>JAWNPC010000760.1:0-553495 GCA_035045365.1 Drosophila leonis
TGTCGGAACACTATTATTTTCATTATTCATTTTGTTAGCGCAGCGAGTTCCGATCGCACTCGAGTTCCAAATTGTACTACTTTGAATCTGAACTCTCTTCTTTGTGCCTACCATCGAACCACACTCGGCGACAGCGTCACGACGCTGTCGCCCCGCTAAAACGGTACTTTCCTAAACTACAAAATGCCATCAGCCAATCGCATCTCAAATAAAGGCTGATGCAAATTTCACATTATGATGAAATAACATTCTTGTGAAATGCCTCACACACACACACACAGCGCGTACGTGCAGTACGCAGCAACAATCACATACTGTGCGTACATACGCTTCGACACGGCCATCCTGACTTTAACACGTCCTCGTGTAGGAAATGCTAACATTTAAGCTATCTTCATTTCTTTTTATTACAAACAAATAATATAATACTTTTGAACACATTTCAGTTTTCCTTTCTTAATTCGTATAAACTCATTATGTTAACAATTCATTTTAATTCAATTCATACAACATATTTTTAGGTTTGTTTACAAATACTTTAGCGTTACCATTATTATTATTATTCTTCTTTTTTTTTTTTTTTTACATTATTTAATTCTCTTCTTTTAACATTACAGTTATACAATCAATGCCCCACACGCCATGATCAAAACAAACATTAGTATGTTTTGCACTTGTGCTTGCATTATCATATAATCAAATACTCTGCCCTTTTCTTTGGCCAGCCGTACAACATCATTTGTCACCCTTATTGGTGTACTTCACTCTCTTTAGTGACTTCAAGATTCGCAATATTTTCATTTTCACTATCTTCACAGGCTGCAACCGTGTTATCAATCTCAACAGTATTATTATAATCATCACACACATTCAGCTCTTCGGGCACTTGCCCCTCCGGCAATCTTCTTAAATCTTCATGAGCATATTTGTAATTTCGTTTATTGGTTAAAGACCTTAAATTATACCTGTCACCATCTAGCACATCAATTATTTCAAAAGGTCCCTTGAACTTTGGACTCAATTTGGTTTGATGCCTTTCTTCGCTTTTAAGTAGCACAAAATCTCCAACTTTGTGTCTAATTACTTTTGCCTTATTTTTATTAAATCGTTCTTTGTCATAAATTGCTGTAGCTAAAACATTCTTTTCAGCTTGTGCTCTTACATCTGACAGATCAACCTCATCTTCAATATCGCTAGGTGCAAGTAATCCTAGTGGACGTGCTATCTTTCCCAATAACATTTCTAACGGACTAGCCTTCGTCACGCGGTTAGTTGTACAATTGATTGCCAACTGTACCTCTCCTAACACATCTTGCCAAGACTGAGTTCCAGTTTCAACCGCAGTCAGCATATTTTTCAACGTTCTCATTGTTCGTTCCACTTGGCCATTAGCTCGGCTAGCACCAGTGGCAATCAAATGCAAGTTTATTTTCTTATCTGAACAGAATTGGCTAAACTTTCCACCCGTAAAACACCTACCCTGGTCAGCTATTATTCGGTTTGGTACTCCAAACAACGAAACAGCAGATTGAACAGCCTTTATGCAACTCTCACTGTCTAATTTAAGGCTATGACTAAGATAGACATACTTGGTAAACGCGTCTACTTGAACAATTACATACTCCTTCTGGTCACTTTTGCCACTTAGTTTTCCAGTTATATCGATGTGGATAGTGTGCCAAGGAATATTGACTTTAGGAATTGGATGCAATTCAGCTTGTATTTTTCCTGAGGTTGATTTGGATATTTTACAAGTGATACAGTTATCAACAAATTTTCTAACATATTTTGACATATTGTCAAACCAATAAAAATCGTAGACTTTATCCAGTGTCTTCTCCCAACCTAAATGCATTATCGACTCATGAACTTGGTTGATAACAGACCATCTGAAGGCACGTGGCACTACTGGTAAACAACGTGTTCTGCCATTCCTCTGTATTTTTCGGTAAAGAACTTCTGCCCTTAGTTCATAAGTTTTCGCAATACCTTCAGCAAGAGTAAAATCTTTTAATTTAAGCACAATTTCGGCTATGTCCGCGTCTCGACGCTGTTCAGCAATGAGCCAGTTGCTTGAAATTTCAGCCAAGTTAACTCTCTTCTCGTTAATCACCCTTACCGCACAAGTGGGCTTCGGTAAAAGAGGATTTCTTGACAAAAAGTCGACATGTGCCATTCTTTTCCCCTCTCTGTATTGAATATCGAATGTAAACGCCTGCAAGTAAGCCCACCAACGCTGTGCTCTGGGGGTCAAGTCTTGTTTGTTTCTTGACGCCTTTAGCGAGTTACAATCAGTAAACACAGTAAAGTTCCTGCCTAACAGATAATGTCGAAAATGTTTAATGGAGTTTACAACAGCCAGAGTTTCCAACTCATACGAGTGGTATCTTGACTCTGCAGGTGAAGTAACTTTACTATAGTACTCAATTACGTGGGGTTTGTTAATAATTTTGTGCAATAAAATTGCACCGTAGCCATCACAACTCGCATCTGTATGCAGCTCAATTGGATGATTTGGGTCAAAAATTACAAGGACTGGTTTATCAGTAAGAATAGAAACAACTTTTTTTCGTATCTGCTCATGTTCCGTTTTCCAAACGAATTTACTTTTGTCTGAAGTTAAAAAATACAACGGCTTCATCAATTGTGAAAATCCCCCAATAAATTGTCGGAAATAAGATGCTAAGCCAATGAATTGTCTTAGCGATGTGACTGACTGTGGCGGCGGAAGAGCAGTTAATGCTACAATTTTCTGAGGGTTTGGACGAATTTCACCAGCACTAATATTGTAGCCTAAATATTGAACCGATGTTTTCAAAAAAAAACACTTTGTAATGTTGAATGAAAATCCAGCTTCTGTTAATGTGTTTAAAACAATTTCTAATCTTTCCAGCGCTTGATCTTTTGTTGAGGCAATTATCATTATGTCGTCCATATAGACGATAACATACGAATTTGCTAAATCACCTAGAGCTTGCATTACCAAACGTTGAAACACAGAAGGCGCGTTTCTAAGTCCAAACGGCATGGATAAAAATTCATATTGACCATCTGGGGTCACAAACGCTGTATACTCAATAGAATCGGTGTGTAAGGGAATTTGGTAATACCCGCTGGCCATATCTAAACACGTAAAATAATTAACTCCTTGAAGTCTATTTATTTGATCCTGTATAAGTGGCAACGGGTATTTATCGGCGACTGTATTCGAATTTAGCTCTCTATAATCAACACAAAGTCTATCTGAACCATTTTTTTTTCTTGACCAACAATATGGGGCTTGCGTAAGGTGAACAGCTTGGTCTAATTATTTTGTATTTTAGCAATTCGTTAATTTTTTCCCTTACTAAATCTCGCTCGCATGGACTTAAACGATATGGCCTTCTTTGAACTGTTTTACTTGGATCAATTAATCTAATTTTCATTTCGCCAACCTTGACCTTAGTACCTGGAATACCTTTTATAAAAGAATTTGAATACTTTGCCAACAATGAATGCAGTTTTATTTTGTCGTGACCCTCAAGTTCTGTATCAATATCGGTCGACTCACCACCAATACATGAATTAATTATTTTGGTTCTTGAGATTTTAAATTGGTTTGATGACACAACAATATCGAAACCCTGATTTAGTATTTCCCGTCCAATGACAATATTGTTTTCCATGTGATCATCACTTATTATATAAAACAGAATTTCAATACAATTGTCATCAATTTTTACATTACTTAATATCTGTACAGTACTACAAATTCCACCACTACCTATGCCTTTCAGCATAACCACATTATTGAATCTTTTGCCAGAAAATTTTTTACTTATCTTTTCTTTCATCAACGAACATTCTGCTCCAGAATCGAAGGTGATTTCGAAAATTTCTCCTCTATGGTCCATGTGTCCCTTTGGTACTGCAACGCTGCACTGTTCCACTCGCTTTTCCTGGTTGAATGTCTTGTTTCTATTAGCTTCCTTCTTTGGGCATTGGGTAGATATGTGACCCAATTCTCCGCACTTATAGCATGTTACGCTTGATGTTTCACGGTGATGACCTTCTTGCCTACCACGTCGTTCATTCGCACCACTTGCAAAATGATTTTGTTGTTTCTTGAGTCGGCAGTCAATCATTTTATGGCCCAATTTGCCGCAGAAGTGACACACTATCGATGATTGTTTTTGCCGTTTGGGAAAAGTTTCGGATTGATGCTCCATAAAGCCAGATTTCCTTTTATTAAAAGTGAACGCTTTTAATTCGGACTGCAAATCGCTTCTTGTTGTAACATTCGACGTGAAGCTTAAACGCTGCAATCGATTATCAAAACTTGCTAGCAATGCAAGAGTAACAGAGACAGCAATCTCTTCAATTCCCATTTGGCGCCATTTCGTCGTCAGCTCTGTAACCATGCGGCTTGCATGCACTGCGAGACACTCGCCGTCAGTCGGTCGATTCGACAGCATACTTAGAAACATTGCGGCTGGTGTTTCTACGGTATCAAAACGCTGTATGAACAGTTCTTTAAACTCGGCCCAGGTAATTTCGGCGTAACACACTTGCGAAAGCCATTGAGAAGCGCTTCCCTCTAATGCTGAGCTCAAGGCCATGACCAACGTGCTGCCTTTTAATGCATTTTCTTGAAGAATAATTTCAACGGTAGTACACCACGATGAAGCGTTGGCGCCCGACTTGTCTGGGTTGAATTTGGGTAGTTGCACTGATTTATTCTGCACTGCACTGCCTGATGCCGTTGATTGTATGGCCCGAACCAATTCAATTAAATTTTTATTTTGCAACTCCATTATGGTTTTCAAAGATGCATCAACTGTTGAAGGTAGAGGGCCAGATCCCACTTCTGATGTCGGAACACTATTATTTTCATTATTCATTTTGTTAGCGCAGCGAGTTTCGATCGCACTCGAGTTCCAAATTGTACTACTTTGAATCTGAACTCTCTTCTTTGTGCCTACCATCGAACCACACTCGGCGACAGCGTCACGACGCTGTCGCCCCGCTAAAACGGTACTTTCCTAAACTACAAAATGCCATCAGCCAATCGCATCTCAAATAAAGGCTGATGCAAATTTCACATTATGATGAAATAACATTCTTGTGAAATGCCTCACACACACACACAGCGCGTACGTGCAGTACGCAGCAACAATCACATACTGTGCGTACATACGCTTCGACATATATATCAACGGCCATAGGAGTCGTGACAAGTCGGAAACAAATTATATTTTCAAAAATTTTTTGGTTAGAAACCTTGGTAGTTGAGTTACTGGAGAGGTCAACTCTTCTATTACTTACTGGAACTATTAATTACCAAAACTTTGTTTACTCCTTTAGTAAATCTGAAAAATTATACAATATGGTCTACAGCTTCGTAGCCTAAGCACCACATTGTATTGAACACACTGTAAGACTGACCAAATATTCCATGCAAACGAAGTTACAGGTGACCTATTCTATTAATTTTTTATTTACAAATTTTTTACAAGTGCTCTGTACGGTCGGGAAAAACTCTATCTTGCAAAAATGTTTAAGCTAGAGCTAAAAAACTTGACAGTTTAGTTACTGCAGACTTCCACTTGACCACATATTATAAGTACTAATCGGACTACAGAGCTAAAATCATTATATTTTCCAGATAGACCTAAGATTATTTTCAATTTTCTTTAAATACGAACAATGAAATATTTTTAAGACATTTATCATCGATTAAACACTTATCGTATGCAAAGCCATGAGCTTGATCAAAATATTTTATTTTTACAAATTTCAGGACTGACTTATCTTGACTGATTAAGGCATAACAATTTATGGCGTCCGAAGAGCGACGCCTTTTATTTCAAATTCTTATCTAATAGGCAAATTTTTCTTACAAATAACATCCCTTTATGCCTAAAAATAACTTATCTCTATTGCCAAGGTGCCCCACGGCGTGTAAGTGGAGCAGATGATTTTCTTACTCAATGGTTTTGTACATTGGGGATGGTCGTAAGTTCCATGTTAATGATTGAAATGTATTATTAAATATTAAAATAATGATACAAATGAGTTGATGTTACTTAAGCTTTATTGATAGCTTTACTTAATGTTAATTCTTTAAATTATATTATTAAACCACTTCGTAATATCGGCTTACTTTAATGCAGTTCAATTTTGTACTATTATATGCTTGACATTAAATTTAGATATAAGCATTTTCGAAATTTTTTGAAAATTTAAGATCAGTTATTTAGCTATTCAGCTGCTAAAGTCATCGAATAACTTTGCCTTTGCTAAAACCATTCCAGCATTTTCAGTTCGAAGACGGGCAATAGATTCACGCCCTTGATCCACATCAAATAAATGAATAGCCGAGCCAAAGGCCAGTGATTTTTTGTGGCCTATTGGTGTCTTAAATGGACCAGTAACAGTTTTGATACGATTCTTATTTTTGAAATGGGAGTATGGAGTTTGTAATAATTCTGGATCCTGACTTTGTGTGCGAAATTTGTCTTTATTTTCTTTTACAGCAGAATTTTGAAAAAATATATTTGCTGGCAACCATTGCTCGCAGTTAGGCTCTTCTTGTTTAGCCGGTGTAGTCGAAACATCTGTCATAACTATATCTGAGTCTTGTAGTTGAGGTGTGGGCAGTTTACTAGGTAACTTAGTTTCTGAACTAAGATGCCAGGTCTTGTGCCTGCTAATGCTTGTGGGAGTATTTACTTTCTGTAATGTTCTTAGTTTCATTGGTGAATTCACATAATTTCTGTTGATACTTCTTCGAATATTTCTTTGAGGCTTCTCATTGTTTTGCTCAGAAGTAGTTAGGCTACTACTGTTAGGGATTTTGACACAGCTTAGTTTTTGTTGTGGAACATTAGTGTTAATTGTCGCTAGACGATCGGTAATAGCGTCGTATTCCCTTTTCGAAATACTTGGATCCACTTTTGACTGGGTTTCACTGACAGGATCTTTGTTTTCTAATGTATCGGAAACTGAAATATTAAGATTTTGTAACATCTTTTCCTTCTTTTTAGACTTGGACCATCCTGTACTAATCAGACTCCATCTTCGGTCCGTGCCACTTAAAGCAGTTGGACATGAACTTGGTTTAACAGATCCTTCATTTCCAGCCGCGTGCAATGTTGAGCGTCTGTGCCTTCTGCAAATATCAAATACATTTATCAAATATAAAATGATATAAATATTATAAATATATATCAATATTAAATATGACTGAAAAGTGAGAAAGTTAAGCTTCGAGTCTTCTTAGATTTCTAATGAAATTTCTAACGAAACACACAACTTTCAAACAGCACAATACTTAATACTATATTAAGATATATAGGGAAGTACATACTTTTCGTTTTCATTGAGAGCGCTTATGGATTTAGTAAACGCTTTTGGGCTTGTGCATATTCCAGATGAAGTATCCATGGGCTCAATCATACAATTCTGTTGCGATTTGGCTTTATGCAAAGCTCTCGAATTTTCACCAGATTTTGGAGACGAATGCACATTAGCATTAGCAGAGGACCCAACTATGGTTTTGAGGCCATTGAATAGCTCTAATTGAAGACAATGATTTAATATTGCTTGCTCTTAAATATTTGTATACTTACGGCTTCTACGCATTTTGCTTTTGATGGCTGAACAGTGGACGCCGACAGTCTTTTTGGTTTGCAGAGCATTTGACGTGTTTTTGAGTTTCTCTTTGATATGACTAGGAATCGTGCCAATGATGTTGGAGTTCTTAATTAGCAGTTCGACTAATTTGATATGATTCTTAAACCGGACGCTGTTTATATCACGGTAGGGCATAACGCTTGGAGCAATTACAATTGCCAAGTTTTCAGCACTCATTTTATTGTATTTCACATGTCGCGTGATGGTTTGTAGGAATTGCATGAAATATGCCAAAGTATGCACATTTAATGGGGTAATCAACAAGCATGCCAACTGTATTGATCGGATACGATTGGCTTCGCCAACCATCAGGCATCTTACAAGTGTTTCATGCAACTCGACCGGTATAAGCGGTTCGGGAAGTTCTCGAAAAAAATAACTAACAATATTGGCAACATCAATCACGCGATATAATTTTCCCAGTGGTTGGCCAGCTTCAAGATATTTCTGCAATGAATAATCATTTTAAAAAGAGTACACAATGGAAAGATATATATATATATATATATTTTACTCGAATTTCTCGTTGTTTTGCAGCAGAACCAGCTTTTCGGAAGATCCCCTCCGTTTCAGAATTCTCCAAAATATAGCTACAGGCTTCTGTGATGAACTGGGGCACCTGGACCACAGTGCCGCTTGCAAGAAATGCGTCAGTCAATTTCAGATGCTCCAATCCTTGATGAAACAAACGTTGACCGGTCGAACTCTATGGGTATGTATATAAAATCATTTGTTTTAGAGTAAGAAATTTTAATATTATTATATTACTTTTATAACTTTTGGCTTTTTTCCTTTATGTTTAATTCCGATTTCCTTTAAATCATTCAGAACAATTGTTGAAAGTAAATCTGAACCAGACATTGCTGTTCTTTTCTTTTGTTATTATGCTATAGAAAAAACAAAATAATATATCGTTTGTATATTATTCACATAAAATCACGGAACCAAGAAATATTCGTTTCAAATATAATTATGACCAAAACAAGATTTGCGCTCCGAGGTAATCGATAACAATATACAATTCGGACTATCAATTTCGCGTAGATTTGATATAGCTAGCGTCGGCCTGGAACGATGGATATGGATAATGGATGTCTTCATACTCATTTAACAAGTCCTTAATTATTAATATCACTTTGCATTTAGTTCAAAGTATTTGTTAATTTCATTGAAAAGTGACACGAAATTTATCCGCATACCTTAACAAACATTTTTTTTAAATCTTTTTATTTCTTCATATACAATTTATTCTCCGTCAATAATTAAAGTTTATTTCACTTAAGCAATTCTTTTTTAATGCTTTACTTTGAAGGATAACGATAATGATTTAAGTCAATTTCAACACGAGCAGGACAAATATATGCAATACAGTCAATTGATTTTGAGTTTGTAATTGCACATGGAATTGCAGTGAAACAATCGTTCAAAACAAAAAGACGTTTCACCGTATATCGGGCAAAATTTTCGCAGGCTATCTGCTATATCTCTTGTCTGGCCATATTTTCTTCCAAGTGGGTATAGTCGGCTGTCTCAGGTTCTTTGCCGACTGTAGCAAAAAACACTCCACTTTGTCGGAGATACCATGACTTCCTGAGCAATTGGTCTATAGGTGACCTCACCCAATACGTCAGTAACATCTGAGGGTGTTTTATCTTTATATTCAGATTTTCTACAACATCCGTTTTTATCTTACTATTGCTACTTGGTGTTAAACATCAACTAGCGTTGCCTTGTATTTGTACTAGGATCTTAGTACTTCAGTACCTCCAAGAACAACATAAAAATAAAATTGTTCTATACTGGTATAGCCATTTAATGTTAAGTATAATTATGTAGACAAAAATATATAAAGCAAAATAAATTTTTAAAAATTATGAAACTATTTAAAATCATTTACAATTCATTTTATACATTGTTATCGGTAACAAGTTGCTATATCTATGAGAATGGGAAGGCCTCTAATAAACATTCGAAAGATTTGCCATCACTAATATATCGATAGATATATCGTATGAACTTCTATCACCCTTATCTAGTTAAATTCATCTATCCAAGCAAAATTTTTTATTTTAAGATGGAAGACAATATTGCTTCATCCTCTGTTGGGGACTTAGAGAAAAAATTGAGCTCCGCCAAACGGTCGTTAATCTCACTAAATGACAATATTCGCCGCCTTGTTGGAAGAGGACTGAAGGAGCCGAGGTATGTGTTTAAAAACATCACAGCGAATACATGTTACGAGTGTTTATATTTTAGAGTAGAGAAATATAATCCAGATGTCTTAAGCAAGAAAAATGAACAAACTGAAGATAAAGGCAGCCAACGCCACGACCCACTAAAACAGAAGCGACGTACGCACGATGGAAAATTGGTATGCAATCGGCTTTCTGACAAGGACGAATTGTGGGTACCAACCCCTCGGCTGAATTCACGTGTAATTCGAGAACTGCCATCGAGGGAGGAAATTGTGGAAGCTCAAGGAATCGATTCCGAGTCGAGAGCACGAAACCGTCGCATGTTTGGTTCACTTTTGGGAACCTTACAAAAATTCTGCCAAGAAGAGTCGCGGTTGAAAAAAACGGAGGATAAAAAAGCCCTAATCGAAAAAAAATTAGAAAATCAAGAGCTGCAAGAGAGAGCTTTGCTTCAAAAAGAGCGTGATACATTATTTTTAGATAGGAAGCGTAAACAACTCGAAATCAGATGTTTGGAGAAGAAAATGGCACGCCTCACAGACTTCAAAGCTTGGGAATCATCAATGACTTATCAACAAAACCAAATTCGTACAAAAACCAAGCCTCACATATATTTTCAACCTCGAATGCATACCGTGCAAACAGAAAAACTGCTCGCTAAAAGTAAATGCGAGTTGGAAAATCTAATGGAACGACGCAAAGAAGATTTACAAATTGAGCTCCGAAAAATTGAGAGCTTAACTAACATAGATGACGACTGTGCTTTGGATGACAGCAGCATCTATGAGAATAAATCAAATAAAGAACAAATGGAGAGCGACATTCCAGACATATGTAAGTTATATCCCATATAATTGATTTTGTGGAGCTCCCACCATACACTAGTCCAAGGTAGCCTAGTCCTAACAGAGCATATTCGATTCAAGTCACTTTCAACATTGTCTCGTTTGCATTTAATTGATAATTATTGTTTTGAGTATCGCGTTGGTTCTCTTGGTCTCCCTGTTCATGTTACATGTAACCAGAGTTCCCATTTCCCATGGTATACAAGATAGAGATAGTGATAGAGCGCGCCGGGCTCCCGATATCCCATACATGTCCTTAGCTCAGCTGCGTCTTATCAATGTGCAGAATAAATAGAACATCTATAGATAACTTGAAAAGAAATTGAATTTATTTACGTTTACTACGAGCTCAACTTCATTTTGCATTCTTAAATATTTTCTGTACATATTTTAATGTTATTCTTATGTTTCAGGTGGCAACAGTGCAAAGGAAGAGTTTCGAAGTGTGCCGAATGAGGACGACCCGTTAACTAGTAGTAGTTTTGTAACTCAAGAAACATGAAACTGAATAATTATACTTAAGTAATTATACAAATTTCAATGTTATTTTTAATGGTCTTGTTTATTTACCTCCTTCAATCGTCATTTAAATTATGTTTTTAACCTTGATTACTGGAAATGAAAGTAACCACCTGGCTTTATCCTGTGTCCAAAACGATTTGAATTCATTTTTCAATCATGTAAGATAAATGGATCAAGCAAGTAGTATTTATCAATTTAAATATACTTTCAATTTCAGTTGCATTTGGTTGAATTGTGTTTAATATACAAAAAAGACTTAACAGACCAAATAAAAACGTACAACATTAATTACTGATGCTTTTTTGGTAAAATGAAAGTTCAAATTTTGGAAAAATTTAAACGAAATGAATTTGTTTTTTTTTTTTTTTTTTTTGTAATGTAATGTTTAGGTAATGATTTGGTCTTTTGTAAGCGATTATGATGTTTTCACAAAATACCTGAAATGTGAACATAAAGTTTTCTTAATCTTCAGATCATGTTATTTTTATTTAGGGTCTCCATAGCCATCTGGACTCGGGCCTATCTCTCTATCCGTATTTATGATCGCGACGATCAGGGAATATCAAATAATCGATAATTGAAATCGACCAAGTTTGTTATCGAGTTAAATTTGAAAAAGCTTTAAAAGTGATATTAGCTTGAATATCAATGGTTTCTTAGAAAGCTTTACAATTCAAAAGCTGAACTGCATTTTATATGAAATTTGAGAACATTTTGACCCACACAAAGTCAGCTAATGTTTCTTTTTGTAAATATGTTGAACCGCCATTGGCAATCCGCTGGCCGTTCTACGTTTTGCTACACAAAGCATACATATTAAAGAATACACTTTTTGACGTTACACTACGTCACTCACAAATCGAACCGATATCAATACATATATAGCTTCCTTCACAATATATTTATTTACTGACAATCTTATATTAATGCGATGATGCGCAGCTATACCGTTATTAGGAACAGAGATGAAGTTGGATGCGTTTGTATGAAAGTATCAGCTGGGCTTCGAACCAATAATGCAAGCAGTGTACAATGCATGCTGACAAAAGCTAACTTCGGCGAGCGCCACATTTAGGGCGCATAAATTTAAACTAATTTAAACCCTGAGTGAAATTCACAATAATTTTTAATACTGTGTTCGTTCGTCTTGCAGTACGCATAAACAAATCAATAGATTTTCTGTGCTATCGAATTGAGTTTTGAATAAATTTATTCGTGTGGCAATTTAAGAAAAATATAACTATGGCACACAATATTTTTTTAAGTTCTTATTCCGATTCCCTTCTATTTCATCGGATGTACTTAAAGCTGACCTTAATCTTCATTCTTTCTATAAATTACCTCCCATATTTAATATCTTTCTCATAGGTAATGTATTTTCCACCATGCCTGGACCCCTTAAATCCCACTTGATTGCAGGATGAAGCCAACTTTATTCTTACCAAAGAATAAAGTTCGACTTATATTTGCTTTACCTTATTTAGTAGATGCACAGAAATGAAAATATTTCTTCACTTAAAACTTAATTCAACTTCCACATTTGTTAAATTGTCTATGACGGCAATATATAAATAAAATCAAATAATTATAAAACCAGTAAGACAGTCAGGAAAATCTACTATATAATTATTTATTATGGGCAATCGTAAAATATATATCTTTGATGATAACATTAAACTTTTACCGTTTAGAAGTACATTTATATAATAAAATTGTATCAAGTGGGTATATAATACTTTAAATTATAATATTCAATTTATGTCATTTAAACAGCATCAGCGGGACTCTGGAATTCAGAAAGAGCATGAATTGGATTTTGAACTTTCTTCTGCGATCCCTTTCGAACTTTGGCCCGAACTTCCTCTGGCTTCTCAGGCCGCACTAGCGGCTTCTTCTCTGGCGCCTTCATTTTCCATACAACGATAGGAGACTTAAGAAAAGCAAAAAGATGCATGTTAATATTCATTTATATATTATACACATATAATATAAATACGGATATATAAAGTAGACAAACTTACAGTAACAGTGCCTTGTCTTGTGTATTTAGTTGACGCTACGTAAGAATATTTGACGGTCAACACAACAGCATTCATAAGATTCTTAGCTGCCTGAATCAAAGAAGTGGCACTATCCAGCTGAAAGATGTTCAAAGCAAGCAAAACTTTAACAATGAGAGAAACGCGAAAACAAATTCCGAATTCTTACCCCCGAAACGATCAATTCGCCGCTTATATTTTGGACATCCGCTTTGACCTTAGAAGTTATCTGGATTTGATGACAGTAGAGAGCAATGCGTTGCAAGTATGCTAGCAAATCTTTTTTGGTGCTACTTTCAGGGCATTGCTCTGCTATTTCGCGAGTTAGCTTATCCAGTTTAGTACCAGCTTCAGATATTTTTTTGGCAGCGTTGATAACATCCATGGTGGTCTTCAATGGGCCACGGCCTCTATAAATTTTACAAAATATATCATATTATTTAGCTGACATCCAGGAGTTCACAAATTATTGCTTGTAAATTGTTATTTTAAAAGTAAAAAATATATTTTCATATTACCAAGTTGTGCTTTGTTAGTTATGTTAAATGCAATTGAATTTATCAATATACATTCATAATGCTAATTAATATAGTTTTTTTTTGTAAAAGTTCAGTAAACTTGTCTAGGGACAGTTCTTTATTGCCCACTCAAGCTTTCAATGGGCTAGAAGTTAGTTATTGTTTGGCAGACGAATATAGATATAAATACATAATACATACTCTATAAGAGAATACATACGAGTATATAAAGTATCCTTGGTCTTGAACGATTTCAAAATCGACACATTCACACTGGGGGCTATGAACAGAGCTCAACTAATGTAATTTATTTAAATAACAAATGTGTTTCAATTTACACAAGCCGCCTAATTTGGCACTGCTACGCTAAGAGAGAAATATGTTGATTGACATTGGGAGGTCGCTGAGCATAAAACTTTAAAACAAATATATATAATATATGTTGTTTAACATTGGTATCCTAACTCTAAAACAGAAATATATTATATTTTTTTCTAGTTCCCAATTTGCATAGGTACATTTACCATGATTTTTATAAACTTCGCTGGTTTGTAAAAATTATAGTTCGTTTTACTTCATAATCCCGTATAAAAACTGTAAGCCATAATTAATAATTGTGAAATTACCTGGTGAAGTCCGTCATTTCCATCATTATCATACACATATGTTTTGCCAAGAAAATGATGTCGTTGCCAGTGTCATCCCACTTTGCGACCTCTGAATCAAATGTAAGTTTCTCGCGACGAAACAGTTCAACTTGCTGAGCAATTTTTTGCTTATCCTCTTCCGTCATTTTACGCATCGCTTCCTAATTAATTAACATGACATAACATTAAAATCGAATCTTATTTCTCAGCACCAATTCTCTTACTCTAGCAGTACAAATGCCACTAATGTCCGGATATTCGTCAACAGTTTGATCTCCAGTATGAGCGCTTGCTGCAAAGGGAATTTCAGCATATTTAATATTTTTCTGATTAAAACTACAAAAATCAATCAATTACTTAAAACTGAAATACCAGCTTAAGGTGCATTAAATATTATTGCAAACGTGAACAGGGTAAAAATATACTTACATCGACTGCGAGTTTCCAATGTTAGGTCTTCGACTGGCTCAAATTCAGTGTCAGTATCTAGATCGTCAGAGCTCTGAAATGAAAATCAAAAATTAAGATTAATTTACGACGGTATTTTTAATGGGTTCAAAAGGGTATAAAAAGATGCGAAGGTACCGAGAGAAAGGGAAATGGGGAGTTCTAATGAATACTTTGTAATTGGCAATTCAATAATTAACTCAGCAAATACACCTTTTTGGCTGTTTAGTGATTCTAAGGTACAACAGTTACGCCGATATGTATAGGTGCGATTGGCTAATATCAAAGATGTCGAGAAAACAGTTCATACGGAAAAGAGATGATGGACTTATTCGGTATAAATACATTTCATTAACTTAATTTTTAAATCTTTCCCTTTAAAAACTAGCTTCATCTCAAAATAATATAACATGAGAAATAACAAAATTGTACAAAGAGAATCAAGTCCCATTCATAGATATAACTGACGTCCACGAAGACCGTTCAATTTCTGCTTAGCGACTGCCTGCACAAGACTGGAAGATTTAGAAGGAAACCTTTACATTTTTGTGATTGAGGTAGGTAAAAATGCTTTAAGCACCGTCAGTCAGGTCGTCACTTTGACTTGTGTGTCGGACTGCATTGCTGCTCACCGTGACAGAAGCCCAGTTGGTTAAGCAAAGCTTGAAAGATATGGTTTATACTTGAAATTATTGATAAAGATGAACACGATCAAGTAGTGAATCCAATTTGGTAAGGTTTCTAGAGTTTCAATAATTCGGTGATTTAAGATTTGAGCGTATTCAATTGCCACATCTTAATGCACAATAAATAACATATAATGAGAGGCCGAGAGATGCCACTCGATCAATTCACAGTATTAGATAAGCAATATTCTGTCCTTAAATACATATGTAAAATTCAAATATATTTATTCTTACTCGGTTCATTAACACTGCGCGTCGAATTTCACGCACACCATCGTACACCAATCGGGAAGCATCGATGAAGTCATTCTCATCCACATTTTTATTGGTATTAGCCGAAAGAGCCTCGACCGCAGCATCAACTCGTTGTTCAAATTTCATCATTACTGCAAAATAAAGGGAAATATATTATTTAATTGATCTTAATTTAAGTGAGCATTTTATGATTGACAACTGACAAAGCTAGTAAATCTACATCTCAGCTTGTTTATAGCATTCACTATTATTATTATTATTATATTTTCTACAAATTTGTTAATATCAAGGCTGCCCATTGGTTACCTTTAAACGCTGTTTTCCCTCACAAATTTTCAGCTTTCAAAGATTTACTTCAGTAATTCTATTCAATTCAATTCTAATCAAAGAATCTAATCATCAGCAAAGTTAAAACAAAAATTCAAATTTGATACTTTGGTTATTGTATCATTGCAATGAGCTGACGCCAATATTATATTGTAAGTGCGTTAAAACAAACCTTGTTCTCGTAGAACTTTCACTGCTTCCAAGACCCGTTTTGTATAAATACACGGTTCATAATTGTCCATTTCAGCCTCAACAACATTGCACACACGTGAGGACCGGCCTTGAATAGATCCAGCCGTTCCGCGTAGATCTTTAGCGTCGCCTACTTGCAGTGCCATAACGCATTTGTTAACATCTTCTAGAATATGATTTTCAGAGACAGCCAAAAAGTCGTCAATGGTTGTAATATCATCCACAGCTTCTGTTAATATTCGAACTTGCACCTCCCATGCTTGCCGATAAGCGGACATGTTCTCTTGGGCAACCTTTGAGTTGGGTCGAACCGTGAGTATTGATGCAGCATTTATTACTTGGGGGCATAGACTTTCGATTTGGGCAGCCGCATATCGAACCATTTTGACGCCATCTTCATTATTCGACATGCTGCACACGAGATTCGCAACTTCAACTAATTTCTCCGCATGTTTCGTAAAAATCTCAGCCTTTTCCCGCACTAGTTTTTCATTGCCAGATTTAGCGGCTTCAATTAGGTCAATCAAAGGTGTCGTTGTTTCTAAAAATGAATCCGACACATGATCAACAACGGCTTTACGCAGCTGTCTACGCAAATCTCTCGTTTTACGACACATTTGATCAATTGCACGATCTAGACCGGGGCTATTGTCTTTTTGACCCATCTGAAAATATATGAATGTTAAATATTACAGTTCTTTTTATATTTGCCGTAAGGCTTCAATGTCATTTACGTTTGACATGTATTCAGATAGCAGATCTTGTAGAGCCTGGCGGACAGCATTGCATTCGGCCACAATTCTCTCCCTGCGCTCGTCCCTTGTACAGTCTGCGTCGGCCATCAGTGCAGCAGCACTGATAATACTCTCAAGACGTTCTTCGAGCAGTTGACGTGAGCGCTTATCACTGTATGTCATGGGGTCCATTACAATGCCTTCCTACAATTTGTATAAGCAAAGTGTCACACAACAGCGAAACTTACAAAAATAAAAAACCCACGTCAAAATCGTCCAAAGCCGCAGCAAGCTCTCCTGCACCACTATAAACATCCGTAGGCTGTGATGATTTGCCTTGGGCCACATCGCTGATGGTATTGACAGCATCGCACACTTGTTTTAAGATAAAATCTCGGTTGACTTTGGCCAGATCCAACTCAGGATGACGCACATACACTTTGGATGCAGTCAAAAGCATGGTTGAATGCTTCTTAAGCATTGCACGTGCAGCAGCTAAATCATCGCGCAATTGCGGATCCTTAAGCTCTTGTTGACGTTTTGCTGCCTGTTTTATGAGCTCTCCAGCGTTACGACCGAATTGCTAGTTAATCGATTTTAATAGTTTGTGAGAACTTTCCTTTTTGTTTAAGTGAATGTATGCTTACCCTCATGTTGTCCATAAGCTCATCCTGGCTGGATGCATTCTTAAGTTTGTTTAGATCATCTTCAACAATGTGAAGCGATTTAAGCAACAAATGAACATCCACCATATCTGCTAAAATTAATAGGCGTGTTACTGCCGAGAGCAAGTTTCGCGCTGCTCTAACCATATTCCCACGCTTCAATGAACTGCATGGATCCTCTGAAAATTCTCTTGCTGCAATGCTCATAGCGTCTCCAGTTTTGCGCACCTCATCGACGGCAGAAAGCATTTCTTGTGTAATATCTGGATTCTCATAGGCAATTTGCTCTCCTTTCTGTATAAAGTTTTCTGTAGCTTTCTCAACAGCAGCAACTAGTGCACTTGCACGCTTCGATTTTCCTAAAATTAAAAAATAAAAAGATAGAAAATTTAGTAAAACTTTGTAAAACAAATAATAACAACTGAGCTATGTAAAATAATCAAAATAATTAGAAAATATATTTAAACAAGTTGTTGGTATGTCGATTATTCAATTTGTTTTCTTTATATACATATGCAATTCTATTAGTTTATGAAGCTGTTTTATTTAATAATTTCTATCTTGTTTATATGATATTTTTAAAATATTCATAGAAAGTAAAATAACAGTTTAAGAATCAATTCAATTCCTGATTATTTTTTGTCAGCGCTAGTTCAGTGTGAAGATATCGTAACAAAATGAAATCAATGGTGCAAAAATACAACACATTTAACATTATTTAAATTGTACAAGATTTTTTATCAGACAGCATCTTTAATTTATTTAATATTTTACATAAAAGTCATTCCAGAAGTCGAACGATCCTTAAAGCGACGCAAAAATTGGTACAAAATAAATAGGTAGGAAAATTATCTGTTTTAGATGTGTGAAAAATTAAAACTTTCAAACATTATTTATTATTATGAGTAAACAATGTTAGGTTTTTAATTTCGCCTGTGTCCTGGTTATCGTCAAAAGTAGAATTTTAGAATAAAACAATCTTTTTGGTTGCGATTTTAAAACTGTTTGTTTTTTTTTTTAACAAATCTGAACTGTTGCAAATTCTCTGAATTGGAATTGATTTAATTGTGAATTCGTAACAGGAAATAAATATCTTCCTTTCATAGCTTTAAATTATAAAATTAATTTCAACTAAAAATTTTACATTTTATGTTTTTTTTTGCAAGTTTTAGCTATTATTTTTAAAACAAAATGATATTGCCAACAAGCAACAACATGTGGTGCAAAAGTAATTTAATTTTAGTTTAATAAACTATCACCTACTGCATATGTATACTTTTCACACACAGTGTACAAATTTTAATTGTTTTATTCTAGATGTCAAATAAGCCACTGTGTGGGGGTGCATAAGTACATATACTTTTGTGAAACACTGTGCGAACTTCATTTCAGACATTAAAGTTATTGGGTCATGGTATGCTGTAAGCCACTGTATATGAAAGGCAGATACATATGTATGTGTATACTTTTCTAGACAGTGTCCGAAAGTTACGATTGACTTTTTTTTTGGCCAACAATCTCCTTTTAAGCAGTTCATCAGCCAATGGCATTAGACTTAAACTGGAACTGCATCCACGTATTTGCTGAGCATCAAAACTAATATTAATGTTCGAAATGCACTTTCTTAGAAAACACAAATTGCAACTTTTTATTGGTCGATTTTTTTGATTCTGCGTATTGCTTGCGAAAACTTTCTTTATATTTAATTCTAGCTTATTAGCATTTAGTTTTTGTAACTCACATTTGACACGTTAATTATATGAAATACGGCACAATAATCTCGTTAAATATATATGTATGTAAATATATTATTTATGGTTTTGCAAATGTCTGATGCAAAATGCGAAATACATTCGAACATATCAAATTATTTTCCAAATTTAATGAGTACATTACATTTAAAAAAAATTGTTTTTCATCAATCTCTCAAATAAATCATATACATATTTGTTTGTATGTAATTATACACATACATTGTGTGTGTGTGTGTATATGTGTGTGTGCTATTTAATAGACACACACACGCACACATACATACATAAATTTACGTGAAGAAATTTATGTTGTGCAGCAATACAATGAACATTTATAGACATTGTATTAAACAAATTGAACTATTCAATATAAGCTGAATAGACGCTTTAAATGAATCATTAACGAGAACATGAAATTTGAATAGCAGCCTCACCTTTTTTCTTTTTGCTCGGCCCTTTAGTGTTCACAAGCGTTGTTACCTGCAACACTAATGGCTCTAAGGTTTTCTCCACTGACATTGTGCGGATTTCTAAATTTTTTGGATCCCATTTTAGAGCTATTTGACCGAAATCAGATAGGGTGCCCATGTTTAAAGAAAATTCGTATATTTCCTACAAACAATTTTTTGTCACTTGTATTTGTAGGTAGACGCCTTTTGCCCTAGATTGGTGATGGCAATTTTTACCAATATACCTATCGATTACATGAACAAACGATTATATAGTAGGTACTCACTTCCCACATCCGATAAGTTATAAATATTTGTAACATGGAAAACAAACAGAAGTAGACATCAGTCTATCGATCATTTACAAATGGGGATAACTAAATTAATTTGTTTAGATATATGTAAATATCATCAGTATAATCGCTTTCGCATTTTTCAGAGCCTCATCAATGCAAATTGTAACAGCTTTTTACATAGCAATATATCAAGCCTATAAAATATTACCATATAAACTGTTATCAAGAAATAACTTAGATTAGAAGACACTTCTTCGTGTATATTTTGAAAAATTATTTTTATAATTATTATTACAGTAGTATATAGTAGAAAATCAGCATCTCAGTATAGTCTGAGCACAGGGCTTATATGGCGTTAGGATGGGCCGGACTAAGCTACATTAGTTTGTGGACACTCAGGATACACTTCAGCCATAAGTACTTCCCACTTCCCATAAGTACCCATTTTCCCAATTCTACAATATTAATAGTATCGAGGGTATTGACGTGTCTCACAGAGACCTGGGTTCATTGAATACCTCAGGAGGGTTGGTTAAAATTCTTCGGGCCTGTTGCAAGGTGTCGTTAACGCAGTCATCCTTTAGTTATTTTTGTGCTTGTGAAGTTTAAACAAGGTAAAAGCTTGGTTTGGTTATTTTCTTTATTTTCATCTAAAACCCAAATTGGTTACATTATAAGAATTGTGTAACGCATAGACAATGTATCTAACTGTTAGAAATATATACAATCATGGTCAAAATAATTAGAACTATTTTTTTATTTTATTTATTTATTTATTTTTTGTTTTTGTATATTTTATTACATAGAATATTGTAATAAAGAAATGCATAAAAACCAGTTAGTGCGCTGGTCGGACGACTAGTATATATATTTATTTATAACCTGAACCAAGCGTCAACCTGATGTTTTAAACATTCCAGCTTTGATTTATAAACTCAAGCTATTATATCCATCTTTCCATATGTACCAAAGATCAATACTCTACCATATGAAACCAGTTTTCTGAATTGAGAGATATATCCAAAATATCGAAAACATTATAATGCTTTCATAATTGCAGTCAAACAAAAAATAAACTTTTTGCTGCGTGTGGCATATATGTTTCAAATTTCGCTTACGAAATCTGCATGGTCTATCGGACGGACGGACAGACACATAGACAAACAGACATACTAGTTAGATCGACTCAGGTCATCGTCTCATTCAAGAATATATTCAAATATATCAGGAAATGTCGCGGTGTCGGTCGAGATAATCAAATGTTATCAAGAAGTTGCTGGGAACCATTGATTGGAAATACAAGTTGTGCAATCAATATATTTATAGGACTCTGTTGCCAATTCAACCTTTTCAAAGAAAGATCTGTCCTTTTTATACCCTGAACATAAATGAGAATTCAATATGAAATGGTTTTGGTTTTTGCAAAGAAGGCGTGGCCCAGCCCATAAGATATACATACACATATCTGATCAGAATAAACTGAGTCGATTTAGTCCTGCCCGTCCACACGTCTGTCCTATCCATCCGTATGTCTGTTTGTTTAACCACATCTAATTAATCATTGATGCCGTAAAATAAAAGAAATGTATTATAAACTGGAATGTTTGAAACATCTGATTGACACGTGGTCCAGGGTATTTCCCTGTCGGGCATTTCCGACATTAGAGCACTAATATGTTGTTGTTTTATATATCCGTTGTGGCTTTATTTCCAATTCTTTGTGTCGATCGATACAATTCTTGTGTCTGGTAGCTGGCATTACTAATGTGGAGCATCTGCCTTTAAGTTGACTTAGATTATCAGTTTACATTATGCATAAGTACATAGATATTTGCTAACTGAATTAGCCAATAAAATATAACAGTTAAAATATTTGTGATTTTCTGTTTTAATTGTTTCAGTTAAACAAAGAGTTCAACATAAATGTTCATAACAATTGTAAAAATTTGACACATTGTCCTCTGTTTAAACAGATCAGGAACAAAACATTGTATTAATGTAACTAACACATTTTCTTTCATTGCTTAAAATATACAAATAGGAAATTTGCAATACACTGTCTTAAGGATAATTTGGCGGTTGAAATATTCTTAAAAATGTATTGTAAAATTTTGTGATACAAAAAATCTACGTTTATAAATGTGTTATTTTTGGTTTATTAAAATGACATGATTATTTTAAGCATCACAGGGCTTTCTTGTAAGCCCCGTGGCAGTTCTATAGTCATACGGAACTATCGCGTTTTATCATTAATGGAGTTTGGACGGTAACTTCATCGTCGGATTGGCTTTGTTCAATAGAGTTAATTACGTTGGCTGATGCTCCAACAGGGACTCTGCCGGCCTGCGCCTGGGTCATGTGGTGTAACGCAATAGTTCGGCAACGAGATTGAGCAATTGCTTTGGACGTTGAAATCATAGAACTATTAGATACAGATGATGATGAGCCAGCATATTCCTCCGCCGCTTCTCGAGTAAGATGCAAATTTGACTTTTCCGATGTAGTCGGTAATTGATGGAATGTTGAATTTAGTGCGACATGGCTTGTTGCGGCAACGTTAGTCTTATATCTAGCCCAATCATTTCGATACGACTGGCGCGGAAGTGTACATTGAGCAATGGCATTCGAATAAACATGCGGAGTTACATTCTGAAAAAAGTTAGAAATTCAATCATTATTTTACATCAAAGATTTTGATTATACCCTAAGCCCATTGAAAATTGGAAATCAGGGTATAATGGTTTTGTTAAATGTATGTAACAGGGAGAAGAAGGCGTGACAGGCTCCATAAAGTATATATTCTTGATCAGGGCGACGAGCTGAGTCGACTTAGACCGGTCTGTCCGTCTGCCCGTCCGTCCCTATATGTGAAAGCGTAGAACCTTTAAGAGCTAATGACTTAAAATTTTGTTTGTAGGTCCCCTGCACGCGCAGGCCGAGTTTGCTTAAAAAATCGATAAATATTCCCATTTTAATGTTATCGATTAAATACAGCTAACAAATTATATCGCGTACGTCTTTGGAGCTAGAGTCTTCAAATTTTGCATTAGGTTTATACTTGTATATATTTTATACAACTTTGATTTTAAAATATTTTGTTTTAAAATATTTTTGATTTCTTACGAAGAAAGCAAATAACGTGACGGTACGGAGGTTCATTCATATCAAAATACTGTACTCAGATGAAGGCTCATTGGCCCAGTGTGATGCCTAATTATGTGATTGGTAAAAACAAATGTGACTAAAAATGGGCTTTCTTAGACTTGGTACAACCTAAATCTTCCAGTGATAGTTTACTAGATATTACCTTTCAACTAATATCTAGTATCTTTACACAAAAGGAAACTTTAGTCGCCCCGACTCTTGCTATACTATGATACAATTTGGGGTAAGAAGCCTGGCACAATGTACGATCCTGACCTGTTAAAGGTCTTGTTCGTGTTTCAATTCTAAAGGACTGATAGTTCTAGCATCGCATTCGAAAATAACCACCAGCCGTGGAAATAGCTGTGCTCTCTATGGGCCTCAAAAACGAATTTATATAACACCCTGAGCGAGACTGGGACATTCTCTATGCTTAGATGTTCTAAACAAAATACTTACCACTGGTAAAGTTCTGATCGGTTGTTTCGCTGGATTGGTCCTGTCACTTCGTAGCGTACAAAAACCAATGTTATGAGCTGCACAGAAAACCCCATCTGCGGTATTCACATTCTGTTCCAGCGGAGCATTAACTAAAAGATTCCTCCGAGGGTTGCAGCTAGTCGTGTCGATTGTAGATATGAGTTGTCGCTTTCGGGCACATTCTCTCTATATTTGAAATAGTTATTATAAGCAAAGCTTCATTTTAGTAATCGAATCGAGGTGTGCATAAATAATATTTATATGTGTATTAATTTGACCCAGTGCGACGAGTAAGTTAGGAAATTGAAGATTTCCTTAAGCAGAATTGCGCAATCGTTATTGTCCACTATGTTAAAGACACTGTGTAATATTTAGATTATTTGTGTATATTATTCAACAAGTTTAAAGTTTTGTTTCGTCTTCGATTTATTGCTTAATTTCCACCAAAAACAGCAGGGCATTATCATTGCTAATGAGATGTTGGACTCTGTCCGCGATGACCCAAAGTTGCTCTAGAGCCTTATAACCGGTGACGAATCATGGGTTTATTTTTATGAAGTGCAAAACCAAAGCTCAATCATCTCAATGGAAGCTGCCGCACAAGCCAAGACCGAAAAAAGCGCGACAAGTTCGGTCGAATTTGAAAACTTTGCTTACAGTTTTCTTCGATTGCAGGGTCGTTGTGCATCATGAGTTCTTGCCACAGGGTAGAACTATCAATAAGGAGTATTATCTACAACTTATGCGCAATTTGCGCATTTCTGCCATTTCTGCATTTCTGCCAGAAACTCCCGGATTTGTAAAAGTACAAAAATTGGCTCTCGCACCACGATAAAGCTCCTGCTTACACATCGTTAATTGTGAGCGATTCTTTGGATAAAACCAACACACTAATGAGACCGCATCCACCGTAATCCCCACAAAGGACGACGCTACACTATGATTGATGAGATAAAGACGGCATCGAAGAAGGAGCTGAACAAGATCACAAAAAACGACTTTTTGAGGATTGAAAGAAACGTTGGCACAAGTGTATAATATCTAATGGGAATTACTTTGAAGGGGACAAAATTGAAATTGATGAATAAATAAATAATTAAAAACAAGAGTGCTCTAGTCGAGACTGCTCGACTAAGAGATACCCTGAACCCTGCGAAGATGCGATATTCAAATCATTTTACGCTCCTTTTTTATATAAATATACACAAACAACACATATATACACACACACACACATGCACACGCACGCACAAGCACTTTCTCTGCTACTGCGCAGTTTACGCAGCGACTGCGCGCGGGCAGCGCTTGGGCTGCAGTATGGGCTATATTTTGGAAACTTATTTGTTGAATAGGTTTGTTTCTAGATGGACTTTCGTAATCAAACTTTTACAGCGTACTAATGACATTCATATGTATGTATTTGCCAAAGCACAAGTCTCTAGTATTTGAAATACGTTTTTTTCAAATTTGAGGGGTAGGGGGCGTGGTATCCAAAATCCAAAAATTGCAAAATGTTTGTATTCATTACACGGATACACACAGTAAATCTGAAATCTATAGCTATAACGGTATTCAAAAACGAAGAAAAGTTATCGATTTTTATCGATAATAAGGAAATGGGATGAGTTATCGAAAAAAATGATAAACTCGTACTGCGTAGGATACACACGAGTATGCATTTCAAATTTCAGATCTCTAGCTTTTGTGGTTTGCGAGATCACTGCGTTCACACGGACGGACGGACGGACGGACGGACGGACAGACGGACATGGCTATATCGACTCAGTTTGTCGAGCTGATCAAGAATATATATACTTTATGGGGTCTGCCATGTCTCCTTCTGCCTGTTACATACATTTTCACAAAAACATTATACCCTGATTTCCCATTTTCAATGGGTTCAGGGTATAAAAAAAAAAAATCGAGTAACAGACCTTTGAACAGACCTCGTATACACTACTAAAAGATAATTGCAGATCTGTCGAAGCACACGTAGCTGTACTTATTCAAAATTATATTCGAATGCTCAACGCAAATGCGCTGAGCTGAGAGAACGAAAAAGTAGCGAGAAAACGGCGGGAGTCTCTTTACAACAATATAAATACATAATATTTCAAGTCTTTTAAGCAACTAATTCTCTTAAATTAAATTGCCAATTGTTGGCTGCTGGGCCCACACTTATTTAAGATGTCACAAAGACGGTACAAATTATCTAGTGTATCAATTTATTTTTAATATTTTTGTATACTATTGTATTGACTTTTGTCTATTGACATATACTATTGGGATATCTGCTATGCAGGAATATTTCAGAGATAACTTACCTGTTCATCATAATCAATCATTTCGGGTACCACATCTGGATTCCTGTCATCACTTTCGTCCATATCTTTGCCAACGCTTTGTTCGCTCGGGCCGGGCGACACATCTCTAGATTCACTGCCATCAGATACTGTCTTTTGTCGCCTTCTTGAAGTAGCAGCGCATGGAATCCGAAGTGCGAGTACAATGGCAAAAATTGCAATGAAAACTGCCAAAGTCAAGCCAATAGTTAACGATATCATTGGTGAGAATAACAATTCTGCATGGGGTTTGTTCGCTGAAATAAAGAAATTATTTATCTATTATTAATATTGCTAAATTGAAAGAATATATTTTTGTGTATATAATTATCAAGTCTATTCTCTGTCACGTCATTAGGGCTGAGTAACTAAGTAATTAAGTATGAAAACTCTAGTCGGTAGTGCCCGATTTGGGTCCGATCTATGTTTTAAGCTTGTAAAATTAAATTATGAAAAAAAAAATTTATATGTTTTAGCCGGTATCTAAAATATAACAAAAATCAAAATTGTATAAAATTAAAATTAATCTAAATACAAAATTTGGAGACTCTAGCTCTAAAGATGTACGTGATATAATTTAATAACTTGATTTCGATAAGTTTTTTAATCGATAACAATAAAACTGGAATATTTATCGCTTTTTATACATACGAACACACGGAGAGACGGACGGATGGACGGACGGACAAATGGACAAATGGACAGGGCTAAATCGTCTCCCTAATCAAGAATATATATACTTTATGGGGTCTGCAATGCCTCCTTCAGCCTGTTACATACATCTGACACTTTAACAAAACCATTATACCCTGATTTCCCATTTTCAATGGGTTCAGGGTATAAAAAGAAAGCTATAACCGGGGGATACCTTGAAGCTTGACCGATCTACGTTTTAAATATACTCCATAGCTTGTTTCTATGCATAGATACACAATACACACGCAGTTACACTTCCAAACGCACATCTAGGATATTTATATCCTTATATTCTTTGAATAAAAACTAATGCACGCGTCTGAATGTATGCACGCACATGTATAAAGAAAAAGCGTACGCTTGGCGCTGCTTGCTACGCGCTTTGCCAATTGGCCAATCTTTTTTTAATAACTTCTGTATTTTATAGCGAATATAAAATAAATAAAATATAACATTTTCATCATGTTATCTACATATTTTATTGAATATTTGTGAATTTTTTTAAAGATATAAACTCTTTCACACATTGTCTTTATTTTCTGAAGTTAAATTTTTAAGAATTTTGTAAAATTGTGAACTTTTATCGAAAGTATAACAAAAGTCAAAGTTGTATAAGATATACATGACATGAAACTAAATGTAAAATTTTGAGAGCCTGGCTCAAAAGACGTAGGATATATAATAATATGTGTTATATGGTTAGTGATATAATATAATTAAAAAATAAATATTTTTAAATTGACTACACTGAGACGGGAATAGTTATCGATAACAAAAACAAATGCTCATCAAACAAAAAATAAATAAATTGCAAGGATACAAATTGATTATTGAGAATGTAATGAAGAATAAATGAATAAATGAGAAATATACTTGAATATATCTCTGAACTAGGGGCCAACTGAATTGTAATGTCAATGGATAAGCAACTGAATAAAAATGAAATCGTTGACCAATAATCATATTCTGACATCGAAAAAACCAGACTTTTCTGCATTTTAAGTATTTTTTTATGATATATTAAATTATTCAATTATTTAAATGAAAGTACTTCAAAAGTATAAATATATCTTTTCATTGGTCTCCATTTCATTTCCTTATATTCATTGGAAATGGATTTTAGATCGATATCATATACGTATAAGGAAATAATCGAAGTACGCTAAGTAAAGTTCAGTTTAGTTATTCTTTAACTTACTTTGTTCAAATGTAAGCTGTTTTTCCGGCATTCTTAGCATAGCAGCATTAACTATTGTTGGATCAGACCTTCCTTTAGAGTTAAATGCATAAATTGATAAAACATATATGTTCCCTGGAACAAGGCCAGAAACTGTAAACCTTGGCACATTTGATGTGATGTTTGCTTTTATTTCCTAAAGAAAATACAATAACATTTTATTAGTATGAACATAAAATACACTGACTATTAAAACAATTAAGAAGGTTAACTCATTCTATGTCTTTATTGGCAAAGAAATATGGAAGGATTCTGCAATAACTAAAATATCGAAACTTACGCTTTAAGTAATTCTGTTAGCCACGCCCATATTGGGCATTTTGGGAACATCTTAACATTTTATAAAACTATGATACCCATGAGTAAATATTCAAAATTTCAAGTCTAGCTTCAATAGCGAAATGGTTTGCGTCATGAGGACGGATGGTCGGACGGACGGACAAGCGGACGAACAACAAGACGGACATTTTACAAATCTACTCTGTCATTTCGTGAATGAGTATAACGATTTAGTCAAGTCTACTACATCGGCTTTGATATATGTATAAGTAACTGATCGATTTTTGATGAAGAACATAGAATATCCTAGTCCTCCAAGGAATTGCCATCGTTTACATATTTCAATTTTAATTGCATTCAACAAGTATCAGATCGTTGGAACATGCAACAAACTCGTACTTACCTTGGTGTTTGCATCCTGAAGCTCCAATATAAATAGTTGAGACAAGCCCCCATTGAAACCATCACTACAAGTCGCCGTTAGTGATGTCATAGAAATATTCAATAAAGTGCAATTGTGCACCTGATCTGGTCGACCTGTAAGCAATTCAATATTTCCAATGTTTCGAATGCTATCATTGCAATTTGGTAAGGCCATGAAATTGATTTACCTGCAGCAATTATGTGATATATGCATGGTACGCGTTGTCTGCCAATCTTATTAGTGGCCACACAGAGCAGAGTCCCATAGTCCAGCTCAGTAACTGGAGTATATGTTAGAACAGATGTTGTGCCTAACAAAGAACTCCGAATGATTTATTGAAACATAGACAGAAGTATCAAAATTTACCCAAGCGATATATGTGATTTGTGGCAACATCAATGCTCTCTGCAGAATTATTGAAAGTCCAACTGAAATCGACTTCATGAGGATTTGCATCAACGAGGCACTTTATTTGAGCCTCTTCATGCTTTGCAACACCATAAATCCTCGACTGGTTTTGAGCACAAGTTGGAGCATCTGTTTTTAAATAAATTAAATTTATATAAATATATAATATATATATAAATACAAATATATAATATATATATACACATATAATATAGAATTCATACATAATATTGCGTGTATTCAAATTTGTTCAGCTCTAATATGTTTATAATTTAACTTTTTAGAAATTCGAATATATTGTATATTATATAATTTCTAAATTATTAGATCCTGAACTGATTTAAGCCGAGAATTAAGTATATTATTACAGGTAGGAGCAACTCCATAAAATAGATCTAGTCATGTCAGTCCGTCCGTCTAAAGATAGAGATCTAAAATTTGTGATACGAGTATATATATTATTGTTGACCGTATGCACACTACAAGTTTATGTTGATGCTCATTAAACATTAATTTTATATCCTGAGCCCATGTATAAAAGAAGCGAAGAATTATTGCTTTTGGCAGGGATCAACATATCTCATCTAATCGAACGCTCCCCACTGGAGCACTCTTGCTTAGTCATAACTTGACCATAAAAGCGGAAGGCATAAGCTAGAGGCAGGCTCTTGTAATGAAGAAACTTCATATTCCTTCATATATTACTTCCCTAAATAATCTTTTAAACTAGTGGAGTTTTGAACTTTGGTACATAAACATACACAAATACATATTCGTATATCTAGAACTGAAGTTTTTCAATCATTTGTTTCCCATAGCGACGGGCTATCGAAAGAAATGCAGCTCTTCGGCAAAGCTCGGGAAGAGTATTCTTCTGTATTTACATTTACAATTATATATAGTCAAATCTATTTATATTTAAAATTATATTTATATGTGTCTTTTGATAACTTACATAAAATATTCAGCATGAACGGCTCACTGATACCTTCGCCTTCTGCATTAAAACCGACACAAGTATAATTGCCAGCAGTGACTCTAGTAACGCCTTGAAGGACCAAAGAATGGTTACTAATTATAACTCCTTGAGAAATATTGTGTAATAATTGTTCATTCTGGAAAGAAAAGCATATTTTAATTAATAAAGCATGAAACATACTCGAAGTCAAGCCGAAAATCGACTTGCTTGGGCTTGGGCTTGGGCTGCGACATTTGGCAATGCTCTAAAACATAAGTAAGTAAGAAGAGATGCTGATCACAACTCCAGATCTCTTCAATAGGTTTAAGTTGTTACAAAAAGTAAAATATACTTACGTTATGCCTCCATTCAATCCTGAACACCTGAGGATGGGCAACAACGAAACAGTCAAAGTACACATCCGTGCCCTCACGTAAGGCATTAGCATCTAGCGATGTTCCCAACCTGACGTACGCCTCAGGAATATCTGCAAAAAAAAGCAAATATTAGATATAGCATCATTATTTGTACGTAAACAACAAAAACGCCTTAGCAACCAGTCACCATTGCTATCGGAGCTATAGCTTGCTAAACGAGTATGAAGACTTCTGAACTGTCAAATCTAAGCAAGAAACCCCACATCAGCAAACAGTGTACTGACTCTAGACTAGCAAAACGAAATTATAGTAACGTGATTAACGTGCTGTCGGGCAGATGCCTGCTTCCAATGGCTGATTGTAATTATAAATCTGTTTACTGTTTTTTATTTTGGATCAGCTCTTACAACAAATATCGTATATTCTCATTCGCGACTTTGCACTTTCGATCATTTTATATGATGCTATTTAATAATTTAAACAAGCTTGAGGTAATTAATTAACCTGGATATTACGACTTCATGGAAACAGAATAGTTTCTTTGCCCTGAAGCAAATTTACTAAAAGAGAATCCAAATGTCAATTTTCAAATCTCTTACTTTTAAAGAAACAGAAAGGAAGATAACATATACTTCATAAGCTTGGCAATACCCAGAGACCCTCGTCCCACAAGTACAAATAATTTTACTTACATTGAATATCCAATTTCCAGCCATCTTCAAGAGGCTCAGAATTAATAGCATGATTGTAGGCCTTACATGATAGAAATTTTCCAGCATCGTTTTTGCTCAAATTTATTGAGAGTGTACTTGTAGTCTGATTTCCATCACTTGAAGTCTGAAATTGGGATTTAAGATATTTGTTAAATAAATAAATATTTTAAAAATAATAAGTGAAGACGCCTGTATTTTACTTGAAATGTAAATGGGGGTAGAGGGCAGGTGTACTGGTGGAACCACGATATCGCGGAAAAGAGAAAGGTATGCATACAGTGCAGGCGAAGGCTAATAAGAACACTACGTTGAAAATTACCAAACAGAAGCGGTAGCTTCACGTAGTAAAGAAAACAAGTGGAAAGAGCTTTTGCAAATGTATTAACAGTGGGGGCTAGGCAACCAAATACTATATTTATGAAGAAGTTAAGGGGCACTATTTCCAACACACATCCTCGAAACAGAGGAGCTTCACTGCTCATCCCCGATCTTCATCGAGGAGGAGCTATAGATAGCAGCTCGTTGCCCTTAGACTAAAAAGGTTACGGGACCAGACAATATAAAAGCGGAAATACTGAAGCTGGTAGTGACAAGACGGTCTACCTTTCTTCTAAGAATGTACAACGCACGCCTGAAAGATAGATTGTTTCCGAAAGCGTGGAAAAAATAGCGACTTGTCTTCATCAACCAAGGCAAACGTGATTCTACCTCACCATCGGCTCGCCACCCAATATGAATGTTAAGCACGACTGGAAAGCTACTCAAACTCATTGCTACAAAAGAAGATGGGGAGGACTGGAGTCCCAGACATTATGGTTTTAGAGCCGGAAAAGTGATAATCGATGAATTGATTCAGGCAACCAGGGCACCAAGAGGAAATGCATACTCGCAGACTTTAATAGCGTTAGGTGGACCATCATGCTGGCATTCTTGGAGCAGCGTTTCCATATACCAGAATATTTATTAAACAAGATTAGAAGTTACTTGCAGAGTGATCGGAGGAGCTGTATCGATCGATCTTAGAACCAGACCTGTGGAATATCAGCTACAACGATATTCTAAGGATTTAAATGCCTAAAGGTACGTTTATAATTGAGATATACAGATGACAGGCTTACCTAAGTCCTGGTCCGCACGCAGACGTGACTTAGCTGTCGAGGGTTGGAATTTGCTACGCTACATGATAAGAACTTAAAACACAGTGACTTAGCGAGGCATTTGACTAGATAGTACCAGCTCCTCTTGGAGATAGCTTCAACATACCATACGACAAACAGAGATAGCAACTGGGTGATTGAGTACACTGGAGTACAATGGAAGTACAATGGAAGCAGCAGATGCAATCCTACTATATGGTAGCGAAGTATAAGTGGACTTTTTAATAGCAGAAGTAAGGCGGAAACTTATGCAATCGGTGCAAAGAATAACAACCTTAAAGATAGCTTTAGCGTACCACACAGTGTCTGGAACGGCAGCAATAGCGAAAGAAGTTATGAAATCTAAAACAAAGTGGAGAATTTGCGGTGCAGACAGCAAAGAATTTGTGACAGCAGACTAAAGTCTTCTGGAAGTGTAAATGGTCAAAGGAGAAGAGAGGCAGATTGCGATGGAAACCGAAAATTATGGCTAAATAGAAAGGATGGTAAAACGTCTTTTTATTTGATACAAATGCTCTCTAGTCGTGATTAATTTCAACAGTACTTTAAAAGTACCGAATCCAGCTGCACTTACTGGGAAAATGCAATGGACGACGCAGAGCACACTTTCTTTAACTGCCACTGCGATGTCAAAGACGAGACAAATGTGCAACAGAAATGATGCTTGGAAAAGAGACTGTGACTTCGCCGAAAAGGTTTTGCGGCGGAAAAAGTGCGACCTGAACACAAGAGCACGGATGACAGTGCTCAGCTAGGGCACATAGAAGGGCTAAAACATTTATTGACTATTTATTATCGCAGGGCCTTCAACAAATAAATGTGTTGGCACAAACACACAGTCGGCTGAACTCGGGATAAACCGAAGGTTCGTTACAACTGGTAACTTAATGTGGGAGACAACCCAAGAAATATGAGGTTTTTCAACTGAAAAACCTGTATTTCTCCTTACCAACTGGTAAGGAGAAATACAGGCCGACACACCGGGCAGAGTGGACGACCTGACTGAATGTGAATTTTTGTAAGGAATATTAATTTACTTACTGTTTCGGTTGTCTTTTCCAATCGGACTCCATTTTGCCACCATGTTATTACAGCAGGTGGTCTAGACCCAGCACTTTGGCATAGAAGATCATATCTGCGTCCAGCAGACAAGGGCTGATAAGCCCCAAGCAATCTTATATTCAAAGGAGCAACTGTAAATATATTAGATTTTGAAAATATAATTAGCAAACAAAGCTTACCTACAGATAAATATAGTAGGCTTATTTTATTTAAGTTTCAATAGATGCTGAACTTGCTCAATTTGATCTATTTTTGATTATGTAGAGGCATCAAAAACTAAAATATCGATAATCTATTTAATATTCAGCTCATATCGATTATTATCGATATAAAGGGCTCGACATTGTAGGCACAAGATAAAATACTATTTATTATCTATGCGATCTACCTGTTACACATATTTGCATAAAGCTATTAACTTTGCAATTTTCAATTGGTTGGGGGTATAAAATGTATTCAACCAACAATGTAGACTTCTACTAATTTGGGACTCTTCTCAATTTTGTTGTTAAGTTTAATCTATTTAGGCTAGTTCAGGGGTAACAAGTCATTCAACTTCAAGAAATTCAAAGATCAGTTTTTTTTATATTTAGAAAAAGTTTTAGCACTAATCGTCAAATGATTCATCTAAATTTTTTTACCTTTAAATAAAACGAATTTCTAGCGAGGATTGTTGAGCTTATTTATGGATCAACAAATATCATAAATATCATCAAAGCTGTTATCTAAAATATATAAGAGTCATAGCTAAATCTATTAAATCTTCTAATCGCATTTTGACATTGAACATTGAAGTATGGGATCGGACCCTAATCTAGTTTATAGATATTTTACTCTTTAGCCTATATCTTTGAAAGGTACTAGCTTAGGTTTATATATTGTCTATATCCTATTTAAATAATAATAAATAAATAAATATAAAATTTATAATTTAAGATGATGCAATTCTACTGATTTCATACTTTGTTGTTATATAATATTATTCAATAATTATAAATCATTAGCATTAGTAGAATTATGAATAATTGTTAAAAAATTAAAGTTTTGTATATACTTACAATTCATGTCAACTTGAACAACAGCTTCCACAACAGAAGCTCTGGGATGATTAACTGCTTTGCATACGAGTTTGGAATTGAGATCGCTTCTTCCAAGTGGTCCAAGAACAATTTCATTTTGAAGAACTTTTCCGCCTGATAAACTTGTAGTGGTGCTCGGTATTTCAATTCCATCTCTATACCACGTAATCGATGGTGTTGGGTAACCTGGGTTAATAAGGAAATCACAAAAATATATATTGTAGTATATTCAAAAGTAAACATATTAAGGTGTAACTAGATGCAACTCGCATGAAAAATTCCCGAAACTTAATAGGACTAGGGGCTTGGGTCAGCCACGTCCTGTGCCCGCGGTGAACATAAACTATGTTAAACAAAACAAGTAAGAGTGCTCTAGTCGAGACTGCTCGACTAAGAGATACCCTGAACCCTGCGAAGATGCGATATTCAAATCATTTTACGCTTCTTTTATATATACATATACACAAACAACACATACACACACACACACATGCACACGCACGCACAAGCACTTTCTCTGCTACTGCGCAGTTAACGCAGCGACTGCGCGCGGGCAGCGCTTGGGCTGCAGTATGGGCTATATTTTGGAAACTTATTTGTTGAATAGGTTTGCTTCTAGATGGACTTTCGTAATCAAACTTTTACAGCGTCGTAATGACATTCATATGTCTGTATTTGCCAAAGCACAAGTCTCTAGTATTTGAAATACGTTTTTTTCAAATTTGGGGGGAAGGGGGCGTGGTATCCAAAATCCAAAAATTGCAAAATGTTTGTATTCATTACACGGATACACACAGTAAATCTGAAATCTATAGCTATAACGGTATTCAAAAACGAAGAAAAGTTATCGATTTTTATCGATAATAAGGAAATGGGATGAGTTATCGAAAGAAAAATGATAAACTCGTACTGCGTAGGATATACACGAGTATACATTTCAAATTTCAGATCTCTAGCTTTTGTGGTTTGCGAGATCACTGCGTTCACACGGACGGACGGACGGACGGACGGACGGACGGACGGACGGACAGACGGACATGGCTATATCGACTCAGTTTGTCGAGCTGATCAAGAATATATATACTTTATGGGGTCTGCCATGTCTCCTTCTGCCTGTTACATACATTTTCACAAAAACATTCTACCCTGATTTCCCATTTTCAATGGGTTCAGGGTATAAATACATATAAATAAAGTGAGCTGATCGCTGATCGGTAGCTCAACAGCAACTATTTATTTATTTTTAATGATAACTCTGAGTATTTCTTGTTCGAATATAGTTTCTAGTCTGCAATCCTTAAATACTTATCTATCTCTTTTATATTGAAGAATGCATATATAATTTGCAGATATGTTTTGGTTTTCAGTTGATTAACCAAAAATTCTGTTTGTTCGAAGCGCATACATAAATACCATAAGGTCGAGACACTTACCTCCAATCACTTGGCACTTTAATGCAACCACGTCCCCTTCACTGTAAGGTCCAACAACGGTTGAACGCTCTACATTAGCACCATCTCGAATGACAACTTGTTTAGGTGGTGCTGCAATTAAAGTGCAAGAATATTTTATTAGCATTCCACTTTCTAACAGTTTTCAAATATTTAGTTCATCACATTATTCTGAATATGACCTCGACATATGCAAATGAAAGTTCGCAAATTCATTTTCTCGTGACACTCATGATAGTAATAGAACTGATTATATGGGATATGTCATGTCATCATGTCATCTATGTTGTTATATGTATCTATTTACCAAAGCACAATTTCTGCTATTTGAATTACTTTTTCTGTCAATTTAGAGGGAAGCCGCGGACGTATCCAAAATCCAAAATATCTAAGGTCTGTCTGTATGTACTCACCACAACCTTCAACATAAATTTCAAATTTTCTGTATTTTCTGGTATTCAAAGTACGCTCAAAAAACTATATCAAATTATCAATTATTATTATATTATTATCGATCAATATTATAAAAAGGAAATCGGAAATCGGAAGGGGGATAACCTCATACTGCGTGTGCAGAATTTTAAATATTAAGTCTCCAGCATTTTGTGGCTTACGACGTCAATGCATTTATACAGATGGACAGACGGTCGGACGGATAGACGGTATGACGGACATGGCTATATCGACTCAGCTCGTTGTCCTGCCCCAGAATATATGTATGCATAAGTAAACAGATGCGCGCATGTTTTGTCACTTGTGTAAGGAGAAGAGTTTCGGCGCAATCGTCAGTGTAGAATGAATATGTGTTAACGTGGGATTAGCATAACTCACACACCGCTTGCTAACTGCGCAGTTTACGCAGCGACTGAGCTTGAATTTTGAATAAAATCTCTTGTAGATCGACTTTCGTAATCAAATTTTCAGGGAGTGATAACCACATTCATATGTGTGTATTTGCTAAAGCACAACTCTGTAGTATTTGAAATCCGTTTTTCCAAATTTGGGGAGAAGGGGCCGTGGTATCCAAAATCCAATTATTATAAAATGTTTGTATTCATTACACGGATATACACAGTATATCTATAATCTATAGCTATAACGGTATTCAAGTTACGCTTAAAAGACGAAGCAAAATTATTCATTTTCATACGGGCGGACTGACGGATATGGCTCGTCGAGCTGATCAGGAATATATGTTTATACTTTATGGGGTCTGCTTAGTTGTCCCATTTTGAAGTCTTAGCTCTAAAACATTGGAAGATATAGTTCTTCGATTTTCCACGCCCTCAAGAAGCATATATATAGAACATTTTAGGTAAATGAATAGAGAGAGACCAATCCTTAGAAGGAGTTTACTGCAACGAGCTAAAGCTAAAAAACTGTGGAAATTACGTGGAATTTTCGATAAGCCACTCCCCCAAAGAGGCGTAAAAATGATTTTTAGGTCATCGGTAAATGGGGTCAACATTTTGAAGGTTATAGCTCTAGAACTTTAGAAGATAGATTTTTTGCCACGCCTCCTAAAGACGTAGATGTGTTCAATATATATTTCTGATCTTGCGTTGTCAGCGCGAGTATATATTCTTAATTTCAAGTCTCTAACACTTTAAATAATAGCATTTTTGAGATACCAGATGTAGTATTTCCCGATTTGTCTCGCCCCTATTGGGCGTATCTGAAAAATCGTTTACCAGACGAGGGTACCCTATAAGTTTATATTTCATTTACTTTGTGAATGAGTATACAAATATTTGCAATGTCTCTACAACAACTTACTTATGACATTCAGCATTATGCGGGTATTATACGTTTGTGCTCTTAGGAAATCGACTCGGCATCTGTATATTCCAGAGTCATTAGCATTAACTTTTTCAATGGAGAGTTTTCCAGGCTCGTTTTCAAAGGCGAAAAATGCTCTTTCCCCAAAGACCACATCATCGGACCATCTCTTTGGAGCTTTTGACATTCCAGCACGCATATCCACACTATGTATACAAAGAAATAGAAAGTACAAATTAGATATCATAAATATAAATATATATTGGATAATCCAATAAATAGCCAATAAAATATATATAATATATTTTCTAATAATATTTTTGGAGGTGTTTATTTACCTGTATATTGGTGTACCTTTGTCATCTCGGTACCACAGAACTAAAACAGCTTCATCTCCTTCGTTAGTTGATACATTGCAAGGAAGATAAACATTTTCGCCAATTAACGATTCAATCGTCTGAATGAAAGCTAAAATAGATATGTAAAAGAAATAGTTCATTTATTTTGCAGAGATAATTGAAATAACATTTTCTATTTGTGTTAAAATTTTTTTTAAAAAGGTACAATCGTCGCCGCACCATAAGCCTGTGCCTCTTAGATAGTTTAAGCAGAAGACTAAACATTCGGAAATGAATATCTCTGATTTGTAACAATTTATAATTTGTATTGTCGAAGTGAATAAGAGTTAAGAACTCTGTGTGTAGATTCTCCTTTAGTATAAACTGATCAAGAAAATATTTATTTTTAGATCCCTTGTCAAGTTGAACAAGTAAGAACGTGGCAATGGGGCACTACCGATTGCATAATGCTCATAATCTAAAAACAGTTCCATTTTTAACGGTGAAGGAAAGAGTCTGCATAACGGAACTTCCATATATAGTTTTCCTATTTACCATGCACCGAAGATAGTGTCTTTACGGTTTGCCTCCTTGGGTTGTCAACGTTAGTAAATATTCAAAATTTCAAGTCTCTAGCACTTTAAATAACAACGTTTTGGAGATACCGGATATGGAATTCTCCATTTGCCACGCCCCTAAAGAGCGTATCCGGAAAATCTTATCACTTTCTAAGACTATCGTACAGTATATATGTAGTCCACATTTCTTCAATATCGGTGAAATGGTTTGCGCTCATACGGACAGACGGACGGACGGACATTGAACAAAACCAATATACTCATTTCACTTTGTGAATGAGTATAATAAAAAAAAACCATATTCATGGTTCCTTTTTGGAGTACAAATTCTTGTCATAATCGTCAAAGAGCCACACAATGTTGCAGGCTTCTCAGCTAAATCAGTTTCTAGTGTTCAGGATGATCTGGAATTCTGGAGTTCTGATTTACGAAATTAGGTGTTGGTTTAAGGGGGTTTTTTGCCATTTAAAAACAGGATAGACACAAATTTTGTAAGCTTCTATTTGCCGCTGCATACACACTCAACACTGCTTAGAAAAAAATACAATTGTGGGGATAGTTGCAAAATTGATTGGGAACTTTTTTCTCATTTCTACCAGCACCTATTCGAATGTTCCGGACAATCTATTATTTTTTTAATGAACAGAGATGGCCAACAGCGAGATATATTCTATTGATTCAAGTGATTCGTAATTGTTTAAGTCAGAGTCGCCGTTTCCTGATGATATTTCTTCTTCATTTATGTTTTTGTTAATAATTTAACTTAAATTCAAGAACATTTTAAGCATGTGCAGTGAAGCATTAATTCTTGTTTTGATTTGTTATTGTTGAAATATTTATATTACTTATTCACTGGCTAGAACTTCCACGGAATAGCTGTGTGCATTGCTTGCTTTTTTAGACGTAATGTTTGACCTTCCCTTAAAGGTCAAATAAATTCACTTTTATAAATGAAATTCTAAGTTTGTTAATCAACTTTAGTTTGTACAAATTATATATTAAGCGAGTTTGTTTCTGAATTTATGCTATTCTCAGCTTTCAACAAAGCGCCCCGGTGTACTTGAGGGTTTCTCATTTGATTAGTATTAAATATTATTATTATTACATTAATTAAATATAAGTCTGGAATCAACCGACCCTATGAAATGTAAATGTAAATCTAAAATGATGTTGTTCCTTCGACACTTCAGCCGAATGCCAAATAGAATTTGGAATAAATGAATATGCTTAAATACTATTAATTATTATATCAATAAATAATATCCACTTACCGTCTTTCATTCCAACAATTGACTTTATAAAACAGAAGATAAATAGAAACTGGAAAGACTTTTTCATTTTTTTGTTGCAGTTTATTTATTTACTTGGATGTACTTCAATTATTTTCCACATTCACTGATTAGGCCGTGCATAAGAGTGTTGAAAGATAAGTTTAGATAATCGGTCTTTGAATTACGTGTACATACATATACACAGTGCATATATATACATACATATGTGTTTATTTATTGCTAAAAGTGTACGTTCTTAGCCCTGCTAAGAGCACCTTTGCTGTAAGCTTAGTTAAGATTAGCGGGGGGCTCTCTCGATCAAATACGAAGTTAAGTGAACCTAGCGCTAAATTGTTTAATTTTTTTTGAAGATCTACCATCATGTGTTGTATAATTAGTGTTCTTATACGCTCCGAGATCGACATTTTCATAAGGACATACGGACAGATGATCGATTAAAAAAAAAAGAAAAAAAAGAAAAGCAAGTAAGAACTAGACTAGAAGATCCCCTGAACCCCGTCACAATTATATATTTATAAAAGCACGAAAAATTTTAAGAGTTTAAATTTAAATAATAAAATACATTTTTTTTTGTAGCCGGTATCCAAAGATCAATTAAAATCAAAATTGTATAAATCGTAAATGAATCTAAATACAAAATTTGGAGACTCTAGCTTTAAAGATGTACGAGATATAATTTCTTAACTGCATTTCGATCAAGTTTTTAATCGATAACAGTAAAACTAACAAGTAAGAGTGCTCTAGTCGAGACTTCTCGACTAAAAGATACCCTGAACCCTGGGACGATGCGATATTTAAATCACTTTACGCTTCTTTTATACATATATACATATATACAAACAACACATACACATTATGCAGTATGGGCTATACTATGGAAACTTATTTATTGAATTAGTTTTCTCCTAGATGTATTTTCGTAATCAAACTTTTAGAGTGTAATAATGTCATTCATATGTATGTATTTGCCAAAGCACAAGCGTGGTATCCAAAATGTATACACAGTAAATTTGAAATGTATAGCTATAACGGTATTCAAAAACGAAGAAAAATTATCGATTTTTATCGATAATAAGGAAATGGGATGAGTTATCGAAAAAAAATGATAAACTCGTACTGCGTAGGGTATACACGAGTATACAGATCTCTAGCTTTTGTGGTTTGCGAGATCGCTGCATTCACACGGACGGACGGACGGATGGACAGACGGACATGGCTATATCGACTCAGCTTGTCGACCTGATCAAGAATATATATATACTTTATGGGGTCTGCCACGTCTCCTTCTGCCTGTTACATACATTTTCACAAAAACATTATACCCTGATTTCCCATTTTCAATGGGTTCAGGGTATAAAAATGCTATAAAATTTTTGAAACAAACTCGATCTGCGCGTGCTATACAGGAACCTACAAAAAATTTCACGTCTTTAGCTCTTATAGGTTCTGAGATCGACAAGTTCACACATGCGGACGGACCGACGGACGGACAGACGGTCATGGCTATATCGACTCAGCTCGTCATCCTGATCAATAATATATATACTTTATGAGGTCTGCCTGTTACATACATTTTAACTTAACCATTATACCCTGATTTCCCATTTTCAATGGGCTCAGGCTATAAAATTTTTATAATCAGATGTCTATTTTCAACACATTTGCTCATTAATAATATAACGCAAAATATCTAATATTAAGTATAGTATAGTATAATCTCTTTAAGGGTTTTTCTTATTTTTCTTACAATAAAATTTTTCCCTATCGCATACTTTTTTCGAAACTCTATTACATATCATAAATAAACCATTTATCATATTGTAGTAGAAAAGACAATAAAGTCTGAACTCTAAAATTGTAAAAATATTTGGACACACAAAAATATATTTTATAATTTAATGTGAGTATAAATAAATAAATATTCGGACAGATAAGAAACTAACCAGCCGGACAATGCTCGATGGACTTGCCAATTGAGAATAGATTTTCTTCTAGATTTTCTGATTGAAAAATAAAAATATTTCCATTTGAAAATACTCCAAATTTGAGTTGATATTTACTGTGTGATGATATTTTAAACATCAAACCCTTGACGGAGGACACCTAACTATAAAAGCAGATTTGCACACACACTAATACTTATAGATAACATAGTGGTACCTAAACTAGTAAAGATGTTATAGAACTGAAGTTGCGAATAAGAATAAAAAGTATAAGCAACTAACTAACTTGAGAGTGTGGATGACTTAGAGCAAACTTTGTGCAAGCACAGCTGCAGGATATACATACATATGTATGTATAAAGTTGTCGGCTTCATTACTGAAGGATCTTCTAAAGTAAATTAAGAAACTTTCTCTGTCAAGCTCAACTCCATATATACATATGTATGTATATACAATATATATATACATATATATATATAGTAGAAGCCGCCGGTTCATAAAAAAGCTAAACGGACAACCTGCTCATTTTCTGTATGATTAAACTTAGTTTTCTTGTTTATTTGTAATCATAATTACTATTATAATACATGGCCTGACCTGACCTTACTTAACAAAAGTTCAAAAGTAGAAAGGTCGCTAAAGACCATAGGCAATATATATTTTCTGTATGTATGTATACATATATAAATGTGCATATTTGTATAAATATGTGTGTATATGTAGATGTATGTAGATAGGTGCATAGTTTTTCGTACAAGCACACATATGCACATACATACATACATACACACATACATACATACATGTATGTGTGTTTGTGTATATGCATATATTTGTGTATAGGTATGTGAATATGTGGGTATGTCCAGAGGTATGTGTATAGGTATGTCGCCATGAATTTACTTTATGCATAGCAATGTATGTGTATGTGTATGTGTATATGTATGTACACGTATAGTAATTGATTCGTAATGCATACATGTATTATTGCCAGTGGATTAAAAGTCAGTTATATGAGTTTTTAGCATTGATTATACCGGTAAGTACGCACACATGATTTGGCACAGCATCTCGACGGGTGCATTCTAAGTTATGATTTGAGTTATTATGGATATTAATTGAGTATTTTGAGTTATTTATCTATGTGGAAAACACTTTGATTCTATGCTAGCACTAATTTACTTTTGACTTTTGATTAATACTTAAGGAGATTTTCACTGGTCTATCATATTTTTTCTCTGCATCACTTCAGAATTGCAATTTTGAGTTGGGAGCCACATTTAACTACAATTGAGCATTTGCCCAGCTGGTTTATGGGCAAAAGAAGTTAGTTTTCGATTGCAATGTCTTTGAAATATTATTTTCGTTTTTTTCAATCTCAAAACTGTGCAAATAACTTTCCGAGAACTACTTCAGTCGCACTGTGTGAAAATCCTCTTAAACTGGCGCCTGCGCCAAACATGCGAAAGGAAAGTGAGCAAGGCGTATACATACAAATGCGCGAACTATGCTGGGTGCAGACCTCTTTCGTTTCAGATTTCAAGTCTTTAATTCCAGACTTCATTTTACCTAAATATTATAAATATGATTACTTTATCGCTTTCAGTATTTTCACTGCATAGAGAATAAGTTTTAACTTTATTAAAATGATGAACCGATAATAAGAATATATCTATCCTATTCCTATTATGTTACGATTAAGTCTAAATGTTCTTAGTTTAGTTTAAAAATAAGATGGAATTGTACGAGAATAATATACTAGAGAATAATCAGTTAAATTTAATTAATGATCTTAATTTTGGAAGACTTTACACAACGTTCCCCCCAGTATTTTTATACTCATTCAAGAAGTGAAATGAGTATATTGGTTTTGTGCAATGTCCGTCCGTCCGTCCGTCCGTTTGGCCTATATACTCGTGGGTATATTCGTCTGAAAAAGTATTGAGATTCTCCCAATACGCCTACTAGAGGCGTGGTAAATTGGGAAATACTTTATCTGGTATAACAGAGAAACGCTATTAGGCAATATTATTAAAGTGCTAGAGACTTGAAACTCGCACTGACAACGCCAGATCAAATTAAAGTAAGAAAATTCTAGTCAGGGTGTCCGACTAGAAGATACTCTGCACACCGAATGATCTGCGTTTTTAAATATACCCCGTTATGTATTTGTTAAAGCAGGAAAAAGTGCTAACTTATAAAAGTGTTCGATTAAAAAAAACATGTTTCCGCGTCATTTGAACTTGCACCTACATAATCAAATGGCATATTTATCAATAAAAAAGGAAAGCCAATCGGCAGTGCTCGAACCCGCAAGTTTAAGTTGACGAGCTTCTATGGAACCCTTCACTGCAGTGCTCGGTCGCTAGCTAGCAAACCTAAACAGAATAAGCAGCTGATAATTCAAACACAATTCAATGCAATTCATAGAACAGACGAGAATGCATGCATTTTATGTATGTGTGCAAACGTATGGGAAAACTGCGTACGCTTGGCGCTGCTTGCCATGTGCTTTTGCCAACTGGCCAAACGTTTTGCTTAATAACTTTCGTATTACTGAACGGATTTTAATGAAATTTTCAACTTTTGATCTATATATTTTTATTGAATATTTGTCAATTTAGTACAAATGCAAACTCATTCACATATTGGATATATTTGCAACTGACCTTCAATTTGAAGAATTTTGAAAAATTTGGAGCCGGTATCCAAAATAAAATCTAAATCTAATTTGTATAAAAATATACAATATATAAATCTAATTGCAAAATATGGAGCCTCTAGCTCCAAAGATGTAAAAGATCGAATTTAAAAACTAAATTTTGATTACGTTTTTAATCGATAACATTAAAATGGGAATAGTTATCGATTCTCTTATGCTTACGTTCTGAGATCGATGAGTTCAGACGGACAGACGGCCGGACAGAGCTAAATCGACTCCGCTCGTCTCCCTGATCAAGAATATATGTATATAATTTATGGGTTCTGCCACGCCTCCTTCTGCCTGTTACATACAATTTAACAAAACCATTATACCCTGATTTCCCGTTTTCAGTGGGTTCAGGGTAGATATACCTACGCCTATAGAGGCGTGGCAAACCGCAAAAGTTTATATCTTGTAAGGTTTCAAAGTTAGAAACTTCGATAACTGCGTTTCTGTTGACCTGTTCTATCTAAAATACTTTTTACGCCGCTTTGGGGGCGTGGCATATAAAAATAATCCTGTAATTCTCACAGTTTTGGATCGTAAGCCCTAAAATTTGAGTTCTTTTAAGGGTTGGCGTGAAAAATCGAGAAAACTTTACCTTTTACAGTTTTACAATAAAGAGCTCAACAATTTTATATATGTATGTTGTACTTCTTGGGGTGTACTAAATCGAAAAAAAAAAATGTTTTAGTGTTACAGCTTCACAATGAGACAGTTAAGTTACTGCAGACTGTTATCTCCAGACCCTACCCGACTCCTTTTTCAAAAAATATTCAATTGTTTTTAGAAACTGAATGAGTATGATGCAGTCAGTAGTACCCGATTGCAACGTTTTTACTTGTTTCTTGAAAATTATGCACAAAAACTATGGATATGGGCGATTCTATTCTAGTGATTAGAAAATATTAGGAAAGGGAGACAAAAAAAAAGAAAAATATATGATTACTAATAGAATGGAAACGGAAGGGGAAAAGGTATAGGTAAACAGAAAGAGTAGGACGAGTTGGAGAAAAAGGGAAAGAGAAAGGGAAAGAGATGAATAAGGAGAGGGAGCAACGAGCTGAATCGCTCCTGAGATATCGGCAATGTTTGGTGATCATCTATCGACTTCGGTGTCAAGTGACAGATCTTTTTCTAAATTTTGAAATTGAAAAAAAAATTCAAGATTTCAAAATATGAAAATCGATTTTTAAAAAAAGAGACTTCAAGCATTTCATCTATGCGTTGTCTGTTGCATTATCGTCTTGGAAATAACGAACCTCGTCCCTTCTTCTAGGATGGGAACACGATAGTTCGTTCAAATGTCTGAACAAAATTAGAATGAGAGAACAAAATTAGAATTGCAAACACACTTTATTCCAATAGTAATTTAAGATAAATTACAAATTTATGAATTTTTCTCTTAAAAGTTGAACTATTTCACTTTCTACTATATCGAATCTTTACTGTACATGACATCAAGTATATTATGTATGTATGTTTCTCTTACACAGAACTTAAACAAACAGTAATACAATGAAAGAACATTGTACATTTAAGTATCAAAATGAATTTTAAAAGCAAAAGCCATATTTATAAGATATACGAGGTTTAATTTGCAGTTTCACATGCATCCACCCAATCGTTGTATACGTCGATAGGTTCCGACAAAAAGTTAATTCCAGTTTGAAAATCCTCTAGACAAACGCGACATGTTATTTTAGCAGTATTCCGGCCTTTGTCCCTGTAAGGATGATAGCAGTACATTAATACGCTGAACTTATTTCAAAATTATACGTACAAATTACATTTTTACTTCGCATGACTTCTCATGATTACAAAATGGACAATTGAACTGTTGATCCAAGGGTTCAATGTTTTTTCGTTTGGGTGGCGGTTTTCTCTTGGATTTTCTTCTTCCCATATTTGATTAGGCTTAACTATTTTATTTTAATTGATATTGTAACAAGCTGTTTACTGTGTATTATAAAAATTGATGCAAAACTTGCATTGTTGCCATCCAAATAGAGATGTGAAAAACGTCCAAAACAGCCGGCAATAAATTTTTTAAGCTGAAACGATATATCGGTAGTTGCCTATCGATATTTACCTAAGATTAACCCTTATGCTTACACTTAAATTATTTGAAGTCTATCTTCAGTAACTGTCAGGCAATCCAAGTAAAGTAGTTTAAGAATGTATTTAATTTAAGTTTCGAGCTAAGTCTGTTCAAATTTGATTAAGATAATATTAAATGTTAGTCATGGTTGTTGAATAAAATTATAATTTATAAAAATCTCCAATTTCATTGAAATTTGTGGGGGAAAACCTGTTTTTCTTGCATTAAAATGAATTTAAACAGAATTCTATCAGGTGAAATATGGCATTAAGAGATCTTGTCACGATGAAGTATGTAATGCATTAGCACGCTGCGCTTTAAACGCATTGCAGAAATTCCCCCCAACTTGTATATTTAAAGATTGACATTGTCCTCTTAATAAAAGAATACCATTCGAGCAATGGAAATCTTGTTCATATGTTAACACATGTAGATGTATTTTACAAATGAAATCAAATAAATACAAAATTTGCTTAGGATATTTTGCACGTTTTGTGCTGCTGATATAACCAACAAAACTGCTCAATTCAAATATATATGAATTAACAGACTAATGAGTTCAACACTCTCTTATATTACGAAATATATACAAAGATCGGCTAATTAACAACAAAATAAGGAGAAGAGTGCGGTTATCTCTAGTATTCCACATTTCTTAGCGTGAAACTAGCCAGTTGGAAGAATGATACAAACATTTCTGTATACACCATCATTTTTAAAATGTATTTCAAATTGTTTTGGCTGAAACATAAGTATTTAACGCTTTCTATGCATATGCTCGCGATTCTTGCGCTTCCAGGCAGCACGTCTTGAGCCGCCAATGGTTTGCGAATATCTGTAGCCTTTGCCGATTCCGCGCGAGCTTTTGCCTGCAGATGTCAGACCACGAAGTTCACGGTGCTTGTGCACGTGCTTGCAGATCCAGTTAACCTTAGGGTCACGGCAGATGGCATTGTGATGGATGTCCACCAAAATGACCTCGAAGTATTTGTAGGAAGCGTCTTGGGCCACCCAGTAAGAGTTCAAGACGCGCAGACCACCAAGTCGCCTACCAACGCGCTCCTGGAAAGCAAACAGACGCAAATATGTTAGTATATTGTTCAAATTGGCAGAAAAATTGCATTTAAGTCATGAAATCAGACATCTAAGGAAGTTCGAAATCATTATTTTATCACGAAACAAATGATTATCATCACCCAAAGATAATTCCACCAAAAATATACAGAAATACTCACTTCAGCAATAGATTGCAGTCCACGGTAAGGCTTAAGTTGGTTAACACCATGGCTCTTAGGCTTTCCATATGTGCATCCCTTAGGCACTGGGCGCTTGCGACCACCACGGCGCACACGAATCCTATAAATGACATAACCTTGCTTTGCACGGTATCCCAGACGGCGAGCCTTGTCTGGACGAGTTGGCCTGGGCGAACGATGCAATTTCGTCAATTGACGATACTGCCACACGCGGATACGAAGCAGGTAACGCATAACATCACTCTGCTTCTTCCTATACAACTCTTGCATATACCGGTAGGCCCCCATGTCCAAAGTTTGATAGACCTAGTAACAAATGGAATTTGTTATTAGTATACATAATAACGTGTCACATCATCGGTCTATTAAAATTATTTTTGTGTTCTATGAACCTAAAACAGAAAATGTCTATTTCAATTAACCGGAATACGTTAAACATTCACTATTAAGATCTATAAATTTGTCAGCATATTTTTATCCATAATCTTCATATGGCCCAATAAGGGCATAAGAGTGGTGCATGGAAAATATCATCATTCTTAAATAGAGCGCAAATATAATCTTTAACCAATAGCTGCATTTACCTGTAAAACAGAAAAACAATTTTATTAATTATATGTTAAGTGATTGTATAAAAAATACAAGTCATTATTTTTTGGAACACCAGAGAAATGCACCCACCTTTACAGCCGACCAAAATCCAAAAGACGGAAGTTTGACAAGCTGTCATCTAGACTCCTTATCAGAGTTGCTTTGGAAATGGGAATTGAATATCGCATTGAAAGATATCTGAGATGATTCACAACTATTTTGAAACAGTGGAATCGAGGAACAAAATATAGTTGCAGTACATGTGTCAATACAATACCAATATACCGAGTCATACATTTGACTTTCTGACTTTCTATTACTATTAATTAATTACTAATTGCGGAACGTAAGAAATATAAAATATAAAAAGAAAAGTTCAAGAGCTTTGAAGTTCTTACAGAAGCAAAGTATCAATATATTTCTTAAAAGAGAGCAGCGGAATGTTTGGGCACGAAACACAATAATTCTATTTGGAACTGTTAGCGATTACACAAATTATTACAAGCAAGCACTCATTTTGTATTAATTCGTAATTTAAAAATTTATATACATTTTTCTTAAATTTTTCTCAATATTTCCTTCTTTTATTTTAAATAACATAACTGTTATTTTTGATCCAAATTACAAAACAAATGATATTAATTCATAATATACAAATTTATATACATTTTTCTTAAATTATTCTCAAAATTTCCTTTTTTTTTTAATAGCAAAACTGTTATTCTTGATCCAAATTACTCAGTAAAATTGTTGAAAAATTTGAATGTTTTTCAATCTGAACAACTTCCATAAAGATATTGTGGAATCATATTCTTTGATTCATAGTACAATGCAAATGAAAATTGTCAATATGCCGGGAAATAATGATAATAAAATTTACTGTTTCAGTTTCTTAGGCAAATTCATTCAATATTATTATGAGTATTAGTTAAACCTATCCCTAACTATAAACCTGTTTTTATTTATGAAGACTGACAGCCAATATTAGCTTATACATTCAAGTCTCGATAATTTGTACCCCGTTAAATCGCAAATCGCGATAAATTGAAAAAAACTCGTTACAGTCGAGTCTCGATAATTTGAATTTTTGTGTGAATCGAAGAAATCTGCTCCCCTTGCCATTTCGAATTATCGGGACTCGACTGTATATCTAACGAAGCGCGGACGAGAGCGCCTGCAATGCCTTTGAGATTTTTATACCCTGAACCCATTGAAAATGGAAAATCAGGGTATAATGGTTTTGTTAAACTGTCAAATGCATGTAACAGGCAGAAGGAGGCGTGGCAGACCCCATAAAGTATATATATTCTTGATCAGAGTGACGAACTGAGTCGATTTATCCCTGTCCGTCTGTCTGTCCGTATGTATGAAACCGTCGATCTCAGAACATATAAGAGCTAGAGACTAGACTTTTTTTGTAGGTCCCTGTATAGCACGCGCATATCGAGTTTGTTTTAAAAAATCGATAGCTTGTCCAGTTTTATTGTTATCGATTAAAAACCTTATCAAAATTAAGTTATTAAATTATATCTCGTACATCTTTCGAGCTAGAGTCTCCAAATTTTGTATCAATATAAATCAATATATTTTATACAATTTCGATTTTTTTTATTATTATTCGAATTTACAAGCTTAAATTTTTTCGTTAATAAAAACATAACTGAGTATATTTAAAAACGCAGATCGGACGGGGTTCAGCGGATCTCCTAGTCGGGCACCACCGACTAGTTTTCTTACTTGTTATACCCTGAACCCATTGAAAATGGGAAATCTGGGTATTATGTTTTTGTGAAAATGTATGTAACAGGCAGAAGGAGGCGTGGCAGACCCCATAAAGTATATATATTCTTGATCAGCTCGACAAACTGAGTCGATAAAGCCATGTCCGTCTGTCCGTCCGTCCGTCCGTCCGTGTGAACGCAGCGATCTCGTAAACCACAAAAGCTAGAGATCTGAAATTTGAAATGTATACTCGTGTATACTCTACGCAGTACGAGTTTATCATTGTTTTTTGATAACTCATCCCATTTCCTTATTATCGATGAAAATCGATCATTTTGCTTCGTTTTTGAGGCGTAACTTGAATACCGTTACAGCTATAGTGTTCAGATTTACTGTGTATATCCGTGTAATGAATACAAACATTTTGTGATTTTTGGATTTTGGATACCACTCCCCCTTCCCCCCAAATTTGAAAAACGTATTTCAAATACTAGAGACTTGTGCTTTGGCAAATACATACATATGAATGTCATTATTACACTCTAGAAGTTTGATTACGAAAATCCATCTAGAAGAACACTAATTCAACAAATAAGTTTCCATACTATAGCCCATAGGCGCAGTCCAAGCACAGTCGCTGCGTTAATTGCACAGAAAACAGAGCGACATTCTTTTCTTGCGATTGTGTTTTGCCCTTATTTTGCTGAGCAATCTCAACTTTGATTTAACTAATGAATATAGCTCGCTGATCGGATAAGGCACTCCTGGGAGTAATAACTATTTTATAATGGGTAAATTCAATTAACACAATCAGCACCAAACATTTTTGCTGAAGTATATGTACATATGTGAAGTGCAATTGTAAGCACTTCGAGTTTATTTATATATGTATGTATGTACCTTGAACCTATTGAAAATGGGAAATCAGGGTATATAAATATATAATATATAAATAGGCGTGGCAGACCCCATAAAGTATAGTATATATTCTTGATCAGGGTGACAAACTGAATCGATTTATCCCTGTCCGTCTGTCTGTCTGTCCGTATGTATGAACGCGTGGATCTCAGAACCTATAAGAGCTAGAGAATTGAAACATTCGATAACTATTCCCGTTTTATTGTTATCGATTAAAAACCTTATCGAAATACAGTTTTTTAATTTTATCTCGTACATCTTTGGAGCTGGAGTCTTCAAACTTTGCATTTATTTTCATGTATATTTTATACAATTTCGGTTTTTGTTATATTTTGGATACTGCTTTTTTGACAAACATGCTATTTGATTGTGAAAGTGCAAGAATGGCAATTTAATTAAATTTTGTATAAGTTTGTAATGTATACAAGATACAGAATATATTTAAAAACGCAGATCGGACGGGGTTCAGGGGATCCCCTAGTCGTGCACCACCGGCTAGAGTTTTCTTACTTGTTATCATTGCCTTAGATAGGATATTTAGATAGATATTTGAGAGACAGAGATGGAGAGAGACAAGGTTTTTTCCTGACATATTTATTGAAGACTAATCCAGCAAATCCTTTATTTTAAATTATATTATAAGTCTTGCAAAATTTTAATTCTACATAAATATTATAAAGTGCTCGCCGAGCCACTTTACTTCGGACCACGTTCAAACTAATTTTGAGATGTTAATTACAGTTCATCATGGCCGTTTTCATCTGATTCAGATTTCGCGTCGGCATTTTCCTCGTCATCGTCGTCCTCGTCCTCATCTTGATTGTCTGCGTTCTTTTTCGACTCCTCTTCATCCTTCTTCCGCTGAACTTCATCCTGCAATTCCTTCATTTTCTTCTCACCAGCTTGCGTATCCTTAACGCCAGCCGCTGTCTTGGCTGCCAGTTCGATGTCATCAGTGATCAGGACATTGTCAAATATCGTGCCAGACTTGACCTGCCACAAATCGAAGCCCAATGTGCAGATTTCATTACGCAGATAGATCTTATCATCTGGACTGTATTCGGGATTGTCGATTTCTGGATGCTCCCATGCGCCCTTATAGTTGGGATTGTCCAATTGCTTTGGCTGCCATTCGCCCTTGTACTCAGGATTGTCGACCATTGGAGGCTCCCATTCGCCATCCATCTCATCGTCCCAATCCTCTGGCTTGGTGGCATCGGGGTCTGGAATGTGCTGTGGCTTGTCCCAATCTTCGGGCTTCTTATCGTCTGGGTCGGGAATAGTTGCCTGTTGAGCAAGTCCAAAATAAACAATAATAAATATATTTTCATTTCAATGCAAACTTATCAAGTGATGGGAAGTCTAAAAATAATATATTATATTATGATGAAAGAACTTTCCGCTCATTGTATATGATTCTCTGAATAAATTTCCATAACTTAGTAATAAAAGTTTTTCTACCACCTGAACCAATTGATTCTGATATTGCCCTTTGATATATATATATATATATATATATATATATATATATATATATATATATATATATATATATATATATATATATATATATATATATATATAAACGTAAAGCACAGCGAAATTACTCAATTGGCATTTAATAATTGAAAACACCCATAATTCCCGCTATATAGCTACTTTTCCCGCATTCAGTTTGTAAAATGCCAGAACTGACGGGAAAATAGCTAAATTTGCAGCACTGATGTGCTCACTTCTAAGCAATTGAAGTTGTTTCGGCAATTGATAACACGTCACGTTAAAAAAAACACAAAAAATCAATAAACTTCTTCGATAAGCATCTACTGCATGTTTTTGGTGCTCAATGAAATTATATACGTGTATATATATTTGATAAAATCATACCTTATCATCCCAGTTTTCTGGTTTGCTTGCATTTGGATCCTTGATCTTCTTGGGCGCCAAGAAATCCCAGTCATCTTCCAGGTTTCCAGACTCCACCTTCTCATTGTCGATCAGGACCTCATAGGTGTTGTCGGGCTTGACAATTAGAGTATAGAAATGGGTATAGACATCATCCTTGCATCTGATATCCTTGTTGATCAAATGATTCTTGCCCTTATAGCTGAGAATGACATGGACTTTCTTGGTGCCGGGCCCACAGATATCGGGTCCAAACATAATCTCGTAGGGCGACTCGCCATGCATATCAGTCTGGTCCAGCGAGCAGTCAAACAGCTTCACATAGCCACCTCCACAGTCAATATTCTGCTCGTGCTTAACCGAGAACTGAACTACCAAAGGCTTTTCCTCGTTGGAGAAGCCATCGAACTTTCTGGACAGCGCATAGAAGCGAGCGTCTTGTGATGTTTGGATGCCTAAGGGAAACGTAAAATGTATTAACTATTATTAATTGTTGCTACATACATATACATATATACACACACACATACATGCAGAGTATGCATACATATACACACACATACATACATATGTATGTATGTGAATTAGAATAAAGCGTTTACCTTTATCAGCTTGAGCATCGTTGAAGAATGAGCCTGCAGAGTGTATGAATTTGCCGAATTCCTTGCCAGGATGTTTACTGTAGATCCATTCGTCTTTCCAGTTTTCTGCAGAATATACAAATATAGAAAACTCGCGTTAAACTCAATTATTTCGTTTGCCGGATTATACACGTTTACCATTTTCGAATTTTTCCTCGAAAAACACTTCGGCATTTATTAATCCTATGGTAAATAGTGCAACAATTGCCGTAAAATACATGATGCACGCGTGTTACTTCACCAAACTCCCGAAACAAACTTGTTCTACCGACTGAAGCAATCTGTATATTTGCCCACAAACGCCGGCTATGTGGAAGGTTATTTGGATAGCAATTGGAAAATGTTGGAAAGGGACAAATATAGTTAGTTAGTAAAGTCGGTGGAACGTTTTCATTGGATACATGTGGACCAATCACATTTGTCTACGTATCAAAAGTGTTGTAAAACAACTCAACATTATCCGATACACAACATCAGTTATCGACGTAGAATTCATGCGCCTAGTATGCTGTTAAGTTATTTTATTTGTATATATTCCATGAACAGATATTATATTTAGCCAATTTAAATGAAATTATGGAACAAATTCTTTCTGTAAAATATAACAAAATATAATACATAGCAAAAATGAATCGATATATGCATACATCATTAGTATTTTATAAATATTTTGTATGGACACCACGTGTCTCATTTTCGAATTCACCCCTTTAATCGATTTTATAATTTTAATTTTAATTTTAATTTTTAATAATTTTCTACCACATAACTATTTGATCAAGGCCAAGCCGTTTAGGTGCAAAAATTTCGTACTTCCAGATTCGAATCAGAGTCTGCACGGCCAGTTCAAACTTAGTTGCCGCCTCTCTCATCCCTGCCAATCACAATGTCGATTTTATTAATAGAATTTGAATGGCACTGCCTGCCACGTGGTTTTGCCCATATAATAACTGATCTAAATATTCTATTCTCTTTCACATAATGACAATATTTTTAGCTAAACATAAATTTAAATAATCCTATTTTTTAATATTGTATTAATTAATTAATTAATATTTTATGCATACAAGTTGGTGACTCTGTCTCCAAAGACGTGACAAATATTTAATAGCTGAAGCTCGATAAAGTTAATAATCGATTTGTTTGTAGCGGATTTGAAACAGCTGTGATCTGGGCGTGCCATAAAAAAATTTCAAATCTCTTGCTCTCAAAGCTTCCGCAATTAACGCAAACATACATATGGATATACGACGAAAAGACGAACAGGACTAACTTGAGTCGGCTTTATTATTCCTAGTCTTAGTCAATCTTTCTTATACATTTGAACAAAGCCATTATACCATTATAACGTTGTGACTTGATTCATGTTTAGGGCAATATAAAGCTATTATGCTAGGGCATTATGTAAGCTATATGAATATATATATGAATACATGGAGTTTTAGGAACAACAGCTTGGCACGGGATTAGTGAATGTCCCATATGCTCGCATTTTTATTCCTATTTTCGCTGTCTTTACCACGTTCACAACAATTTTTCGATATTTATCGACTGTTTTTGGGAAATATTGCTTGATTTTGTAAAATCGAATCAATAAGCACAAAATGCAAAAAGGTAAAAATAAACTTAGGTTTTATTTTATTTTATTTTATTTTTTATTATAACTTTTAATTAAACTGGATTTAAATTCACTTCACTTCGCTTCGTTGAGTAATTATTAAATAAAAGAAATATTTTTCATAAACGTTACATGCACAAATCCTTGTAACTTACGTATTAGTTTAAGTAAATCGGTTGCCTATCCGGATGTATAATTACAATATTACCCGATGGGCCTTAAGTTAATCCTACATATTGTGTTATTGTTAGTAGATTCCTCAACATCAGGATCACAAAGAGTAAGAAAACTCTCATCAGAAGTGCCCCACTAGCACTACATTGCTTGCATCTAGCATATAAACTTATAAAATATAAATTTATTTTTCTAAGTCGCACTTTAAAAAAAAAAAAAACCAACATCAGCGCACCTAGACTCGAAGAAACATCTACACGCAAAGCGCAAAGCACCTCTACCAACAGCGCCACTTCATGTTTGTAAAAAAAAGAAATAAATAACATCGCCTGGCATTGAACCCAGGACTTCACGCGCAGCGCCTCTATCACTGCTTGAAAGCCAAGTTGCAAATCTAAAATAAACTAGCAGCTGACAATTCAAAAACAATTCAATCGCAATTGCGATTTTAGGAACAGAAAAGAATGCACGCATTTGAATGTATGTGTGCACACGTATAGGAAAATTGCGTACGCTTGGCGCTGCTTGCCACGTGGTTTTGCGAATTGGCAAAACGTTTTGTTAAGTTATTAAACTTCTGTGTTAGTTAACGGATTTCAATAAAATTCAGCATTTGATCTACATATTCTATTGAATAGTTGTCAATTTAGTAAAAATTTTAACTTTTTCACAAATTGAAAATGTTTGCAACTCAAATTTCAAGAATTTGCAGAACAAAGTACAAAATCAAAATTGTATAACAAAAAAATAACTATATACAAAAATTTGAAGACTCTAGCTTCAAAGGCGTGCGAGATATAATTTTATAACTAAATTTCGATACGATTTTTAATCGATAGCATTAAAACGAGAATAGTTATCGAAAAAAGTGCGATTAAACGGACAGGCGGACGGACTGGGCTAAATGGACTTAGCTCGTCGTCCTGATCAAGACTATATATACTTTATGTATCCTTCTGCCTGTAGTTTCCAATGAACCCATTAAAAATGGGTTTAGGATATAAAAAATCAAAATTGTAAAGAGATTTAAATTATCTTTAAAATATATCTTTAAAAGATATCACTTAATAACTGAAATTCGATTTTATTGAGACGGAAAAAGTTATGCTTTATTTTAGTGTCCAACAAGAGAGAGAGCCAATTTCGTTAATGGACCGTTCTTGGGCGATGTTTCAAACAATCAAACTCGGCTTAGAAATCTCAAAAGATGTGAACATCACAGCCAAAACTATTTATCGATATATCTACAGCTCTTAATCATACATTTCTATGCTCAAAACACGAAAAACTATTTTCAAGATTGACCCTATATGATGTTAAACTGAAATTTGATTGATTTTCGCGGATCTAGTATTTACTAGTTTTTGAAACGTGGTAAATTTGCTTAAATACCTATAAGTTTGTATATAGTTTTTATCGATTAATTAAATTAATTGAAAGAAACAGACAGAGATACGAATATCGACAATTATAAAAAAATAAATGTGAAAAATACAATTTATTAAAGTAAGTGATTAGATTTTTTATAAACATGTTTTCCACATCATTTTTTACTTAGATATTAATATTACAATTTTGTCAAAAGTTTGAAATACTTCGTTGCCTGAATTTAAATACTTGAAATGCATTAACTGTACTAAAGATGAAAAGTTTTTCTATATTAAATGGAATAATTATTAATTTCCTCCTTATATTTTAAACAATAAAACATATTTTAAGCAATTTTCTTGGATGCGTCAATAAGTTTAGAGACATACCTTAAATGCATGCAGTGGAAACAGTTCTGGATTACCATGTGAGAGACGATTTTTTTGGAATCGATAACTATACAAAACATTGATATGTGTCTGTAGATAGCTACACATAACTTCTCTTCAAAATTTAAATTTGTTTGGATTTTTCATCAAGATGGCTTCTGCAGGTTTGATTTCAATTTATATTTAATACATATTATAATCATTTAATATATTCAATATATATTAATAAATGTGTGTGAAAACAGGCAACAATATTCAGTTGAAATTTCTCCCCTCGTGGCTTCTCGTTTGACACGTAATGTACACTTCACATGAATGCGTGTATGTTGGTTCCATATATACATACATACATACATACATATGTGCATACGCTATTCAACGTAGTTAGATATGTATGTCTGTTGAATATACCTTTATGAAAAAAGAAGTATATAATTGTTCAATTTTATAAAATTGTACATTTCTCATAATATTGAATGAACGAAAGCCCTACAAAAAGAAATATAATTCTAATTTATAAATATGTATATTCACTTCTCTATCTTCAGGCAAGAAAGGGAAAAAGAATAAAGGCACTGTTATTTCGTTGCAATCGTTCCTCTCCAATGGTGATACACCCGCAGGAACAACACAAGTTTCAAAAAAAGTTAGAAATTTGGATGGTGATGAGAGTGATGATGGAAGCCATGCGTTACCTTTAGTTTATCAGCTACCAACCGCACCTAGAGCAAATAGAATATTTGACGATGATTCTATCCCTCATAAGCCACCCTTTATAGCTTATATTAACAATTTACCATTTGATGCCAGTGAGGACGATATATACGATTTCTTTGGGTCCATTAATCTTGCGTCATTAAGGCTGCCACGGGAAGATGGTGAAACTGGTCGGTCTAGAGGATTTGGCTATGTTGAATTGGAAAGTAGGGAGGACTTAATAAACGTGCTAAGTTTGCCGGATCCCTCAATTAAAGGTCGCCGCATTCGAATTGAATTGTCTAATGAAAACGATCAACAAAATCGCCAGAAGGGCAATCGTCGCTTTGAAGGGTTTGGAAACACAAGTGAAAATCGGGATTCTGGAAATTGGAGGCGAGATAGTCAAAATAATGGAAGTAACTTTGGGGGATATTCTGGTAATTTCGATCGCAGCTTTAACCGTGAACGAAAACCAATTACAGAAAGAGAAGAAAATAATACTCCAGGTTCATGGCGTACAAATACCCGGCAGCCGTCCACAGACTATTCGCCTCCGCGAAGGGACCGTGATCAAACATCCGATAAATATCGCTCTAGAAATGATGCCAATGTAAGAGAGGATACTGCTACTTCTGAAGAAAGGCCAAAACTAAATTTAAAACCTCGAACACTACCAATGCCGGAGATAGTAACTAAACCAGATGATGATGAGCCAGTCAACGAAGTTGACACAAAAGTCAACAATAAGCCAAGTGGAATACCTTCGGTGAATGTGTTTGGGTCGGCCAAACCTGTAGACACCGCTACACGAGAACTAGAAATTGAAGAGCGTTTAGCAGAGGCTCGACGACAAGAGAAGGTGCGCTTTGACGAAGAGGTCGTAAGTGAAAAGCTGTCAGAAGTCCAACTCGACAAAAATGATAGTGAAAATGCTAATGCTGGAACTATCAGCTGGCGTCGTACCCAGGAAGTTAGCGATGATACCAAAGTTAGTCAAGGTATGTTGTAGTTGAACAAATCTGTGAATCTTTTACAAGACCCTAATCATTTACTATTGAAGGTGAACGACGACGCGAAGATCAAGATTACAATAAATTGAGCAAACCGCGGGACCGAAATGACAGGTAAAATTTAATGGACTTGTTTCAGTTAATTATTATACAATATGAACAAGCAAGAGTGCTCTCTACACTGAGTACTGCTCCTTCAAATATTCCAACTAATAGCTGTACATATATATATACATATATCCATATACACATATATTTGTGTTAAACATATAATAGGTAAACGTGTATATTTCAGGATTTTAACTCGCTTTTCACACCAGACTAAGATGCCGCTCTGAAAACCGTCAGTCCAACACTTAATTTTCAACATACGAAATGCTATAGTTTATAAATGTATATATATTAGAATTAGAATACTATATACAGGCTGGGGCAAAAGTAATCAACCGATGTTTTTTTGCTGTAATTTTTTGTTTTAATGACAAACTTTCGTTCTGGTTGTGAAATTTGCTTCTTTCATCTATTGGAATTTTTTCCATCCAGTTGAGAAAATCATATCGGTCAAATGGCCGCCGTCAGAGCTTTCGGCCCGTCTTATGACATTTTTCTTCACTCTTGTCTGAACTTCGGGTGACAGATTCCCGCATTCCTGTCGTATCTTTTTCTTAGGGACTTCAAGAGTCTGGGACTTGTTGACGCAAACCCGCGACTTCAAAAACCACCATAAGAAGAAGTCTGAAACGGTTACATCTTTTGATCTGTCCGGCTAAATACGAGATATTAAGCGACTCGGAAATGTCTCCTTCATTCAATTTTAAGCGTTGCTGCGGAGTACACTGATTCATGGATTGTCGATTTGTATTCTGCTTTTGTTTACTTCACAAATCTCAAAACTGAATTGGCATTTGGCACCATTTGCAAAAGTTAATAGCGTTTTCCAATAGGGTGATTACTTTTGCCCCACCCTGTGCAATACAAGTTCATCTCACTTTTGTTCCAACATCTCATGAAACTGTTTGATATAGATGAAATATGAATTCCAGTAGTGTATCTATGGGAACTTTAGCGTATTCATTATAAGATGAATATTTCTATTGTAATTTTTGATACCACCCTTATTTCAACAAAATCCATTCTTCTAGTAGACGACCCCCTTATTCAGTCCTACCTTATAATAGGCAGAAGAGCTGTCATAAGTCTAGCCGTCCGTATGAAACAATCGATCTCAGCAAAAAGACATAGCTAGGAATTTTAAATTAAAAATATATATAGATAAATATTATATAATATAAATATATATATATATATATATATATATATATATATATATATATATATATATATATATATATATATATTTTTAGTATCGTTAAAAATAACTTTGATTTTTTAAACATAATTTGAAAGTTATTAGAATTAAAGATTACATTATTTCGAACAGCAGAGCAGCGTACGCTTCCTAATCGGACAATCACTTATTTATCTAAATAAAACACTCTTCTATAAATATGGATTTAGAATAACTTTATAATCAATTTGAGCAATATTAAGAAACTATAGGACAGAATAAAATCAGAGAAATAAGCCCGATGACATCATTTTTGGTCGTAAAACTTTTTATACAGCTCCGAAAAATAAATTAGAATCACCAATTAAAATAATTTATTAAAATGCTTGTAAATGACATAATACTAGCCATAGAAGGAATCAAACTCGTACTTTTATTTATCGTGCTCTAATTTTGAATTGCTTTTCGTCATTTATTTTATTCCGTTAATTAATTATACTATAATATATAAATATTTTGAATTTTTAAATCAGTTTTTTATATTTTTCAACCGGTTAAACTGAAACTTCCCATTTTTATGATCTGTGCATTTATCAAACAACAAAATAGAGTGCAAAACTAAGGGGATTTTCCTTTATTTTGTTAACATTCCATTCTTCAAAAAACACGTTTTTTATTTGAAACTCACACTTTGTAAATAATGAGCTTTTAATGATATAAGAAAACACGTTCTTATTATTGTGAACATGGCTGTGTCTTGTGTTCAAGCAACTCTACGTGGATAGAGCTGCAAATTGCGACTTCTTCCCTCTGATCGGGCACCGATCGACCGACCGCCTCGAGTTTCAAATTCAAAGTGATTTTAGTGCAATATACAAGGAGAGCATGATGAGAGTGCACGCTCTTACAACTTAATTTTTTCTCAGCTCTTTCACTTCTCTTACACACAATGCAGTAAATCAAATACCTCAAGACTTAATAATGTCAATTTATGAATTATAAATAAACAACCCAAATTTTAAAATATGTATAAATGCAACTTTAAAGTAATATTGATCATTTGTACTTTTAGAGTGGAGAACACGAAGGCAAAAAATAATCAGAACAATGAAGGAAAAATTAAAGAGGAAAACAAAAATAAACGAGATCCTCGAAATGAACGTCAGGCCAAGAATACTTCCCAGCAGGGCGAACCTGTAAGTATACAAATCGTAATATAATATAATTTAATTACAAGAAACAAAACAAAAACAATAATTTCCTTTGGTTATTTTGAATAAATTTAATCATAATCATTAAGAAACTATTATTAACGCGAATGCAAACAAAATTGAGTACTTTTTAAATATTTTTCATTTCTAAATCTGATACCATTATTGCCATGCTTTATGCAGGACACATCATTGAGTTATGCTTATTTTCTTAAAAGACATGAATACGTATTGATTCATTTTGATGATTAACTAAATAATAAAAGTAATCCGAAACTTATTTTTGTCTCAGTTCTACCTAGAAGACAGCTTCTATAAAAATTGCAGCTTCTTAGCTATTATAGTTGAACACCAATAAGTAGCAAGTCAGTCTGCCATATATAGAAATATTTTTGTATGTATTATATGATATTAAATATGATGGTTTTGTTATTTTACATATACTTTTAGATTTTGCAGTCTTCCAACAAATATTCTGGACTTGACGATGAATCATCCGAATAAAAACTATTTCTATATTTGTAATAAATGATTAAAATAAAAAAAATTAACGAACACATTTTACAAGTTAAAAATAAAATCACATTTTTGAAACAAATCAACAATTAAATAAAATCAAAATTTCAACAAAGTTTTTATCTGTTCATTCTAATTAAGCTACGCCAGTGACGATTGGAGAAAGTTGGCGTTTGCTTAAAGAACCTTTGATTTGGACATGGGTAAAATCTCTATTGCCCTTGTCCCCCGCTCGCATAACACAATAGTGTTAATTACTCAAATCATAATCTAAATTTTTAATAAGACAATTTCTTTCTCAAACAGCGAAGTCCGAGCTCTAGGAATATTTCGACATCTTTTTACATTGGGTTTTCTCCAATGACAGCTGATTATGATGCACTGACTGCGTGCTGTGAATAAAATCCAAGCAACTATTCTTGGGCAGAGCTGCTGCTTGCGACTGCTTCCCTCTGATCTGGCACCAAATAAATAACACGACCGACCGCCTCGAGTTTCAAATTTAAAGTGATTTATATGCAAGGAGAGCATGACGAGAGTGCGCTAACCTGCATGCTCTTACAGCTTCATTGTTTTCTCTTTCACTTCTCTTACATACAATGCAGTAATTCTAATGCCTTAACACTCATATTGTAGTGCATGAGAGCAGAGAATGTTGAGTGGGAATATCCTCTCACTACATTCTCTCTCGAAGTCTACATATACTGTAATCGGTTCTGTTTCTCTAGTGAATATTTGTTCTTATTGTTAACAGCGATGATTAATTCTGGTGTGTAGTCCAAATAGGTAATTTTAATTCATAAAATTTGTTCATGAATTGTGAAAAAATGCTTTATTCCTGTTTAATAAAAACTCTTTTGTAAATCATTGAGTCCAGAGCTACAGAAAAAGGCCGGATTCCGTATTTCTGTGCTTTTATCAATTCAATAAAATTAATGTGATTTGCAGTCGATCTTCAGTTCCGCCTTGGTGACGAGGGTATCCCAATTGCAAAGTCGCACATCATCATATTATCTTGATGCGATTCTTCTTCTGTACTTGCTCTATTTTTATCGCAAGCTTAAAGTTTCCTTCATCTCAACGCCTTAAGAGTTTTCTACGACAGATTTACTTTCAGAGCAACCTTATTTTAACTTGCTACAATTCCAGCGATTGTCCTATGCTGCAGTCAGAGAACTCTGCTGGACTCGTAGAAATTGAAAAGAGAACAATACAAATTTATGCTGAAATAGGTATATTCAACTAAACTATCTTTCGTAATATTCTCCAATTGCTAAGAAAATAAAATCAGGAAAAGTGGTATGAATAATATAGTCTAGTCAGAAAAGATTTACCCAAATGATTATTATTAAAAATTATATTTATTGGAATGTAAACATTTGATCAAATTTGGTTTACGCAACATAAAAATTCTTTCAACATTCACTCGTAAAAGTGTTTCTCAACCCATCGAGGTAATGTAAAAGCAGCCTCATGAATATCACTTGAATAGTACTTCAAATTTAAAGCATCAGTTTCGGATTTTTCAAATCTCTTTGCTGGTTTTTCGAGCTTGCGGCTTCCATCCAAGGAGCCAATAATGAATCCAATATGGCCACATGGATAGGATGGCACTGATGTGACGGCATAGCCCACTTTTGGAAAGTGCAAGGCGCAGCCTTTCATTGTCTTCTTTACATAATCAAAGTCTAGCCAAAAGCTGCCCGCTTGAGAGCATACGACACCTCCTGCTTTCAGAGCTTGTTTCAGTAGTGCGAAATAGCTTTCATGGAACAAGCTCACGGCAGGTCCAACTGGGTCCGAGCTATCAGTTATAATTACATCAAATTCGTTTTTGTGGTTTTTCATATACTCAAATCCATCGCCGATAGTCAGAATTAGCTTCTCGCTATCAAATCCACATGCCATAGAAGGTAAGTACTTCTTAGAAACCTGAACAACACGATCGTCGATTTCTACTTGGTGGACTTCCTTAACCAGTGGATGCTTTACGACTTCGCGTGCGACGCCGCCATCACCGCCACCGACAATCAAAACTTTCTGTGGGTTCGGATGGCAGCAAAGTGGCAAGAAAGATATCATTTCCTGGTACGAAAATTCGTCTCTGGTGGTACACTGAATGATTCCATCCAGTATCAGGCATCTTCCGTAAGTATCTCTGTGAATGAAGAGTTTAGAGTTCGTAAATATATTTAGTCTTTGGAACTAAATCCCAAAGGTAATTAAATTTATAGATATCAAATGTAGTATTACCATTGCAGATTATGAATTTTAATTTCAACTAAAACATGTTTGACAAATATGTGAAATATGAAATTAACTAAAAATAATATATGATATAGACTATATTCCTTTTCTTTCTATATGTTCCCGCTTGCTCTCTATTCTTTATCAAAATTATTAATATATTATTAATAATAATTATAATATTATTATTCAACTAAACGAACAACTACCCGAAAGGGAAACGATGATTAAAATCGTAGGGTCAACTAGAATGGTTTCATGGACTTCAAATCAAGAGATAACAAATTAGTTGAGCAAGCTTGGCATGTGTCTTTAGATGTTGATTACGTATGTATGTAAGTGTATGGAAGATTTTGACCTATAAGTAGTAAATGGGTCTTCCATACACATACATACGTAATCATACATTAAATTATTATTTAATAATAATCTAATGCCAAGCTTAGTTTTCACATTTGTCTTACATAAATGAATTTATATATATGATATATATATATATATGATATATATTATTATATATACATATGTACATTACCTTATCTGATTATTCAGCTAGTCTTCAACCAGAGCTTAACTCTTTTTGTGTTTAAAACCATTTAAATATATGCATACATACATACGCGCACATTTCTACATAAATATGTACATATGTTTGGGATATTTATAACGTAACGAAATTCCCTTTGAGTGTAAATCAGGCTCAGCTTACAGTAACCAATAATAACCTATAGCAATATACTATGGATACGGAACACATATACTTCAATTAAAAATGAAACTGAATTAAACAATTTTTGAAGTTTTATAATCTATAAAGTGAATACTTAATAATACATTTGAATAGTATTTTACTCACGTCTCAACTATTTGAATATCTTGAAATTCCGACTTCTCTTTATGAAGAACTTCTTTAACTTTTAAAGAAAATGATTGTCCAGGCCATAAGTCATCTTGGACTTCACTGAACCAGCCTTTTGAAATTGCATCCATTAATAAATGTTGCTAAGGAGATATGTTAGTGGAAATTATAATTTGGATTAATATCAATCCACACACACATCTGTGCTCAAACTGAGTTCGATGTAAATCAATGCAACACGTGGTCATGAGCAAAGTAACCGTATTTTAAAAATACTAAATAGCTAATTATTGAAAATACTAGCAATAAATACAGCTTTTTAATACCCTGAACCCATTTTAACCACTGTGTTTAAGCGGGTATACTGATTTCATTCAAATGTATGTAACAGCCAGACAGAGACTGAGTCGACTCCATAAAGTATATATAAGTTTAATTTGTTGTTATATTTCGTCACATTTCAGATTAAAATCACATTTATTTGTTTAAGACTATAAAAGCTCGAGACACCAAATATGCTCAATGGTACATATTTGTGTGTTAAGACACATTCCTCCTTCCCTCAAAAATTAAATTAAAGTTTATTTAATTAATTGGTCTGCGATGTTGTACATATACAAATGTATGTAATTATTTCTTAAAATGTTTTTTCTGTCTTTCATCTTCATAAAATTCTGTCGTCGTCAGTGTGAATGGACAATAAATTTCGATTACATGGGCTAATTCGATATATTATAGGCATCTGATATATATATCGATATAATTATATAGATAGATATCGAGCATCTCTAACCAATTGTTATATGAATTCGGTGTTGTTGCGGTGTGTTAAATAACATGTGCACAGTTTGAAATATTCTTATTTGCTTATATGTAGATTGTTTTTCGTGTATTTGTAGCCCACTAACATAATTATGGAGGAATATGCACGTGAGCCATGTCCATATCGGATTGTAGATGATTGTGGTGGTGCTTTTGCCATGGGTTGCATAGGAGGTGGTGTTTTCCAAGCAATTAAAGGTTTTAGAAACGCTCCATCTGGAATAAACAGACGAATGGTATGCATGTTCTATATATATATATATATTATATATACTGTATATAAGCAATTACATTTATGCGTACACGTACATTGTCAAGAAACTGTTAGATAAAAGTACGAACTTTTATCTATATTGACTATACGGTTTATTTTGGAAAGAACAATTTGAAATATTGCGGTTTCTTTTACAGTTTCTTCGTATTATTTTAGTATTCTTTTTGCATACCTGTCGTGCCTTTTATAAATATTGGAAAGACATATCGATCATTTTGAAATCATTTTTAGTCTTTCCCCACGGCAGGACCCAATCGCCAATGATTTGTATCTATGCATCAACCAAAACAGATCCCTAAATGTATTTCATCAGCAATCAATTGGCTTGCGTTCTATTTTGTTTAATTCCGTTTTGTTACTTTGGGATTTCTGTTGCTATGCACTTGGAAGAGCTCTCTATCCTATGAGAATTATGGCAGCTATAGATGATATGCGTGTAGAGATAATGTTCCCTCCATGTATAATTTCTATATATTACAATTGGTGCTTAGGTAGATACATATGTAACATAAATATATGTATATACATTATAAATATCCTATTATTTGTTTATGTATTGGTTGTATAGATTTTATAGATTGATTAAGCCATAAAACTATTTGATAATAGATAGTTGCGAATAAAGGTTAAAAGGTCGATCAATAAGCAGAGAATCGTTAATATTAAAGTTTTTGTTTATCTTATATATTATATATATATATATATATATATATATATACATATTTAAGTATGATTGCGTATAACGCCATATTTTTAAAAACGATAAACATTTATATTAGTGCCCCAACATTTTCCTCCATATGTCAACTTAAAAGTATACATAATATCCATGTCCACTGAGAGCTTGGCCAGATCGGGTCCGACTATTATTTTTCAGTACAAAACGTATTCTTTTTTGTGCGCTTTTGAAACTAGAGACTTATAATTGAAATATATGTATATAAGACCAGCTACACATAAACAATGATCGCGATTTGATACTTTCACTTTGTTAGTCATGAATATACACGAGTATTCCACATTTCAGGTGTTGCATACTTGACAAAATAAATATAATAATTCTAAATATTTATAATACTTTATTATTTTGTATGATACTAATAAAAGGATTCTCCTCTTTTTAGATCGGAAGTATAGCTGCAATAAAATTGCGTTCACCCGTAATAGCGGGAAACTTTGCAGTTTGGGGAGGAATGTTTAGTACAATCGACTGCACATTGGTTCATTTTCGAAAAAAGGAAGATCCTTGGAATTCAATTATAAGTGGGGCTGCAACGGGAGGCATTTTGGCGGCGCGAAACGGTAAGCTTTATTTATAAATTTTCTGCATGACATGTCGAGCTGAAAAAGGTCTAAATCAGTATACTTTTCTCGAGAACTTCAGGAAAAATTGTAATATTAATGATCGAGATATATGTTTCGTATAAAATAATCAAATTAATATTAACAAATTTCGAAATGTATAATTTTGTCTGTAGTTCGACAGTTGTCTGTGTTTGTCGTTCTCTTCATTTGGGATCTATTTAACTAATTTGATTTGTAACCAATTTGATTGTGCACTTGTTTATGTCATTGGTCATTAGTTTTAAGTCATTCTGCTATCTGATATCTGTTGTAAGCATGAATGGATTTTCCCACTTGATGTTGCAGTCATGAGTAATCAATTAATATGGAATGAATAGGATAATCCATCTGAAATTGTAATCGATTTCTTTAAACCGTGGAGATCCGACTTTGTAAAGTAATGGCCTATCTGTTCATTAGTTATTTATGTTCATGATTTATTATTTAAAATCAAAAGACCTTTTACCTAAAGTGTTGCTTTAGTAATCATTCTCCTTTATGAGTGTGATAAATCGTGATAAAATTATCTATATCTTATACAGTAATATTACTAAAATATATTTATATATATATTTAGGCTAAGTTGGAATTGAAAAATTTAGGAGTACATTTCTTACATCAATTTACACCTGTAATTAAAGATGCCATTTTGCAATCATCCAATCAATTTACTTGTTTATATTTATCATGTTGAAACTTTGCAAATATCGATGAACAGTATATACACAAAAGTATATATAAATATATAGAAATCACAGATATTTGAATATTAAATTACAACAAATTAAATCTAAAATTGAATTGAGTCAATACCCTACAGAATACCCTGCAACGACGAGAAAGCAAACACATAAGGCAAAGTGTTCCATGTGTGTGTATATATGGAATTTTTAAATCAAAATATACAACATACATAAATCTAATATCAAATACAATAAATAAACAAAAATAGCACCCAAGCAGCTCTAGTAATGCATCGCATTGAGAGTAACAAAAACTAATTTACACGACGAAACAACTCCAGATTTACATCTTATCATCCAATATTCTAGTACAAGTCGCTACATAGCAACAGCAGAGTCTAGAAAAGCATTTACAAATGCAAATTATAATAAAGTTGAAATTTATGAATATAAATAAATTAATGTTAGGATTTGTAAAAACTATAATGAGCAAGCACTTCTGAAAAAGTTAATACTCACCACAAACGAGATCAAATTTGCCAGTGAAAAGTTAAGGAGTTAAAGAGGCTTAAGTTACTTTTAGAAATGCCAACCTCGGGTCGGGTACTTAGCCAGAAGACTATAAAAACAATTTAACTGTAGCTTGTTTTCCGTCTAAAATAAGCTCTAAATATTACTGAAGTACGTACGTTTACGTATGTTTATAAATTGCACCTCAAAACAATGAAATAATTTCTTTCTCAACAGAATCGCATTTTTATATTATTTTCAGGTGTTCCCGCAATGGCTGGAAGTGCAATCATAGGAGGAGTGTTATTGGCTCTTATTGAAGGTGTTGGAATATTATTTACAAGAATATCCGCTGAACAATTCAAAAATCCTACCCCGCCAACTGAAGATCCAGCTGCGTTGGGAGACTCTGTAAATAATTTCGGGTTTGGTACCTCTACCAATAAACAATATCAATAAATAATGTTCTTCCTTATTTAAGAATAAATTAATTTGTATGCACAATAAAGCCTAAATAAGATTTAAAATTATCTAGCTCTGACTGTGCGTCAGTCCGTATGTATCAAGTTAAGTCCTCTATGTCCATCGATGAAAACCTACGCCAATTCCTAATCATTTTAGTATATAGCTGGGATTGATCCCATAAAACCAATAGAATTAAAGTTGATTCGCAAATAGCCACAGGTATAGGTATTATAGCTTTGCATTTGTGTTTAACTGATAGCTTTAGCCTTGCATTTTTGACTTCATTTATTTTAGTCAAGTTAGTTTTAAGATTCTAAGTAATACACATATCATTGATATATAGCATATAACAATTGGCCTCTAAGACAATGTGCTGAAGTGCGACCTTCCTGATCCTAATTCACGCATCTAAAGTAGACAATCAAAGCATTGATCCCCAGGAGGTGCTGCAATGTTGTAATATTGACAATTGGATTTCACGAGTATTATCCCCGCTTTCTTCAAGGTGGAATATTAAATATATATTCGAAACTCTTGCATCCGTAAACTTTTGCATACTTTACATAATTTCGTCGGAAGCTAATCTTTACTTTGGCCAGTCGATAGTTACGCGAAAGTGCGTTGTTCGCCGCCGACAATAGCTGGTTGGCTTGAAAGTTACCGTCACCAGAACTGATCAAGACCGCGCCTTATTTTCAATAAATAATTTATTAAACATTTTACTATGAACACAAGCAAGTATTTTCTAAATTGGCCTTTATCCAAGGAATAAATTTACTTATACGCGTATAGACCCCAGGGTATCCTTCGCGTCCGCAGCCAACACCCCACGATACGATACCCACTATAAAATATTTGACCCCATTGGATAATAATAGCGGTCCACCACTATCGCCTTGACATGAGTCCATTTGAGGCCTGCCAGCACATAACATAGTTGTCGTTATTCGTGTGCTTTTATATTTTTGAGTTCGGCATTCCGCAAGAGACATTATTGGAACTTTAACTTGATTAACAATAGAGGGAAGTTCACCTCCTTCGGAAGTACGACCCCAGCCAACGACAGTTCCTATGCGGCCTGGAAAGAATTAATAGTAATATTTATGTAGTATATGATGACTTCTCTATAAATGATAGAAGATAAATACCTGCGGGATCATAGTTATATCGGGGTAAGCAAACTGGCTTTATTATTTTTGAAAATAATATAGGTTTCCGTAGTCTGAGCAATGCAATATCGTTGTTATAGGTATCTGGATCAAAGTTTTTGTGCTTTATGACAGCAGTGACAGCTCTTTGGATTGCCTGAGACTCCGACGTTATCTGTTGGTCATGATCACCGAATATTATTCGAATTTTGGATCGTCTCAACTTTTTTATACAATGAGCCGCTGAAATAACGTAATCTTTGGTTAGCAAAGATCCTCCGCAGTGAAATTTGCCATCATAAATTATTCGTGCCATCCATGGGTATTGGTTGATGCCCGTTGGCTTTCCACCGACAATTCTATTTTCTTCATTCGAAAATCCACAATCTATAAATTGTAAAATATTTTTAGTGAGAATGAAAGCTTCATTGCAGTGGATACTGTGAACCCTACGTCGAGCTACTATTTCAAAATTTGTTAACGCATGACCCATTTAAGACTAAGGTCCAAGACTACAGCTCAAAATATGTAAGGACCTATATATTACGAGGCGCAAAGCGTCTGTCGGTATGCCCGGCTTACCGGCTTACAAGGTAGATACTTCAGATTGGCATTGTAAATATCGTAATCTTGGCAAATAGGGTATTTACTGTATGTTTATGGGATCATTGACGACTTGGTTAAACTTATTGATTAAAGAGACCATTAAGTCCTAGACGTTCAAGCTAGGTACGGAGGCACTAGATGAATATAATAATCGAATTTATGGCAAATAATGAAAGTTCTCGCCAATTGCTGATGTTAAGAAGTCGCAAGGTTACCCAATGTAAATAATATTTTGCTGGAAGATCAGAATATAACTCGATTTACTACAGATGAGTAGGCCAAGATCGTTCACTGAAAATAATATTATTGCGCCATTATAGGTATTAAAGAACATATCAATTTTCAACTGTAGGTTTTGGGGTTGATAAATCTGATTTGAATGTCAAGTTTAAGCTTTTTCTTATTGTATTGGATGGAAATAACGGAAGCAAGTGAGAAAGCTCTAGTCGGAAAGTATCGGAAATATTGCCAAAACTAATTGGCAGAGGCCTACTTTTCCCTACTTTCTAGGAAAAACAAACTAATATAATAAGCTGATTATAAATACATATGTATGTAAGTAGCTTACCACAGTCACAGGTTGATAGACTATTGTTGTCATTATAATCCACATCGTCTTCTGTGTCCGAAACACCGAAAGCGCTTGAGACCCCGGAGCTAATGCGAAAGATAGTATCAAAGAGAAATTTACTGGTTCTCTGTGTGTTATTTAGAGATATATTCTGTCTCGCTAACTGTTCGAAACATGTGACACTTCTGTCAAAAGCCACCATTAATATTACTATGCAACATAATATATTCATTTTTATAATTGAGTAAACATATTTCCTAATTGTACATTAGTATATTTCTTAGACTTTAAGTTCTGATTATTATTATATTTAGTTACAATTTACAAATGTAAATATTGTCACTCGCAGTCGACTCGCCTAATATAGGAACGTAGAGTACAAACTGCCTAAAATAATACTTACAACCAGGGATCTTAGTGTTCGTTTTAAACTATATTTTAGTTTTAGCGCATCTAACTTTGCCCAAATCAATAATAATAATAGTAATAATAATGATTATATTGATTTGGAATCATTAATCATAATACAATTTTTGTTATTCAGGGTATTCCCTTATATTACGATGCGTTGAAGTGTGTGCTTCAGTTATAACAACATTTTAAAGATCTTTGCTTATTGTGTACAAATTTCCAAATTAATTTCAGCATAAATATATTTATTTTTAAAGATTTACCAATATATTTATTTCCATATTTGTAGCTATTTAAACATTGTACTAGTGCTTTTTAAACATTACATATCTCTAGGTCTAGTCGGGAGTGCCAGACTAGGAAATACCCTGAACTCTGGGTGAGCTCTTGGTTTGTAAAAATGTATGTAACAGGCAGAAGGTAGCGTGGCAGACCCCATAAAGTATATATATTCTTGATCAGGATGACGAGCTGAGCCGATCTAGCCATGTTCGTCTGTCCGTCCAAGTGAACGATTTGAAATTTTAAATATATATTCCTGTATACCATACGCAGTACGAGTTTATAACTTTCTTTACACATTTTTCCGATAACTCATACCATTTTCTTATTATCGATAAAAATCGATAATTTTACTTCGTTTTTTAAGCGTAGCTTATATACCTCTCAAGATGCAAGCATTAAATTTTCTGTGGGGATTCAAGTTATGAATACACAGATTTTCTATATTTTCGATTTTGGATACCCCAGAACGTATTTCAAGTACTAGAGACTTGTGCTGTGGTAAATACTCAGATATGAAAGTTATCAGCATGCTCTATAAATTGTTGGTCAAGAAAGCCCATCTAGAAGAAAAGTTATTCAACAATTAAGTTCCCATAGTATAGCCCAAAGCGTCGCGGCCAAGTGTCGCCATTGCGTTAACTGCGTAGTAAGCAGGGCGCGTGTGTATGTATGTATGCATGTGTTATTTGCCTTGTATGTTTAAAAGAAGCATTAAATGAATGGAATATCAGCTTTGTGTAGGGTTTAGGGTTCATGGGTAGACTAGAGCACTCCAACTTGTTTTTGCTGTATTTTTAGCACATTTCTACATAGAGTCACAAAGACACTCCCATTCATACGCACATTAGTGCTCACATGCTTGCTTCGCATATTCCGCTCTATTAAATAGATTCAGTATTTATTTTACGATATTAATCTATTTACACAATAAATCTGAAATCTAGCTGTAAGGGTATTCAAGTTACGCTTTAAAAAACGAAGTCAAATTATCAATATTTATCGATAATAAGGAAATAAGATGAGTTATTAAACAAAAAATGATAAACTTGCTAAGGACGGACGGACGGATGGGACATGGACGTCTGGTCGTCCTGATCATGAATATATATACTTCTGCCAGTTACATACAATTTCACAAATCCAATCGATGGGCTTAGGCCATAAAAAAGATCTATCAACTATTTCTGATGACTGGCTTATGATAACCACATATGTTGCTGATGCTGCCTTAGGCCCGATTTGGAACTACGGCATACACTTAGAGGGAGCTATTGAAAGCTTACAAAATGTCTTGGCAATTTACCTTTTACCTACTGTTGGAGACACGTCTACCGCTTAAAACGACTTCACCCACTCGACCTTCCCTTCAAGGCGATGGCGACTATTAAATATGATCCCTTATTTAGTTATTAACCTAATTATAATCTTTAGTTCACCGTCACTTTCACTAGCAGTTCAATAAAATTAGCTTCTTGTCTTAACGGCATTTGGAAATAAAACTAAACTAATTTTGTTGTAAATTGTTTACTTGTCAGTTCCAAAATAGAGGTTTGTTAATAATAATTAGACAAGGCCTCTTTGTTACTCCATTCCGCTAGCTGACAGTCCGTTATCTACTCTAGGACGTTTTCTATATCGCAATATCTGGTTAGACCAGGCGCAAAAGCAATGCTCGTGGTAGCACCGGGCAACAGATTCCGAGATCTTTTCAGCGACTTATACCGACGCAATAGAAGTCCCACCTGCAATAAATAAAATGAAAGACCTACCGTAAATATTCAGCGAGAATTTGCAATTATTCTCTACTCCACAACTTGGCTGGCAAGAACTAGGTTAGCATACACAAAGTTGAGCCAAGAGTCTCCGTTAGAGGAATAATTCGGATCTGTATTCAAGATACTGATAACTGTTGGACAACAAAACACGTTTCCACGTCATTCAAACGCGCAGCTTTACAATCAAAAAGCATATTTGTAAAAAAAAAAGAAAAAACCCTCAAACATGGCCGAGTATCGAGCCCGCAACTGTAAGCTGACGTGCATCGCTTCTACCAACACCGCCACATCGCTGCTCGAGCGTCATCTAGCAATTCTCAGCTGATAATTGGCGCTGCTTGCCATGTGCTTTTGCCAATTGGCCAAATATTTTGCTCAATAACTGTGTTACTTAATGGATTTCAATGAAATTTTCAGCATATGATCTATATATTCTATTGAATATTTGTCAATTTAATAAAAATGCAAACTCATTCACAAATTGGATATATTTGCAACTGACCTTCAATTTAAGATATTTTTTAAAATATGGAGTCGGTGTCCAAAATAAAATATAATAAAAATCAAAACTGTATAAAATATACAAAAAGCTAAACGCAAAATTTGGAGACTCTAGCTCCAAAGACGTACGAGATATAATGAACTGCATTTCGATAGGGGCTTTAATCGATAACATTAAACGGGAAAAGTTATCGATTTTTTGAAACAAACTTGATCTGCTCGTGATAGCACGTGGATAGCACGGGACTTACAAAAAAGTCTCTAGCTCATATGGGATATGAGATCGCCGCGTTCACACATACGGACGGACGGACGGACGGACAGACAGACAGACGGATAGGGATAAATCGGCTCAACTCGTCGCCCTGATCAGGAATATATGTATATACTTTATGGGGTCTGTCATTTTCACAAAACCATTTACCACATTCATTGGGTTCAGGGTATGATATGTGGGGGAACGCTAGCTAAAAGAATTCGAGCTTTACATGATAATCGCAATTAGAGACCACAAGTAAGTAGACGCTCCATTTTGGTCTACGTTTGACGATTAAGTCGATAGCGGCAACAACTGAAAGCATACCGATCAATCTATAGTTGAACACTTTGCTAAAACATCAAGTTAATCAACCCCCTGGAGCTGTTCAGAAATTGGAGTGATAACTATACCATTTACCGATCATATACCGGGGTAATATAAAAGGAACATCACAAAACCACAAGCTGCTGCTTATCATTCCTAGCTAGCCTACCAACGCTGAAATATTGCCGTCATTTGGCTTTACCTCGAAATACCAACCTACTCAATGACACTTGATGAGATCAAGGCATGTGGTGTCTTGCATGTAGATCGAAGGTTAAGCTTAATTACATTCAAGTAGCGACCTAGGAGAGTTTGACTATGGGCAGGGTCAATCGGTTGTCGATCGAAAGCAACACGCAGACGTTGTTACATTTCTCGTCCACATCAATCTCACGTTGATTTCTTCCCAGTTTTAAGAGCGACTTATGACATTTGAGATCACCACAGAGAAGGGGAGAACGCGCAAGGCAATACCTGTTGTACCTAGACTCGTGCATCGAAGCATTAACAAATTTAGTTTTCACGCTGGGCCCGAAATCCCGGAGCAGATTCACAGGATAGTAACTAGAAGCTCGCTAAAAACCTTACTTTAATCGACTTCAACTAAATAACTGACTAAATTCGGTTATTGGGACTGTTGCCTGTGGCGTCCGATCATATTTACTGTCACGTTCTCTTATGGTTACAGATGGCGTTTGACAAGGCAATTTACTGGGACCTTCGTTTCTTATTAATATTCATTGCAGACATGCCAATCCCAAGGTCTCGGTATCATCTACAGTGTTCGAGGTGGATTAAGATTGACCAAAAATGATTTACCCACGCTTACTGGGGTCGTGGCAAAGCACAGAGCAGCATATCTTCTTTTAGAGCTAAAATCTCCAATTTCCATCAGGATGATCACTGTTAGATATACCCATCAATTATATGGGTCACCCATAAATAGGTTTTTCAATAAATTTAACTGTCTTTGAACCTGGAACGAGTATTATGCAGTTGTGCGCCCCCGACAGCTTGTCTTGTTTATACTTCTTAAATATTGTGTTACGTTAGTTAACCTTATTTTATGTATTTGAACTTTGTATTAACTTTAATTGTCGCATTTCAGAAAATGATAATGAAATGTTCTGAATGCTGCCATAAATTACATTAACAATCGGTGGGTTTTAAAATTTATTTTTTTCATTTTACTTCAGGAAAAGTGGTTCAATTACTTGTTAACTAAAGTGTAAAAGTATTTCAGGATCTATGCTTTCGTAAAAGGGTTCGTTCTAGATCGCGCTTCTTATGCTTTTTCGAAGGGCAAAAGGATGCAGATTGCATACCAATTTCAGCTTCATTATTATTGGTCGATGTCGAATCTTTTGTGTCGAAATTAAATTCATCATTGGAATTAGCCAATTGTTTTCTAAACATGGCTGCACTGTTGGTAATACGTGCGTTCGGATGCGTTGGAGGTAACCAAGATACTTTCCGCGCTGTGGAATTGTAAAAATAATAATTGCCACAGCCACTGTCATACATATCTGCCCAATCTGCGGGAAGTGGATACTTTCGAATTAATCTTTTATAGCGGCGCAGATACTTTTCCTTTGGCTTTGGCCTCACGTTTGCCCACTTGTTAACGCAGTATAATGTGCAGGTGTGCCATATGTTATAGGTATTGGGACAAAATTTAAATCCATGATGTGATTCTGTAACGCCTATGCGTTCTTTTATCCTGTCTGGCCAGAGATTCTCATTAGCTGCAGTGTATTTCGCAGGTTTTTTGTGGGTATTATAGTCAGATGGCGGGTTTTTCTCATCCTCGTCATAATTTTCAGCGATTATTTCTTCTATTGCCTCGGGTAATTGTTTTTGTTCTGAAAAAAGAGGTAATTCAATATAATATTCGATTCATAAATTGTGTACACTATATACAAACTTATCCTCCATTATCATCAATGTAGCTGCATGTATTCCCCAAAGAACACGTCTCTACTATTTGACATATATTTTATTTAATTTTGTGGGAATGGGGATAGCAATCATAGATCCGGAATCATCACATGACTCTACACAGTTCATTTAAATTTGGAGTATTCAAGTTATCAAATTATCGATTATTAGCAATAGTATCGAGTTATCGAATCAAAGAATCAGGAATATGTGTATATTGAAAACGGTAGATCTCTATTTTTTGTAGGCTATGAGATCACCTTATGCGGATGGATCATGACCATTATATACTGAACTACCTTTTTAATGTCTTCAGGGTATACAAAAGTTGAGCTGTACATACATATGTATGTATATATGTATATATGTACATATGTATATGTATATATTTAACATTCTGAGGCCTAAGAATAGTAACCAAGATGGGCAAATTATTTTTATGAAACTTTAGTACACCACAATGACAATAGAACAATTGCTGTTTTGTGAGAAATTAAAATCATTTCATTTCATAAAGGCAAAAGACACTTAACAATTTAACATTGTCCACTATTTTATGTCTATAAACTTGGTTGGGTGAAATTTTAACTTAGTTAATATTAAAAGGCGGTTCTCAATAGCAGCTAAACGGTTTTCGCAATGTGTCATGATTATCATAAAATTAATTGTCAATGTACTCAATTCAAGCACACAAACTTATATACGGCAATATTTTGGCTTATTGTTCCTAAAATTAATGAACTCTTTTTTAATGCAATCATACATCACATACATAATGTAGACACATCAATATCTCAACTTACCACTTTTAGCATTAACCAATCCTCGTGACTTAAGTCGCTGCAATAACATTGGCGGTAAACTCATTTTGAAAATAATTTATATTTACTAAAAACGTAAACATATAAAAATCCTTTTTTTTATTATTAGGTTTTTTAGGGATGATACCGGCGCATGTGATGTGTTTCGCAAAATATCGATATTAACACAATGTTTTCACCAAAAGCGTTTAAAATCGTATGTGGATATGTCTTTAGCAGGTAATTTTATTATGTTTTTTGTGCATTTTTATAGGCTGCAGACTAGTTTTTGAAATGATATTTGGAGCAATTAAAAAAATCGATAATGCAAGTATAATAGATAAAAAAAAAATATAAATAAAACTTAGCTTAGTAAATAACATTTAAATATTGATAATAACATAATTCGTAAAGTGTGTTTGCTATCTTGACTTTTAACTATGAAAAAATTTCTTAGCACATCATAACTATCGATATGGATAACTAATTGATTTATAAAAAAACACATTTCTAAAAAAAAGCCCGCAACAAGAAGTTCAAAATAAAAAAGAATTGAAGTCAAGTAAATACTCTCTAACATATCAAAATGTTAAATGAAGTATTGATCATGCTGCTTGAACAAAATGTAACTCATCAGAAAAATTGACAAGCATTTTATTGATTTATTCGTTTCATTCAATTGTTTTGTCAACTGGCCAATACAATTTGAATTGGACTTTTAACTTTTATAAATTACTGGGAAACATAATATCTATGTATATATATTTATCTATACAGTTTTGAGGCAAAAGCCGCTAATAAAATGAAGGCAGACAACTTCAATAGACTGCATAAATTTTCATAAATTTTGTTCTTTCTGTCTTTCAGTCGACTCTTCTCTTGTTTTCAAAAAACCCAAATCTCTATATGCAAGTATTGTAGAACGCCAGCCCGCCAAAACATGTTTTACATTTTTTGTTTTGCTTAGGAGTAGAGAGGTAGAATTTAGAGGTAGAGGCACATTCAGGCAATATCTCAGATGTTTTAAAAATGTAAAAAGGCTTTTGGAGGGAAAAAGTGAGACTGTTGGAAACACTTGTATTCCTTAGAAGTTATCCAGCTTTTCTTGATTTTCAATACGTTCATGTTCATACGAAAACATCACAGTAATCTTCCAAACGGATGTCAGTGGTTTATAGTCATTCACAATATATATGTATATACATATATATAGATAGATGTAAATAAATGTTGTGTTCACAATTAGAGTAAAATGACGGAACTAATATTGTTTGTTTTGGTGCGGTTTTTACTTCCATTATCATTAATATTCGGTAAGAAGAGATGCGTATATTTTGCATATGGTCAAAGCTAATAATTTGGATTCATACAGCTTCGTTATCGCGGCCTATCGGCTTATCAATGGTTTATCTTTTTATGTTCTTCACATCACCATGGCTATTGCAAACTAAGAGTCAATCTCAACGAAAAGTATTAAAACGATTTCTTTTGTTTTATTGCATAATGAGTGCCATCCTTGCTATTGGCCATGTGCTTATAAATCTTTTCAATTTATTCATTCCCTTTTTGACGGCGCACAGGTCGTTAGCAGATATCTTAAATCAAATTGGATTCGTGTACTTTTCTGGGCTGAGGTAAGCGATATTAGATTCGAAACACGAAGAAGCATCAGGAAGCTTTTTCCGTTTCAGGCCTATTGGAATATTCTATTGGATTATAACAGATTTACTGGTCTTTGTTGTGGCTTTGATAATACTGGTTTTCATCAAATTATCTGGTAAGAAAGCGCAAGTTGCAGACGAAAATGATAATAGCCCTGAGTCAGGCATCCGAAATTCAGATATGAATCGTCTTCTAATAATTACCTATATTCGATCTGTATTAAAAACATGTAAGTATTATTTGTATATCTATGTAGTTTTAACCGAAACGATCTTGATCTTTTTCCACCTGTTTATAGCTCCAATTTTTTCACTGATCGTTCTTTATGGAGCTGCAATCCTAAGACCATCATTGCCTGGCAGCATATATTTCATGTTGTTTCTTGTGGCTGGCACATATTGGGCTCTATACAAACAATTAAAGTGGTAAGGGAACTGTTATATTAGTTAGTTACTATTTCAGTCATATGATTCACTAAGTGCAAAGTGTAGAATTTTTCGATTATGAAATGTGGAAGATATATACCCTTGTCTATAAACAAATTAAGATATAAGATGAGCTCTTCAAGAGTGCTCTAGTCGAGACTGCTAGACTAGGAGATACCCTGAACCCTACGAAGAGCCGATATAACAAACATTCTATGCTTCTTTTACATATATGTACATATATACACATACATATAATATATACAAGCACAAATGCCCACACACACATACGCATGCGCTTTGCTAACTGCGCTGTTTACGCAACGACTGCGCTTGGGCTACAATATGCCTATACAAGTATTAGGGAAACTTCATTGTTGAATAATTTTTTTTGTAGCTGGACTTTGTCAATCAAACTTTTAGAGCATGATTATGCCATTCATATGTACATATATATGTATTCGTTTAAGCACAAGTCTCTAGTATTTGAAATATGTTTTTTGAAAATTTGAGGCAATGAGGGTGTGGCATCCAAAAAATAAAAAATCGAAATTGTATAAAATATACATTAAACTAAATACAAAGTTGGGGACTCTGACTGCAAACACGTACGAGATATAATTTAATAACTACATTTCGATAAGGATTGTAATCGATAACATTAAAACGGGAATCTTTATCGATTTTTTTAAACAAATTCGATCTGCGCGTGCTATACAGGAAAAACCTACAAAATTTCAAGTCTAGCTCTTATAGGTTCTGAGACCGACGCGTTCACACGCGCACGGACGGTCGGACGGACAGACGGACATGGCTATATAGACTCAGCTCGTCATCCTGATCAAGAATATGTACACTTTGTGGGGTCTGACTCCTCCTTCTGTGTGTTACATACATTTTCAATGGGTTCAGGGTATAAAAATGTTATTTTTCCTCTGCTTATGATCTGAGATTTTTATACACATATGTATCATTTGCGTGCTATGGGTTATGGGTTAAGGGTTTTGATAAGTATATTGCTAAGAGGACCCATGTTTTCCAGCTTGCACAATATACTGGTGGTCGTTGCCATATCTTTATTGCTACAAATCAGTTGTTTTGTGTTATACCAACTGCCGATAATACAGAGCTATTTGGATAGCGAATCAATATGGGCGCGGTGAGTTGAATAATGCACTTTAGAGAGGTATCCACTCTTAACGTATTGTTGTGGCAGAATTATGGGCTTCGAAGCTCTACTTTTGTTGTTTCATCATAATCGGAATGGCGTAATATTAAAACTAAATAATAAGGTGAATGTCGATTCATTTATGTGCATAGTTGCATTAATGTGGGCATATTTCGTTCTTATTATCAATATTATACACCATGAACGGAGCAAATTAATCTTCGCTACAATGCGAAGGAGAATTACGTCAAGACATGAAAATCTCACAGCTTCAGTAACTCGACATTCCGTCTCAAGTGACGTTGGAACAGCTATTAGCGTGACACCTTCGCCTTCTACTCTGGAGCAATTCTTCTATTTGATTTGCGATTTAACGACTTTCATATACAAAAACAGCTATATACTGCTCAACATAATTATGATGGCAAGTATAATAATATTATTTCGCTTATCCAACTCATAACCATCCATACTTAATTCACGATTTGCTGTTACAGAATATTTAATAGAACTATTCATATCTTTCTACAGACATATATACAGTCGTTGCTTGGTTAAAACTCACATATTCTATCCTGGATCTAACCATTGTTTGTGCTTGTGTTCTTTCAGATCTGGTCAATTATTTATCATAGCTGGTTGACTTTCGTGCTACTCATTTGGGCCAATATCTTGTGGATGATACCCAACCAGCGTCGATCCATGATGCGTTCCAGTTTCTTTGTTGTCCTGTATTCTGAGTGTCTCATTATTTCACAATATATATATGGCATGAATATATATGAAACAGAGCTGCCCACAAAGGTGATGTATAAAATACGTTATTCAAATATGATGTCTTGTTTCTTCTACCCGGAATCCATTAGTATATCCCTCTGCCAATGCGACTTGCTTCTAGGTTATACTTATAATTTGGTATTTGTACAGATTCAGATTCTATTTTTATTTATTATACCCTGAGCCCATTGAAAATGGGAAATTAGAGTATAATGGTTTTGATAAAATGTATTTAACACTCTGAAGCAGGTGTGACAGACCCCACTAAATATATATGTATATTCTTGATCAGGATGACGAGCTGAGTCGATATAGCCATGTCCGTCTGTCCGTCTCCGTCCGTCCTGAACGCGTCGATCCGGAACCTATAAGACCTAGAGACTTGAATTTGTTATTGTAAGTCCCTGTATAGCACGCGATTTGAAAATATCGATAACAATTCTCGTTTTATTGTTATCGACTACAAACATTATCGAAATTATGGTTTTAAATATATCTCGTACATCTTTGGAGCTAAAGTCTTCAAATTTTGCATTTAGATTCATTTATATTTTATACAATTTTGATTTTTGTTATATTTTAGATACCGGCTCAAAAAAAAAAATGATTTTGATTTTCTTTGACAAGTTTACATTTTTTCTGCTGTATTAAATACATAACTGCGTATATTTTAAAACGCAGATCGGATGGGGTACAGGGGATCTCCTAGTCGGCCACCACCCACTCGAGTTTTCTTACTTGTTTTGATTAAGAAGCCCTATATTCAGTGCAAACTAATTTCGAATCGCCTTTTCTGTTTTCTATTCGAGCGTGTCCCATTGAGAGCTGCTCGTAAGACTTCCAAGCTCTACTCTAGAGAAATTCTACCAATTCACCAATCTCTTTATATTTTTGAAACTTTTGTCCATTATATGAAGTAAAATTAAAGCAGATTGCACTTTATGTTTACAACAACAACACATGGAACCCTACTTGACTTTGTCATTAAGAAACGAAACATAAAGGACGTACTTTGATCTTCTCTGGATTATGGTGGAACATTAATTAAGTTGATTGGGAATAAGTAACCAATTTATTTTATTTCCTTTTAGGCCTGACTTTACTGAACTGAAAACTGAAAAGTATTACTAACTTAATTTAAAAAATTTGTTTGTCTGCAGCATCCCGATGACATGAAATAATTTACTTATTTTTGCTAAAATACTCTTCTTAGATTTATGGATTAAATCTTGAGCAGATTGGATTTGTTCATCCACGGGATAGTGGAGCTCGACCGAGTGTTCCGTTAGGCGTGAAGACAGTTTTTCTATTTATATTCTGGATAACGTCGCATCAATATTTTAAAGAGAAGGCTGAGGATAAAGTTGAAAATGACATATTGCAACATGTTTTTGGGCCGCGGCATTCGCGGTCAGAACACACATTATTCGAAAAGTCAAGGGCGCCTCCGACCATCATATTCATTTTCGAAAGCGTTTCAAATTTTGTGACACGCATCTGGATGTGGTTGCTGATAATTTTAATATTCCTTTGTGCTATGCTCGATCAAGTTATGACTGGATTTCGCATATGCTACATGTCACTATTCCTTCTCTTTCTAATGGTTTTTCAGATGTCCCTGCAGCTGTGGATCAAGTTTTTATACGGCTATTGGATGTTTGTGATATTCTATGCGATGACCATATTAACTATTATATATACCTATCAGTTCGATTATTTTGACCACTATTGGGAGACATATCTAAATGTTCAGCCTGGCTTGTAAGTCCCACCGAAGCTGGCCTTATTATACCAATGTCTAATCCATATATACTCTTAGGCAAAATGATATAGGCTTACGTCGTTATAAAACAAAGGATCTTTTCTTACATTTGCTGGTTCCCACACTAACAGTTATTTTTACGGTCGTTCAACTTCATTATTTTCACGGGCGTTTTATAGAATCGCTACGTCAACCAAAACCAATCAATGACAGAAATCGAAGCACTCGTGGGCACTTTACTATGGGCCATAGCCAACATCAACCTACCAAATACTCACGCAAGAAATCCTGGATGTCAACCCTTAGGGCTGCGTATGGGCGACTACGTGCTAAGATTCGTCGCTGGTTCCGTCCCTGCAAATTAGTTGCATGGCGTTTCCTTGAGATTCACATGATTAAAGCAGTTATATTGACATCCTTCATTTGTGCCATTTCAGAGATTTGCTGCTTCAACCTATTGTTAGTTGTACTGTCACTTATGAGCGTTGGCGTAAATCAATTCTTTCGCCGCGTCATCTTTCGCATAGTGACATTTTGGGTTTCGGTTCTGATACTGATGAAGATGATCTATCAGATTAAATATTTGAACCACGAGAAATATGATTATTTATGTGTAAGATTTGCATGTTTATATTTTGCAATTTCAATTTAATTAAGCCATAATTCTCATTTTCAGAAAAACGAAACAATTAATTTTGCCGATTGGATAGGTCTGCGCAAAACTGAACCGATTTGGGGCTCACTATTACGCTATATAGCACCGTACGTTGTCTACATGATCATAACTTCATTGCATGCTGTAGTTAAGTTGCGTGATCATTTGATACGGCTCTCGATGGGTGAAATTCAGGATCGCACAGTTCTCTTTCCTCGCACATCTCGCGCAGATGCTGAGCAAAATTTCCCCGAACTGCTGAAGTATCTACTTAACTATGGCTACTTCAAGTTTGGGCTGGAAATCACTTTAATTGGTCTAGTCTCGACCATAGTTCATAGATGTGATTTGCTTGCGGTGACATATATCTTTTGGCTTTTAATTCTACTGTGTCTGAACCGTTTGCAGTGCGCTCGCATTTGGTACATTTTCCAGCTCTATTTTGTGCTTTCGATCTTTGTACAATATTTGTACTTAATACACTTCCCACCAAATCTTTGCCACGGTAAGTATCAAATGTAATATCTCCTAAAACTAAACGACTAATACGAATTAGTTCAGATGAGCCCGAAAAGTATACGAATCCCGATAAGTTTAAAATCAAAAATTTTGATCAACTCTTCGACACTCCGATCGAGTCGAAACTTTTGTTAGATTTTATTGTTCTTTTGTTAATAGCCCGCCAGAGAAAGGCATTCAAAGCAGAAATGCGCCAAGATAGTATGACCTATCCAGGCGGAGATAACAAGAATATTGTTCACAATATTGCTAAGCTGGGCCACGTATACTTTAGAAATCCCACGCACGACTTCTGCTCATACGTTCGCAACTATTCAGATGTATTTAAGACCATCATATTCTGCAGCTTTCTCTGGGTCACACTCGCCGTCATATTTATGGGCGGTGTGTGCAGCACGGATATGCTATCATTAGGATATTTGATATTCGCACTGGTATTTATGATCCAAGGATCGGAAGTCTACCTACAAAATATTTACTACATCATCTGTCGCTGGAACTTTCTGATCGCATTTAATGTATTTAACATAGTTATCAAAGTCTGCATAGTTGTAATTGGAACTATGATGAAGATCAAAGATAAGCAGGATTATCAGAGTTTGTTTGCAGCTATGCAATATGATCCGACATTGCCGCAACATGAAAAGTACAATCGAAGCCTAGAATTTGAGAACTACTATTATGGTCCAAGCAGCTTCGTCTTCAAGAATCCTCTGGTCTGGCATGCGATCATTTTTGCTTTTCTCGTCTTTCAACATCGTATATTTCGATCATACTACTTTTGTCACATAATAATGGATACTCAAGCCAATACAGTTTTAGCGTCTCGGTAAGTTATATGTAAAAATTCTTCTGATTTCCTACGCTAACTTTAGGTCGATCTATAAAATTGAATTTTTATGAGTCTAGCTATAAAGCTGCAGAAAATTGGTAAATACATAATTTAAGGCTGATCTGTACAGAAATTTAACAATTCACTTGCCGAATCTTTCCGATTTGTTTATATAATCCTTATATTTATACTCATTCACGAAAGTGAAATGAGTATATTGGTTTCGTGCAATGTCCGTCTTGCTGTCCGTCCGTCTGTCCGTATGAACGCAAACCATTTCGCCGCTATTGAAGCTAGTGACTTGAAATTTAGGAAGATATACTCGGGTATACCCTCGAATTATAAAGTGTCAAGATACGATACACCCACTAGGGGCGTGACAAATCGGAAAATGCATTTTCCGGATGTCAGAAACCCTGTTAGTTATAGTGCTATCGCGTTGAAATTTGGAATATATACTCGCGTTGACAACCCAAGATCAAAAAGATATAGCGGATATATCTACGCCTATTGGGGAGCGTGGCAAATCGGGTGAAACTGTATCTTCTGCAGTTTTAGCGCTAGAATGTTAACCTATAAAGATCGACTATTGATGCTAGAGACTTGAAATTTGGAATATATACTCGTTGACAATCCGATATGTGGCGCCCATAGGGGGCGTGGAAAATCGGGTATCTTCTACAGTTTTAGAGCTAGAGACTCAAAATTTAAGGACTAACTTACTGTTGACCTTCTCTATTGATTTGCCAAAAATTATATCTGTATATGTTCCAATCAGCAAATGGAGCTGGTAGCGTTTGGGCCGTGAATGAGTATTCTGCAGTCGGTAACGACCAACTGCAACGTTCTTACGTGTTTTATGTGACACTGGTCTATACGAATTTATATTGCCAATGCTAAGCTCCTAGCTCCAAGGGAGCCCAAAATCTAAGAGGATTTATGTTGAACATTATAAACTTAATTCAGATTTGTATAAAACTGATATCAAGATGTGGAAGGTAGAGTTTTTTTTTCGATTTATTTCGCTTCCAATGGGTGTATTTACATAAGTTTGAAAATATAAAGAATTATATAAGCCCATAATTGATTATGTATTGCATAATCAACTAATCAAAGTTAACATTTTCGTAGTGGTGCTATCATAATTGAAAATTTGCATTATAAGCAAATTTATGATCGAAGGGAGTATGAAAAGAATGTGCTTGAAAGAGTCAAGGTGAAGATGGAATTAATCAGGGCTAGTAATAAAAAAACGAACAACAAAAGTGAGTCCAAGGTTAATAGTATATTTAGCTATAAATATAAATTGACTAATCATATTTATAGAGGTACATGCGATAACGCAGCATCCGGAAATCAAACCGCGGGAGCAGTTAGGCTCTAAGGACGATATTGCTAGCTTCATATATTCGCAGCAAAAAACCCGATCATCACCGGCGAAGAAGCGAGACTTGCGTCTTCATTCCCATGCTGTGAGAACGGGAGACTACTACATGTTTGAGGAACATGATGATATTGATGATCCAATTCTGTATGAAGAGTATGATTTTCTGGAGCAACAGGATAGGCGCGCGCGTGAAACTCTTCTATCTGTATAATCGCTCACACTTTAATTTGACCTAGGCTCTAAAATTTGTTGTATTTACAGTCTAGGAAAAAAAAGAACGTACAACACCAGAAGGCAACAAGTATAGCTCGGATTCTGAAGTTGAGTTTAGAAGAAATCCTTTAGCGAAACTTTGGTCTGAACTTATTATACTAGTGACCTTTCGGCTAAACCGGATATCCCGAAACTATCGATTTGTTCATAAAATTCTTTCGGCCGAGAAGAAGACTTTGCAGGACATTAGTACGATGAATCGGCTTGGACTAGTGAATACTGCAGCAATGTTTAGTTTTCTAAATCAATCCCTCTATGAGTAAGTATTTTTCAGGTTTCAAATTGCATCTAAAGATCTTAAAAAAGCAATTGTCTTATCTGGAACAACTCTTTATTTGAATTTAGCAAGCAGTTGAACGCAATTAACTCTCCAGTCAGAGAATCGAGATTTCGCCTTAGAGCAAAAACCGATAATTTCACTAACCTTGATCATAATTATTGCGTGCAAATGATGATTTCTTTATGGTATGCGATCATTGCTAATACAGAAGTGATTTGCTACCTGGCTGTATGCGTAAATCAAGCTGCAAACTCCTCAATCATTTCGTTGCCAATGCCCTTTCTCGTCCTTTACTGGGGTGCCCTAACATTGCCTCGTCCAACAAAGACTTTCTGGGTTACTCTTATAACTTACACACTGGCAATGATTTTTCTGAAATGCATAATGCATCAGAAAATTGTTCTTGATCCCAAGCTTATACAACTAGCCAAGACAACGGATTTCGAGCTGTTTTCAAAGCATGGCAAGGCTGTCTATGATCTTTTGCTATTGGTGGTACTATTTTGGCATCGATACATGCTTAAGAAGCAGGGAATTTGGAATATGCCACGATCGGAAAATGAGCTAAACGCAAAAAGTAAGTGTTCTGTGAAATATATGCTTACTTTAAACATAAATATTTGAAATAAAATCGCAAGGTAGCAAAATCATAATCAAGGAACGACCAAATGATATAATGAAGAAATTGAGGTATTTTCTTTTTTCTTTATGATAATTTATTACGTTTGATTTTTATTATTTTTATTATTATTATTATTATTCAAGAGAAGAGTCTGGGAGCGAACAAAGGGGAAATACTACCTATAATTCGAATGCAGCCGATTTGGAACAGAATATAAATGACCTATTACGACCTGGAAGCGAAAATAAATATGTCTATCGTAACATTGAATCAGAGTTTTATCGCCTTGGCATGAAAGACTTAGAGTAAGCAATACGCAGAAAACTTTTACTTCAACTATACGAATACAAATCGTCATTATACGCACATCAGGGAGTCATACCTATCTAATATATAGACTTGATATCAAGTTATAGCACGCGATTGTTATACCCAAAATACTTTGAAAAAAGTACAATTATGTCTGCAATATTTATGCCTCCAAAAGATAGAAAGATTAACACTAAACAGAGCTTATGAAGGGTTCAGGTTCACTGGTAGTCGGAAGTGCCCGACTGTACGTGTCAACAGTCCGATATTTATAGTCTAATAGCTAGTAATAGTTAGTATAGATATAGATACACTACTCGTATGGGTTAGGCAATAGAGCAAAACATTTATAAGCAAAAAGAATTAAAGTCTTACACGGTTTACTACCCACAGGCACACAGGTGGATTTATATCTCAAATAAAGGAATTCTTTCTTGCTTTACTGCACAAGGCACGCCTGTCAACAGATGTGTATACATTACTGTTCCTATGCGACTTTATAAACTTTTTCGTTTTGTTATTTGGATTCCCTAGGTTTGTGGTAAGTGTCACGATTTCATTGTTACATAGATGTTCTGATATTGCTTTGTAATGACCCTGCATACATTTGAGGAATATAAATTTGAATATAATTACTTTTTTAACTAACTTTTGTTTATACCTATTACTCTTCCGGAAAAAATGTAGAATATAATATATTGTATAAATGTTTAGTACATAATCAAAACAAATTATTAACAAGTAAGAAAATTCTACTGCCCGAATGACTAGGAGATCCCCTGAACCCCGTCCGATCTGCGTTTTAAAATATACTCAATTATGTATTTATTAAAGCACAACAAATTTAAGCTTAAAAAATTAAATTATAAAAGAAAATTTTTTTTTGCTGGTATTCAATTTATAACAAAAATCAAAATTTTGTAAATCATAAATGAATCTAAATGCAAAATTTGGAGACTAGCTTCATAGATGTACGAGATATCATTTAAAAACTTGATTTCGATAAAGTTTTTAATCGATAACAATATAACGGAAATAGTAATCAATTTTTTTTAAACGAACTTAAACAAATTTAAAGTTTTCTAGCTCTCATAGGTTCTGAGATAGACGCGTTCATACATACGGACAGACGGACAGTCGGACAGACGGACAGGGCTAAATCGACTCAGTTCGTCACTCTGATCAAGAATATATATACTTTATGGGGTCTGCCACGCCTCCTTCTGCCTGTTACATACATTTGAACAAAACCATTATACCCTGACTTTCCATTTTCAATGGGTTCAGGGTATACTAAAGTTGTACAGGGACAAAGCGTGAGATAATTTTATATGAGATTAATAGTGAAACTTGCCAAATCAAGGCGAGAGGGCCGAGGGCCAACGCTATTGCGTGCGCCACTCTCGTACAGGCTATCGACCTTTAGATTTGTCGATGTGTTTGCTACTCTTCTTAAGCTATAGCCTTTTGAGAATTAAAGCTATCCAGGGGTGTGTTTAAGTCACTTCACCTTCGAGTCTATCTTAGAATTAGCATTTTTTTGCATCTGCATTTAATTCATCAAAAGAACTTTAATATTCTCCACATTGTCATAAATCTCATCTACTTCAAAACTGAAAATTGTTAGCCACAGCGCAAAAGTCACGTTGCAATACAAGGTAGACCCTAGATTTGACGACAAATCGGTTGACATCGAATAGGGTGAAACCAACATAGAGCATAGAGCAACATAGAATATATATAATATATATAATATATGTTAGATTTTGACGAATTAGAGAATAATTGTTTTGGAATATATGTTAATTTTGGAAAAACATTGGGCAACTAATAATATATTTATATTTAATTTATTTATATCTAATTTGTAATATTTAAGATTGAACTTTTCTCATTGCATTTAGATCGTTTTTTTTTTTTGATTTGAATAAAGCAATTATTTGTATTTGTTTCAGTATCGCCATAAATACAGCACCAGTGTTTTGGAGACGTATATACAAGGAAACAAAGTGCCCTTCAGCTTCCTCTTCATGCTCGTTGTGCAGTTTTTAACAATTGTAGCGGAGCGCGCAATATACTTGCGCAAAGCTTTGGTCGTCAAAATTGTGTTTCATTTCGTTACGGTTGTCGGCATACATATATGGATGTTCTTTTTGGTTCCCTATGTCACGGCGCACAGCTTCGGATCTACTGCACCAACTATATTTTATCTGATCAAGTGCTTGCACATGCTGTTCTCGGCCTATCAGATGCGCTGCGGTTATCCAAAGCGCATTTTGGGAAATGTTTTCACAAAGAGTTTTTCAATGGTTAACTATGTGGTGTTTAAAGTGTAAGAAAAGCTTTTTATTTGTAGTTCTATCAATAGTAAAAATCATTCTAGATATATGGAAATACCATTTCTCTACATCTTACGAACAATGCTGGACTGGCTGTGCATCGAAACTACACTTACTGTTATGGAGTGGATTAAGATGGAGGATATTTTTCAATCCGTATTTATCGTGCGTTGCTACAGGCAAATGGATGCGGATTTTCCAGTTTTACGGGGCAAGCCTAAGGCATTTTATGTCAAATGTTTGATTGGTGGAACAATTATTTTAATATTGATCACTCTCATATGGAGTCCACTATTTCTTTTTGCCCTAATCGGTACGGTCGGAAAACCAAATGTTCCTCGCAGAGCTGATATTTCCGTGAAAATTGGGCACTATGAGCCAATTTATGTTTCCCAAAGTTACTCCGGCATAAAACAGTTTTCAGAGCGCAACTATAAAAAGCTACTTAGAAGCTTCAATTTTGATATACTTGCCGTGGATCACATCATGATATATGATGCCGTTGATATTACGTCAGTTAAGTTTGATGCTAACTCCGTGACGTTGTGGAATATGTCCCCACCTGATAGGAAGCGGCTGTTGGAGGACCTAATAACCGGTAAGCCAAGAGTCTATAACTAAATTGTGATTTTCTATTATACATTTTTTATTAGGCAAGACAATGGATATCCGTATAAGATTGTCCTTCAATAGCGGCGCTACGACCGAGACCGTATTGTATGAAACAGCATACACCCTTACGAAGAACAAAGAATTGACTCGTGAAATGCTCATAAGAACATTATCCGATGATAATAACAACGACAAAGTTGTTGTGCCTGATATATTGCCCAAATTCCTAACAGTCCAAAAAATGAGAGTGTATGTTAAATTTATCAAAGATTTCGATGGTGAGTATAGGAGAATGTATATTTTATAAAGATTGTTATTTTGATCGATAATGCAGTTGAATCACAGAACGATTTATGACTCTGCTCTTTTAGGCCACGTTTGTTCTAAGCCTTTGTACTCTTAGACAAATAGACAAAGCCTCGAGCTAAGCGATTTTAGTTATATGTTTTTGTATACCATAGGGTGTACAAGCTTATCGTTTTCTTTCCTAATATCTAATCTGATTTCTTTATTATTGCCATATTTTGACTTGGTTTCAAAATCATGATCACTTTATGCGTAAGTTTTCGATGAAATACAGATTGGAAAACTTTTAAATTTAGCGAACATTCATCTATTCTGCCCCATTCTTAAAAATTTAATATATATATAGTGGCACATTAGCACAGTTGCTTGATTGTTCAAAGGTAACTTCTTACTAAAGCTTGGAGTAACACTTTCTGCAACAGAAGTTATGTCAAAAGAGAATTATGTATATATATTTAAAATATTTCAAACACTTGTTTTCAAATATTTTATAGATAAAATATAAATTATAAATTATAAATATATATAATATATATATAAATTATTTTCTTTATAGGTAAATTTTATAGGCCAATAATATTACAAAAGAAACGGGATGAAGGTGAAGTTTGGTGGGAAATGCATGACTTCTGTGAGGACAAGTTCTATAAAAACATTCTTTCTAATCTGCCCTCAAGTGAATGCGAAGGTGGTATAGTTTTTTATATATTTAATGATAAATCATTCCCGTCAACTATGAGTTTCCTAGAAAAAACTGGGTAAGTACGCGATTTACAAATTGTATTATTTAAATGACTTTAAAATGATTATTGGAAATTTCTGTAATATAAGGGAGGGACATTACAGGGCACAGCTGTAATGCGCCTCCCTCATATTAGCTGTATTAGCATATTTTTAAGGTTCTGGCTCATTAACTAAAATATATTTTTATTATTGGTAGTATTATTGGTCTCTATACAACGTGCGTCTACGTTGTGTCCCGCCTAATAAGGTCGCTGATAGCCAACAATCATCGACGACTAATGTTTGAGGATTTACCATATGTAGACCGAATATTGAAACTGTGTAACGACATCTACTTGGTGCGGGAGACCAAAGAGTATCGCTTGGAAGAAGATTTATATGCGAAACTTATATTTCTCTATAGATCACCGGAAACGCTTATTAAGTTGACACGGTATAGGGAAGAGTTTTTAGATGATATGCCATCTACAGTAAACAATGCCAGAACGGACCAGCGCGACCCACCCCCAGATGACAATAACAGAGATCAGCCATCTCAAACACTCCCGCGCACATAGTTATAGCTTTTATTATTCAATAAATATTAAAAATGTATATCAAAATAATTCAAAATGAGAACATTACGGGTTCGGGTCCCAAAGCGCGAGAGTCTAAGGGGCCGAGGGAAATACGCAGTTCAGTGGCACTTGCCTTATTTGATTTGGATTATATATAACCTCGACTTAGAATTCGTTTATCACATTGTAAAGATCTATTCCATTTACTGTATCTTTTCTAGCATTCGAATAACTTACATATAAATATAAATTGCTTTCAGCTTTTTCTGATTTCTTTTCCCGCCAGATTTGGCGTGTTGAAACTTTAAAAAGTTGGCAGCACTGCGCAGCACACTGACTGCCGTACCATATTTTCACTGCCCGAGCATAAAAAGACTGAGCCGAGTAAATGCGAAGTTGAGTGGTCCGCGACGCACAAATTTTTAGCGCTGAAAAAGTTTGTTCTTGTTGTCCCATCTATCTATTGTATGGTTAGTGGTTTTACGGTTGTTTATTTCAAGTCAAACACAAAAAATGCCCTTAACTTCGTACAAAAGCTTTTATTCTAGATTTTGTCATTTTTATTTCAGCTATTTCTGGCTTTTTCACTTGCTCATCTGCCTTGCCGAAGTCCTAAAGAGTTGGCAGCACTGGTCCTATCTATGTGTTGTGTGGTTAGTGGTTTAATTTTCTCCAAAAAGTATCGTGTGTATTGTGTAGAAAAAATCGATTGTTTTGTGAATCAAATGGTCACACCATTGTTTGGACGCAAGAGCAGCAAATTTAATAAAAATTTATTATCAGTATTATGGCTCTAGTGGATTATGACAGCAGCTCCAGCTCTGAAAACGAGCAAACAGAGACGATGACTCTTGGAACAGTCAACTTAAAGAGGTAATGTCACATATAGTTATATACCATCGTGCCTATATTTAAAATCTATTAGATCGGCTTTACCCACAGCTTGCTCCTTGCTGGGCGCCAAGATACCAAAATCTTCCAACGATGATGAAGAAGAGGATGATTTGGACAATCCGACGCTACATGGCGGACGCATACGTGGCTTTAAGCACGAACGCGGCAATTGGGCAACATTTGTTTATGTACCCGCCCTTGCTTGTGCTGAGCAGCTGAAGGATTTTCAATTGGAAGCAATTGAGAGGCTAGCGCCACATCTTGAGCTGCAGTCTAATGAATCACTGCATCTGAGTTTAAGCAAAACCGGGGTGCTACAATATCATCAAATTGATGAGTTCCAGCGATCGCTGCAGAACGCGCTTCAAAGCTGTGTTGGGTATGTTTATAATCTTTGCGCTATTCGTATCCTTATGTTTCTAATATTATATTTTATTTGTCTGCAGATTTAGCAGCACACTGAATTCGGTATGTTAATGTCTCGCTACATATGATTTGTGTTTCAATATATAAAGTTTATATTTATTCAGCTTGAAGTCTACACAAATGAGGAGCGCACAAGGACATTTCTAGCCGTACAGCTCGATGCTGCATATACGACCAAGATGTCGGGGCTTTTGCATTGCGTGGATTCGGTTATGCGTGATTATCGCCTGGAGCAGTTCTATGAGAAGCCCTCATTTCATGTCAGTCTGCTGTGGTGCGTAGGCGATCAACAGGCGCTGCTGCAAGATAAGCTTCAGGAGCTGCAGCAACTTCTGGAGGAGCATGAGACACTTAAGCTGGTTGTCCAAGAGCTACGCTGCAAATGCGGCAATAAGGATTTTATTTATAAGTTAAAATAGTAGTAGAAACATAGACATGTTTCTTAAAGGCTTAATTTAGGCCTTTCTTTTTGTTGCCGTTGCCCTGTTTGGCCTGCTGAGCCTGTTCCTCGATCAGGCGTTCTTCCTCGAGTTCCAGAAACCGCTGACGACGTCGACCCAATGGGGTTTTAGACCACCACGATTCGAAAGCCTCCTCCTCCTCGCGATAGACGGGATCACGAGAACTGGAATGAATATATAAGCATTAACATATTAACTTGATCTATACATTTCTATAAATGTACCCACCAGAGCACATTGATGAGTTCTGCATTGGTTAGAGGCTGTGATCGTAGCTGCAGCTTCCGCTTGCAGCTCATCACCTCGCGCAGACAGGCATCGATTGCCCCTATGGTATAGCCATCCGATATTTTGGCCATGGCACTTGTATCCAAATTGGAAATACCGCCAGAGTACTCGCTGAAAAGCCTTTGGATTATGAAACAGCAATAAATGGATCATGAAAAATGCCTACTGTAAGAGTGTTTTCCAGGCATGCGACATGGCGCCATAATCGGGACGTGGAATATAGATGAAACGATTGTAAACCGACTGCAGCAGTTTTTGATCCGCCTCCCAGGGCAAACTTGTGGTGCCCACAAATATGACGCGATCCTCGGGTGCAATATTCTTGATCATCTTTGGTAAATCCTTTTTCAAACGCTTGGGATCGGTGCGATCCGTTTTGGGAATTTTCTTCATAAATGGACGCTCTGCATCACCCATATAAATGACAGCTGGTTGCAGCAATCTGGACACCTTGAGCACCAGATGTATCAGCATGATTAGACCTGATTTACCCGGATATTTGCCAACAATGTTGGCTGGCGTTAGATCAAAGAGAACGGCGCCAACTTCCGTGCAAATGGCATGCAGCAGCGCCTTCTTGCCCGATCCTCGCGGACCGGCCAGCAGTACGGAGCGTATAAGTGGCGTGCAATTGTGTATGGCCTCTGAGCCGAGCGGGAGAATGCAGTATTCGGTGAGCACCTGGCGTATGTCACCCGGCGAGGGATTAGTTCCATTGCGTGCGGTCAGTGCTTTGTCGCCCAGAAATTGCTTTAATTTAATTTCTGGATATTTGCGTATGATGCCATTGGTGACCAGCTCCTCGTACAGGGATTCGATAGTGCGATCGGGCGTCAGATCCTTCTCCTTCTTCTTTTTGCTCTTCTTGCCGGACCGTCGTGTCTTTTTATTACTTTTCTTCACCTTTTTTCCTACCATCGTCTGCAGGAGCTCCAGCTCCTGGCGCATTACATCGTCTACGGCACGTCGGAACTCCAGCTCCACTTCCTGATACTTTTCTGCGTAAATCATGTCCTCGTATGCCGCCTGGCTAAGTACTCCTCTCTCATCCTTGTCACGCCAGGTATCATTGAAGCTGCGGAAGAACGGTTAATCAATCAATCAGACAATCACTTAGAGAAACATACAATTCAATTTCGGCGCGTATGTCGGGCAGGCAAACTGATGCAGCCGGTTGAAAGTTAACATCCTCTTCCTGATTGTCGTTAACATTCAGGTCTCCACTGCGTGCTGGCGATTTGGACTTGTCCTTGGTTTTGCGCGATTCTTTGGAAGAGCGCGCGGAGGAGCGACTGTGTTCGCTCTCGGTACCCGGACGGCTGAAGATGTGCAGGGAACCGCCCTGATCCTCTGAAGGAAAATCAGGCAGCTTGCCCGTCTTGTCATAGCAATCCTTGATCCAGGCTCGAATTTCATCGGCAATGTCCTCTTTCATGGTGGCACCATGCTTCAGCTTAATCTCCTCCTGTATGGTCAACTGCCGTGCTTCGAATTGCGCCGCGTAGCTTCGTTGTGCCACATGCCTTCGCCGGACGTCCGTCTCGTTGTTCCGCTCAAACTTTTCGGCGCGTTCCTTGAGCACGGAGGCTGGTGGCGGCACCATGCCAATCAATATCATCTCGTCCATCTTGCGGCGTCGCGTGATGCGACGAGCCGTATGACCACGCCACATTTTCTGTATCTTCATGGCAGCCATTAAGCCGGAGTCGGTGCGTTCCTTGTCGCTGCGATCCTCCGATTTTCCCTTTTCCTTTCTTATTTCCTTCATGAAGTGCGCCCGGAGACGACCCTGGCGGGCACGCTCGTGCATCTGCAGCAACCTTATGGCTTCGATCTCGGTGAGTTGCTCCTCGAGTGGATGCTCCTCTAGCCAGCCAAGCTTAATCAGAAGCTCGTGCATCGTGCGCTTACGGAGTTCCAGCTCATCCTCACGCTCGCGCAGAAAGTAACGTGGAATACGCAGCTCCGTTTCCATGGGCGTCAGACGCAGGCGCTCCACTACCTCGTCGTTGTAGCTAAACTCCATAAGATCAATGTTGACCAGATCATGCTTCAGTTCCACCACACGTCCCAGGCAGGCGTCCAGAAGCTTACGCACCAGCTCACGTTTTTGTGGTTGAATCATCTGCGAACAGGACGAACGTGTTATAAGAAATAATTTATCTATGTAATCAATTTACCTAAATCTTGGAGTTTAAATAAATCTTAAAAAAAAACAGAAAATTATTATTATTAAATTATTATTAATCTTAAAAAAGAAAACAGAAAAACAATGTTTTTTAATGTTTGCCTACCCGCAAAAAAACCTATAAAAATATTTAAACTTTCTCTGGGGGCGAGACTCCCTAAAATACAAGTAATGCAAAACAAAACAAGAGTGCTCTAGTCGAGACTGCTAGCTAAGAGATACCCTGAACCCTGTGAGGATGCGATATTCAAATCACTTTACGCTTCTTTTATATATACATATATACATATATACAAGAAACACATACACACACACATGCAGACGCAAGCACAAGCACTTGCTCTGCTACTGCGCAGTTTACGCAGTGAATGAGCGTGGGCTGCGCTTGGGCTGCAGTATGGGCTATATTATGAAAACTTATTTGTTGAATTAGTTTTCTTCTAGATAGACTCTTAATCAAACGTTTAGAGCGTAATAATGATATTCATATGTATTTATTTTAAAAAGCACAAGTCTCTAGTATTTTAAATACGTTTTTTTCAAATGTTGGGAAAAGGGAGCGTGGTATCCAAAATCAAAAAATTACAAAATGTTTGTATTCATTGCACGGATATACACAGTAAATCTGAAATCTATAGGTGTTACGGTATTCAAGTTACGCCTCAAAAACGAAGAAAAATTATCGATTTTCGTCGATAATAAGGAAATGGGATGAGTTATCGAAAAAAATTGATAAGCTCGTACTGCGTAGGGTATACACGAGTATACATTTCAAATTTCTAGCTTTTGTGGTTTACGAGATCGCTGCGTTCACACGGACAGACGGACATGGATATATCGACTCAGTTTGTCGAGCTGATCAAGAATATATATACTTTATGGGGTTTGCCACGCCTCCTTCTACCTGTTACATACATTTTCACAAAATCGTTATACCCTGATTTCCCATTTTCAATGGGTTCAGGGTATAATAATACCACCACAGTAGACATTTTAGCTTTTAAGTCAATTTAAAATTGTTGGCGTTTTCTATATAAATTTTCCCCTCTCGTGTTCATGTTATATTTCCTGAAAATTAATTTTCAGCTTATATACTTTATGTTTAAGAAAAAACGGTCTAAGGTTCTGTTTTATTCAGTTCGTATTTGATTGATACTTACATTATCGTAGACCTCCTCCAATCGATTGCTCAGGCATATGTACCGCAAGTAGAATTCATAGATACTCGCCTGGAGCAGGCACTTCGATTCGGCTGCAGCTGCCACAGAGCTGGACACGACGCCCGTAACTCCGCTGATGGTAGCCACTGTGGTATCCACATTCTGATGCTGTCGCTCGTAGTCGATTATGGCCAGTTGCTCGCAGTCATGCTGCGCCTGATGCCAGATCTCGTTGAAATAGTTGCTGGACATACCGAACTTAATTTTACAATAGCTTCTTTTTATTTTTGTTTGGATTGGGTAACCGGTGCAACGGTTGCCATGGAGGTGCTTCCGGCCATTTTCTAGTATAAAAGCTTAGCTTTAAGCAGCCCCTTTTTGAGCTGTGTTAAGCCACTCATAACTGGTTTTCTACATATACATATTATTAGGCTAGATTTGAACAATTGCTGTCCAACTAGATCTGAGTTAATTATACGGAAAGAAGTTTTCAAAGGAATAATGCATTTTTTAAATTTATATTAGTGTAGTCAAAAGATATATGTATATTAATAAGTTTATGGATTTATAAAATATGGTACAGACACATATGTATATATTTTACATAACAATATATAATAAAAGGTTTAAATTACACATAAATAGTTAACAATAGCAATTAGTATAATCTTTATTGTAGTATATGGAATTAGCTGAAGCTGGGGCTCTTAAAGGTTATCTGGGGAGCAATACTTAAGCATGGATTTGGTATGTTTGAATTGTGTGCCCATCGTGGCCGCCAGCACTTCGCTGATAAAGCTTTGGGAGTTGTGTACGGTGGTGCCGCCAAGGATCACCCGATAGCCAGCATTGTTCATCTGATGTACGGCAAAAGCCTCTTCGTAAGTTGCGCCGCCAATGATAAAGACCACCACCTCCTGTGGTGGTCGTCGATATGGCACCAGCTCTGAATTGATAGCTGGATACATGGGGTCCAGTTCACGGCCTTTGAACACATCCTCCAGCGTTTCCTTAAGCAGTGGAGTGTGCTGTGTGAACACATTTTCCACGCCTTTGAGCCCTTTGATTAGTATTCTTGTCAACTTCACAGCATCAGTGATGCGCATCATATTAAATAGATCACCCTGACGCACATGCATGCCCGCATACTCAATCAAAGCGGGCACAATCTGTGTGTTACCTCCACGTGTCTTGATGATCTGCAGCAGTCCGGATGTATCGCAATTTGCATGGCGTTCGTAACGCAGCGCATACAGTGCCACCAGCTTGACAGCATCATCGATGTGGACCCGTTCGTCGGCAATAAGTTTTTTGATGCGTTGCAGCTGTGCTGCGTGTTCGGCCTTGCAGGCCATCTCTTGCTCCAACTCCGATACCTCGAACAAATTGCGCTTATTCGAAATGCTGGATAGTTCTCCCATGATGCACAAGTGTTTCTGCACGGTGCCGGACATTTTTTTGAACTGCGGATAGGATTCTATGAAGTTCTTCATATCATTAATGCTCTCGACCTTCTTATGATCATTCGCCTTGCGCTGAAACTCCTCCATTAGCTGCTTAATGGTGGAGCCAATTTCACCATAATTGGCATACATATTGCTGCCATAAAACTCATCCTGGTCACCGGAGAGCACCAGTTCCTTGAACTCCTTGGGCACGTTGGAGCGTTCAGACAAGTCGACGCGATTGTTGCGTATATTCAATAGCTCATGCACCATGGCCTGATATGACCATTGATGCAGCAAAGGTGTCACTGGATCATCTCTGCGATCCAGCAAAAGCAGCAACGGCGGTGCAGCCCCATCCACATTGCCGCGAAAATCGAATAGAGTTGATTCCTTGGTCGTCTGGTCATAGATCAGCTTGGCTAGCAGCTGTGCCACTTGTGAGCCGGCACGATAGCGTATGACCGGATTCAATTTGAGCGACAACAGCACAGCCGTAATGCCCTGCACGCTACGTGTCAATGAATCGGGCAGCCAGTTAAGATTTGTCATGCAGTTGGGTAGGTTCAGTGAGAATAAATTGGGATTAACGCACAAATAGTCCGCATACAATTCTTTCACCTCGCGCACAGACTCTGACTCATCGCACTCAGCCAGATATTTAATGTCAGTGCGTGGTATAATATTGCTAAAATCTGTATTAGCCAATTACTGTATATTCTTTTTAAACTTTTATGCCAACTGTTACACTTACATATAAAGTAGGCGCTATATTTGGGATTGCGCAGCTCGTTGGCCAGCAGTTGGATATTTTGCTTTGTGGGGCGTATGAAAACAATGCACTTGAGGTACTTTAAGCGTTCGTTGGAGCGGCCAGAGTCCAGGCGTTCAAAGAGATACACCTCGCGTTGCAGCATATCAGATTGGCTAAAGGCCATTGAAATTATGCTCGTCTAAAAACCAAGCAAATATGGACAGTGAGAAGTTTGTTAAACCATTAAATAGGCATTTCTGAGTATTACACACCGTTTCCTTATCCAGTAATATGATTTTCATGCCTGGTCCAGACTCTGCGCACATCTTTTCAATGTACAATTTAATACCACTTATTAAATTCATAATTAAAGCTATTTTTGTATTTAGCGAATAAAGTAGAAAATATTTAATTTATGTAAACAGCTGTTGACAGCGATGTGAAGAATGTTCACCACCCACCCCCAGCAAAAGTACTCATTTGTTATCGATACATATCGGGCCACGAAAGCGCGCCTGAATTCAATTTTAAAAATCATTTACATTGCGATACTTTTTACAGTCTTGAGAATGTATTTGTTTATATTTTCTCTAGTTTATATGACAAAAATCACAAAAAATTCTATTAATGCTACGTGTAATTAAAAATATACTTGAAGCCTCAAACATTTCCAAACTTAAGCAGTACGAATCACGTTTTTTAAGGCAACAATAACCCACTAATATAAAATGGTCAGTCACTTAAACTAAAACACAACTTAATATAAAACGCAGTGGTTCGATATGCGACATATGTACGTTGTGCGTGTCCACATCATCAAGAATCAGCAGATGTGTGCTATGGTTTATTGAGCTACAGCTGGCTTCTCGTCCTCCTTATTTAGCTTTTCCTGCTCTAATTGGTAGTTGTACGCACGTCCCAGCTGCACTAGTTGCGTCAATCCCACAAACAAATTGACAGCAAACAAGCTGTAATTTTTTGGTATAATCACCAGCGAATAACGTGACCAGATAATGCCTGTGGCAGCCAGTGCACTGCAAGCTGCTACGGAAATTGTGTCCGCCGGACGGGCCAAATCACTTAACCCAGCGGCGACAAGGCCCTATAAAAATGTTGATAATAATAATTAAAACGCAAACATATTAATGTTAATTGAGATTTGTTGTTGCGATAACAGCGTTATCATTATTCTAGCGCGTGCAATAAATCTGTGTATGCTAAAGAAATACTCGAATAGTACTGAAATAATAAAAATGTAAACGTATTTATGTTAATTAACATTAGACATTACGATTACAGCGTTAGCTACTGTTATCGTCATTCTAGCGTGTGCGTTTATAAGTGTAATATAAATAAATATTTTAAAGCCAATAATAAGTCACACACACTAATGCGCACTTATCGCGTGTTCCCTCTCTAAACGGCCAGCTGCGTGGAACAACAAAAACATTACACTCAACAAGTCTCACTCTGACAGTATAAACAAATATTCATAAAAAGCAATTCGCACACTCTCAGAGATTTCTGTGTATTAATGTCATTCAGATTTTCTATATCAGCAGCAGACAGAGATAATGAAAAATAGCGAAGGTCATGCAGTCTTCATTATGTAACAGGCTGTCTGTCAATCTGTCTGATATAGTTGACTTACCCATTTAAAAATTGGTGCCCAGAAGAAAACGGTTTTCGGACCTAAGGAATAATTAAAGTAAATACAAATTCGACACGTGGTATATATTATCAACATATGTGCGTCCAAAAACAAATGATTTGTGCTTTTTTAATAATCCTACCTGCAGGATGCATCCAAAGTGGTCGCATCTTAGCTGGCACAAATTTGTCACAGACTCCAATCATGCCATTGTAGATCTTTGTGTGAATGCCCTTTCCAGCTGCCGCAGCAGCAGCTGCTGGAGGAGGTGGTGGTGGCGGTGCGGGTGCGGGTGCGGCTGTCGATGACATTTTGTTTGTGCGAAATAAACGACGAATTAGCAAGCAGAATCAAAATCCAATGGGACCAACTGCTACAGCGAGCTGTGACTAGTGTACGGACAGACAGTTTCAACCGCACTAAATTGATTTAGCGTTTGTGAATAACAAAAGCGTAGACTTCATTAAAATACATAACATACCTTGGCGCTCTTATCTCTCTCTCGCTCTCGTTCTCACTCTGTATGCTTGTGAGAGCGTAAGGGGGCGAGAGAGCGCAGACCTACTTATACACACACGAAATACAGCTGAGAGGGCTATTACATGAAATTTTCGACTTTCTAAAAATCAAATTACAAGAACAAGAAGCAAAAACAAACTGGTTTTATAATGCATTTCTAGATTCCTTCAAACTCTCCAATTCTCTCTCACATTGTCTACTTACTCTCAACGCAAACGAAAAACGCAACGTCCTTGGCCTTGACAATCGTTTAATGGCGCCGCCAATTTCCGCAGCGTAATGTTGACGGAAACATCTGAAAGCGCAATCAAATGCATTCACAAGACAAATACAAACACAACTGCATTTTCAAGATGCTAAATATAGACGTTCAGATGCAGGTTGTATCGTTTTTTTGCTCTGAGTGCATCACGCGACAATTGCAATGCACATATCTGTTTATCTGTTTAAGACTCCATGCGAGTAAAACTCTTAAATATAATCAAAAACATCTAAAAGTTTTCTTTTATAAAATATTAAAACAGTTAAATGGAAAATTTAAGGTTAGGTGTTATTAATGTTGTTTTAATGCATTATTATTAAGCTTTTACTTCAAGATAATCAAAGCGAAATGTTGATCAAAAGTTGAGGATAGCATTTATAAAATTAATACCGTAAAAATATAATTTAAAATAAAACTATTGAAAGCTGAAAGAAATGATAAAACATTTAGCCGGTATAAATCGATAATAAATCGGTGAATCGACTGTTTCATCAGCTACCCAACACTGTTCTTGACTAAGTTACCCTCCTTAGGTTCACTCTGATGCCGTGTGTATGTGTTGCACAGCCTCTATAAAATTTTAATACGTATACATATCGTGTGATTCACAATACATACATACAGCTCAATCAACTCTCAGCACAGTGGGGCAAAAAGAAAAAATTAAAATTTTAGAGCGTCTATTGCGCAGCACGCATATCGTATGTATGTATGTACATATGTATTTATATTAATGCATACATACATACATATATACAGCTGTAACTTGATTAGTTTTTTGGCCCAGCTTTGAGCTGCAGCCAGGTAAACACAAGTGTTTCCTTCTTTTTCAGAAAGTACACAGGTGTTTGTTTAGATTTTTCCTGCAATCGTAAATAAAACTAGAGAATATGTACGTGATTTTGTTGTATCGTTTTTCATGTTAGAAATGTATATGTAATTTCAATTACAAATCAAAGGCGTACATGTCATTAAAATTATTCATTACAAATCAAATATTTCTACAATTTTTATCATTCCTGTGTGTTGTTGTTTTTGCTTTTTGTTTTTGTTTTTGTTTAGCACATTTTTTGCAGTTGCAATATTTCTGTCGCGTCTTCGCAGCCCGTTTTTTAAAATAAATTTACTTAATTGGAAGTGACGATATAATTCGAAAATAATTGAATTGAATGAAAACAGAAATAAAAAAAAGCATTTAACTATCGCAACATGCATCAAATAAACTTTAAAAAAATTCTACACTGTTTCACTTTGAAGTCCTTTTCTTTTCAACATATATAAATAAAGTATGTATGTTGTAAACAGAAAAAATTATGAACAATTATTTTGCTGTAACGGCTTCTGTGACTGTCTGCTATTTGTGTGCGTGTGTGGGTGTGTGTGTGTGTGTGTAACCGAGCTGTCATATAGAATGTGCATTAATTTGATTCTTTCTTTTTTTCCTTTTTTTTTTTTTTTTTGTTGCTGTCAGAGTTGGTTTGCTTGTTGCTGTAGTTGGTAAATGGGCACAGAGTATCGTTAGAAATTGAATTGCTATATGCTATATATGTATACCAGAATTGGGTATACAGCAATTTATGGGTTTCTGTGTATACGGTTCTGCTCAGCCATTGATATTAAAAGTTGAAGGGGTTCATTGGTACTTTGTCTGTATTGGGATCAAAGCTGTATTCTGTGCCATCTGAGGTCGGTGCCAGATTAGATTGTTCGCCCTGCAAGTGTCAATTGATAGATTTGAATGGATTAATATACATATAAACAATGGTTCTTGCAAGTTAATATAGTGTCTACCTCTGTAAAGTATTTCTCAATAATTTCGTATGCCAGCTTATAGATCTCAACGTTCTCATGGTTCTGCAGACGCTCAATTTTAGCGAGCCCTTCGCATTCCTCAATCAAATTAGCAACCTCCTCGACGTGTGATGCGGCCACTTTGAGCATATTATTGAGACCATCGAGCACAACCTTAACAAAAATAAAAAATAAATAAATAAAAATGCAAATGTGCCGTAGTATTTTAGAGAGATGCAAAATCTTACATTGATCACTTGAGTGTCCTGGCATGAGAGCAGATCGCAGAATGGAGGTATGACGCCCTCCTTGATTAATGTAAACACCTGCTCGGGCCTGCCGCTAATAGTAAGATTACTAATAGCCCAGGCTGCCTCTTTCTGTGTCTGGAATTCGCCCTTGCTCAGGTTGTCAATAATTTTCGGGAGCAGGCCAACATTGATGACAGCTTGCACCTGGGATTCGTTGCCGGCGGTGATGTTTGATAGAAACCAGACAGCCTCTTTGCGTATCTTTTCCTTTGGATGCGACAGCAGCGCTGGGAAATACGATAAAGCATCGTAATTGAGCACCACCTGTGTCTGTTCATCCGACCCGGTTACAATATTGCCCACAGCACGCAATGCAGCTGTCTGCACCTTCACCTCATTGTTACCCAGAAGCGGTATCAGCTTTGGCACTACGCCGCTATCAATAACCATTTGGATTTGATCGTTTCCGCCATCGGTCAAGTAACTAATGGCCCAGACCGTATCGACCAGGATGTTTGTGTCGGTGTGATGGATCAGCACATTGAGTGCGGGCAGGATTTCATGTATTGTGGCAGCTGGTGGCGGCGGATCCTTGTTTCGACATAAATTCACAATCACCCAGGTGACATTACGCAAAAACGAGATGGGTATATCTGGCTTAATAAACGACAGCAGCGGCTGTACAACGCCATGATCAATAACAAAGTCACGCAGCAAGGGACCATCGCCAATGATATTGCCCAGCGCCCAAACGGCTTGTTCGCAAACATTTGGAGCAGGTGAGTTCAGCAGTTGAAGGAAGAGCGGCACAGCACCGGCAGAAACCACCTACATAGCAAAAGGAAAAAATAAAAACAAGAACGAAATATTTATTTTAAGGCGCACTGTGTATGCATTTTAAAGCTTCATTGCGTTAGCATACATTAGGAAATGTATAACAAGCTGAAAGAGACATATTTGACCCCATAAATTATATGTGAACTATACTATACTATATATGTATACTATACGCAAACAGTATCAATAGCTGAGCGAATATAGCTTTTATTCGCCAGTCTGTTTCTATGCATATTTTTCGTTCAATATAGCAGAATTTTGATTCAGACAGCAGAGTCATTCGTGCTTCAATAACAGTTGTTGACTTTCGTCGGAAAATAATATGCACAGCTCTCTCTCACCTGATTGGTTTGATCGGAAGTTCCTGAGGCAATGTTGGTCAATGCCCATGCGGCCTCGAATTGGAGCATTGTGTGATTATGTTGCTTCAGGCATTCAACCAGAATTGGCAATATTTCGCTGTTAATCAGATCATCAATGGGTGGATTTTTGTCCGATGATAGCAATTTCCGTGCCGCTTGAACGGCGGCCAACTGTTGCTCCGGTTTCGATGGATCGGAGGCGGCCTGGCAAAGTTTCTTCAAATTTATCGAATTGGGTAACTGCTCATCCTCATCTGTGTTCGAGTCGAGGTTAGGCACATTACGCCGCTTCAGAATTGTTTCATCGCGTTTATTTTTGCGCAGTTCTACGGTCACCTCATTTCGGCGACGGCGCATCTCCTGTTGATTGAATAGTTCAAATTAATTTAGAACAATTTATAAATTGCAAATAACTTAAGCAAAACCTACATCTTGATCCTTTCCTTTGTTTTTAAAGTTTTGCAAACGATTTTGATCCAGCGATGTCATTTTACTGTTTCAATGTGTGTGTGTTGGTAAATAAATATATGTATTTGGAAATATATATATTTATATATATATATATAGATATATCAGTATATATGCGACTACCAATAACCGCCAATCCAAATAAGTTCGTGGCTTTTAAATATATTTTTTTCGTTGTCCACTTCTACTAGTTACTTCAATTATACGCGCAATGAAAATTTAACCATATACACACAAATACCGACACAAACAAAAGGCCAGAGCAGAGAGCAGCGTAGACAGACGTCCGTTCGTTAGTTCCGACAAAATCGACACCGAGAGAACCAACACAATTGCATGGCAGAGCAGCACGATGACAATGGCAATGGCAGAAGGGAAGAAAGAGAGGAAGGGCGGGCCACCAGGCGATGAAAAAATAAGACAAAAAGAAATGGCGTTTAAGAATATTGCCAACGTGAAGCTAAATGTACGAATTTACACTGAATAAAAAGCAGTTAAATTTTACTTACATTTACGATTTGACAGCTTACAGGCTTATGATATAGTGATTAAACCTTTTTAATTTTATGTAAAAATTGCAATTCGTGACAGCGACGTGACTAAAGTTGGCTGCGCTTCCATTTATCAGGGCTGTAAATTAAAATATCTACATCGTTGCAAATAAAAAATATCGTTATTGTAACATCACTATTAGGTATGTGTAAAATACCTTTTGGTAATATTTTGGCCAACAAATCTATCGATTGATATGATTTAGGCGTGCAAAAACTGAACCATTTGTGTATATATGTATATTTACACAATAAAAATATAGTCTTACTTAATGTGCATAGATATTACTACGGGCTGCCCCATGACGCCAATGCGGAAATGACTGAAAAAACGGAGAGTGCCAGCACGCTGGAAAAGCAGCCACAGCAATCGAAGACCACAGCAGATGCTCCATTGGTCGTCAGCGTGAAACGTGAGAAGATTGACATAGAGATCGAAGCAAAGCTTGGCGCATTGAATGCGAAGGTCAAAACTGAAAGTACCACGCCCCCAACGGCATCGGGCTCTGACAGTGATGCGAGCAACGACAACAGCAACGATTCTTCGCAAGAGGACAAAAAGCAAATAACGCCAGTTAAATCCTCCAATGAAATACTTGCCGAACTGTTTGGTGTCTTTAATGCAGCGCCACCCGTTGAGTTGCTGGATGATAAAAATCTATTAAAGAAGCACAAGAGACCAAAAAGGGACAAGAAAAAACGGTCGCGCAGCAAACTAATTAAATCAGATGGCGAGTGCAGCGACACAGATATTGCCTCCGTGGAAGGCAAGACCAAGCATAAGCACAAGCGAAAGAAGCATAAACACAAACACAAGGACAGCAAAGACAGGAGTAAAGACAAGGATCGCGAGAAATCCAAAGAGAAGATAAACGCAACTACAGGCAAGGCGGAGGAAAAAACGGACACGCGGAAAAGACACGCCATAGAGGGAGCAGTAGCTGTGCCGGCCAAGAAGGAAGCAATAGGGCAGGAACATAGCATTCAACGGGACAGAGAGCGGGCACGTGAGCGGGAGCGCGATAAGGAAAGGGAGCGTGAGCGCGAAAGAGAACGTGACCGTGAACGTGAACGTGAACGCGCTCACAATAGTTTCTACAATGGCTATCCGGATAAACAGGAGGACAAGCAAGCACGCGCCAAAACTAACAATGGGAAATCCGCTAAGATTAAGATGGAGCGGCGTCAGTCGGACGAGCTTTCGCTTTCCGATGAAGAGACATATCTGCGCGAAAAGGCCAATAATGGACGACGTCGTTTCTACGGAGCTGCTAAGACAGAGTCCATCGATAGCAAGCGCCACACACGCCACCAGAGTAGCACAAACACCAGACAGCGTACACGCTCTCGTTCCCGTTCCCGTTCCCGAACGCGTTCCCGCTCAAGAGATTTGGGCATTGATAAGAAGCGTTTGCTGGAGATTGCACGTCGCAATGCCATTAGCATGTTTAAGCGAGGCAACATGGCCGGTGTGGCCGAGATGACGCCGGAGGTGAAGGACAAGGTGCTGCTTAAAATGCGTTACGGCGGACGTAGCGTGCAGGATCTCACGGACTTTTGCAAGAAGATCTCTAACGGCGAAATGCTGTCCGATTTCAGCTCCGATGAGGATTCGGATGTGGACAAGAATGGCAATGCGAAGGCATTCCATCATCCATTTCAGCTCAAGGAGCGCGAACCGATTGTTATGCACATACGCAACTCCACGCCCATAGTGCCTCCGTCCACGCGTCGCGATGAGCAGACCAAGGCTATAACCATGCAATTTCCGGTTTCCTCTGGTCAGGTTCATCGTATGTCCGAGGTCTGGGTGCCAGTAGATCCCAAAAATTCGTTGGCGCCACTGCCCAGCCTGCCCCCGGCCAAACAGGCCACCAATATGTTCAAGGATGTGCAACGCAATGTCTTTGCCAAGACGATACCACAGCAAGAGCAACAAGAGCCCGCCTTCAAGCCTGTCACGAATCCAAGCGAAGATTACAATGGCCTGCCGCCTGTGCCTGTAGCTCTACCATTATCTGTACCTACTCCTGCTGCAACTGCTCCAATCCCTACTCCTGCTCCAGTTCCTCCTCCTGCTGTTCCTGCTCCTGTTCCTGCTCCTGTGCCTGCTCCTGTGCCTGCACCTGTTCCTGCTCCTATCTATACGCCTGCTCATCCACTAACACGCTTTGTGCCAGAGGTGCCTATACCATCAACAGCGGCGACTGCACCAAGCACGTCAATATTTCCGCAGGCCACGGCACCCAGAATGGATGTGTCCAGCATAATTACCCAACGTCTCAGTGCAATAAGGCGTCTGCAGGTGAGTAGTGGGAGCAAATGCAATTACAATTGATCAATGCAAAATATCCGTTTCGACAGGATAATCCCGGCGATTCGGAGGCATTAAAAATGATGTACAATGCACAGCGGGACATGTCTTCCTGGGCCTGCTCGAAATATCTGCCTGGTCAGTTTACGGGCAGCACCGGTGCTCAGGTAATGAAGGTGCATGAACTGAACAGCGGTCCACAGTTGTGGGCTCGTCGGGATCAGTTGACTTCTACCAAACCCGTTACGGGCGGCATGGGTATGGCTCTGCTGCAGAAAATGGGTTGGAAGCCGGGCGAAGGCTTGGGTCGCACCAAGACCGGCTCCCTACAGCCACTACAGCTGATGGTCAAGCTGGACAAGCGCGGTCTAGTCTCGCGCGAGGATATCAAACAGCAGCCGGCACGCCCACAGGGTGCACGAGCCCAGAAGAACACAAGTGCCACAAATATTGCACATGCTGCGCTCACTGCTCAGGACAAGCATCCGGTTTGTGTGCTCAACGAGCTGACATCGAAAAACAAATGGACGCCGCCACAGTATACGCTAAGGGACGATACGGGGCCATCGCATAGCCGCATGTTCCTCTTCTCCGTGGAGATCAACGGACAGACGTATACGCCCACCCAGGGCTGCAACAACAAAAAGGAGGCCAAGCTGAATGCGGCCAAGTTGTGTTTACGAGCTTTGGGTATATTGCCGCCCAGTTAGTAAAAAGTCGAGCATCTGCTTGTAGGTGCCTCAATTGTGTATAGCTAGAAATATATATCTATATACGTGTATGTATGTATATGCTTCTGTATATAATTAAGAATAAATTGAATTAAGAAAAGAAATTGAGTGTTTGTTGAAGGGAAAGACATATTAAATGCACATTATTTATGAATGCAATAAAAACTCCTAATATGTACATATATCTTATACATTCGTAAATTATACCACAATTAACCACAAAATCTATTGTGAACGAATCTATCGAATTTGAATTCAATTATCGAGCGTTATATTTAAAATGCTTAAGCAAATAGAACGAATACTTGAAATAATAGAAAAAAAATTAAAAAAATAAAATTACAATTTAAAAAAAAGATATATAAAATAGAAATTTAAACTAAATTCAACAAAATAATAAAAAAGTAACTTGGGTGGCACGACGAAGCAGAAGAAGTATATAAGAAAAGTCTTTCTATTTGCTTGAAGCAAAGCTCTTGGCATGCTTTGCAAATCTAAGAAGCTTTTGCGTATAGGCCGTCTGTGTTTTGCGCAAGTACACAAACAGTGCAAATCAGCTGAGCGGGCCAAAAGCTGGGGTGGGCTAACACCGACACATGCGCCCGTTGCAATTCTGTGTGCGTGTGTTTGTTTGTAGGTGTATGTGTGGGAATTCAATCTCTACACAGACTCGCTTTAGCACACATTGAAGGTCAGTTCAGGCGGGAGAGTGGCACTGACAACATCTCGCTTTTGACTAAGGATGTAGCAAAAGAATCCCGTTATTTGCTGCTTCCATCAATAGCTCTACAGAAACATACATACATATGTACATATATATTTGAAGTGGCCCAGGTTTGCAGCATCCAAATGCTTAAGCTTGTAAATGGAACAGATGTTGGTAGCCAATTCCAGCTGTGGCCAAATACTTTAGCTGCATATGTGCGGTTGTGTGTTCAGAGTTATTCCTAAAGTTGCATAACTTTGCATGGACACGAAAACAAAGCCATAAACATACATCTGTACATTCATACATACATACATGCTGACATACATACGTGCGTACTTATGTACTATATGCAAGCACCAATAGTGTGCATGTTTGAATGTCTGCTGACTGTTGCAATTTGGAGCTGGGCGTTGAGGTTTGATGTTGGCTGCTCAGTTTGTTTACTGCTGCAGCCATGGAAACGTGTCGCACCTGTGCGAGGTGCGATTTCGAAAATGGCAACAACTATTGGCTGGATATGTTTCATCCAACGCGTTGGCAGAGTGAAATGGCGCAAATACGCGCAGAGTTTGTCAACTGGAAGTTACAGGTGAGTCTATGTTCAAAATGCAGACAAACAACGAACACAAAGTGCAGTTTACTTTGTGAAAGTTTGTGCGTTGCATTTTAATTAAGCTTTTGATCGTGCAACGGTGCGTATGTGGTATCGATAAAAACCCAATTTATCGACATTCAGCAATCAGTGTAAGCCTGTGTGCTTGATCGACCGGTTATATTTATCGGTAACAAATTTTATATCGGTTTTTGCAAATGTAACGTAAATATAAATAATTCAATTCGTACCTGTTTTTAAATTCGTTTACGTACGATTCGTTAATGAATATTAAGAATATTATATATTAACTTGAACTTAAATTTTTGTTTTGAAATCGCTTTTATATTATTTAGATCGCACCAAACGATGGACTGCCACAAAAAATTTGTAGCGACTGCTTTACAAAGTTCTGCTCAGTCTACACGTTTCGCATGGCCTGCCAGGACGCACAATTAAAGTTGTCGAATATTTTTGATAAAATCGATGCGAACTTGCTCTATGATAGAAATGATGAAGACAGCATTGAACTTGATGCTGATGAATCAGAAACAACAACAAAAATATGTACAGTAACAGAAAAAGCAACCGCAACTACGACAAGGACAACAACAACAACAACAACGGAGAACACTGCCATTAATGCGGCCAAATCGCCCACGCCCATAGAAATATTTGTGGAAACAATTAGCATTAACGAAACTGAATCCTTACAGCCAGGAGATAAAGAAGTCGACTTAGCTTCAGATTATAATTCATTGAACATTAGCTATGCTTGTAAATTTTGCTATAAGCCACAAGAAAGCTATGAACAACAGCACCTGTTACTAGAGCACATAAGCGTCTGCCATCCGGATCCGGATCAACCTTACAACTGTCCAGAGTGCACTGAGTGCTTTCAAGATACAGCATCCCGTACCGTCCACATGAAGAGCGTTCATGTGGTCAAGCACTATGCCTGTGAGGTTTGTGGTAAAAGGTATGGCGATCGCCACAACCTCGAGCATCACATTGAGAAGTATCACTCGGAAACGGACTTCGAGTGCAGCATGTGCGAAAAGCGCTTTTTTACGCGCAAAAGCCTGCACTACCACATGAACTGGCACAAGCCGGAGCGTCAGCTGCGATGTCGCCACAGCGGCTGTGACCGGCTGTTCATCAATCAACGACATCTCATATGTCACGAGGCAACCCACACAACGGGCTCCCGCAAGAGCGAGTATTGCAGCTTCTGTGGCAAAGGTGGGTCACATAATAACATATATTTGTATAAAAGTGCATATACACACGCAATTAGGAGTTACCTTTGTTCAAGAATAAAAGAAGTTGCCAGCGAGATAAAGAACTAGAAGTGTGAGAAAAGAGAAGAAGAGAAAGAAGTGTACTGTGCAAGGGACAAGGTACAAGGGACGCGAGTAACTTGGTAAAAAAAATATAATATTTCTTCAATGTATAAAAGTCTGTTGGCCTACTTAAGTGCGTGAGAATACTTGATTTTGATGCAAACTTACATACAATATATACGTATAAATATATACATAATACACATCAGCAAATAATATAAAAATATACAGAGTGCAGACACACTAACCTACATAAGAGAACATTCCCGTAACTAAAGTCTCACCTTGGGGTGCACTTACATCATATTATAATTATATATTCGCAAATATACAAATTTGTATTTCTCCCACAGCTTTCATACACGTAAAAACCCTTCGTTGGCACATCTATCGACAGCATGGCGGAGAGAAGCCTTTCAAATGCGCCATCTGCACTGAGGGTGAGTTCAATCTGGAAATTAAGAAAGCACTATAAACATATTTAGAATATCAATCGGAGGCTCTCAAAGAGCCAATGGGCAATCATAAAATATAATATCTTATTTATAATATTATTAATTTTTTTGGCTTTAATAGATCGACTTGTCTGATTTGTTTTTGATTTGTTTGGAAATGCCCATATTTGAAAGCTTCCTAGAGATGTCTAAATAGTTTAAAGTGCTAAAGCAAAAGTCAAGCTCTTTCATTCTGTGAGTTTCCAGTAAATTGATTGTGATCAAGTCACAGCAAAAAAGAAAACTCACAAATCGAAAGCTGACTTTGTAAATATAAGAATTCATTAATAATTGAAAATAAAACATCTGTCGCATCATCAAATAACTCATCGCAAACGCTTTAAAGACTTTTGCCCCAAAAACTCTGAAGGAGTCTATCTGCTGCTTTTTGTTCTGTGTTAGTCAAGTTAAGGGTAAACATGGTTCAGCTATTTTGTAATACACCCATTAGAAAAACTAAAAAAAAAAATGAAGCATGTCAACAAAGTTCATACATATAATATATATATAACAATATCTGGTCCACAAATATAAAAAATTTTAATTTTAAAAAATACAAATACCTTGCATAAATTTAAAAAAAAAGTAAGAATGCAGCAGTCGTAGCCAACCGACTGCGTAATACTCGTTCACTGCTTAAAAATGTCAACAATTTCTTTATTCCGTTTCGTTTTAAAGTATGTAATCTCTTATCAATAACTTGCTGGAAAATCAAATCTCTAAATTTCAGGTTTTTTATTGATTGATGATTTGATATTTTTTATTTGTTGAGTTTAGTTAATACAAAAGATTAAGTGCAGAATTGTATATTCATTTTAGATTTCGAGTCTCTGAAACCAATATACCATATTTGCCACTCTGTGAACGAGTATAAAATGTCCACAACCCTGAAGCGCCGCATGCAAGCCACTAATATCCAACTCTTGTTACATGACACCCCCACCAATTAGTGCTGCAATCAAAAGATTGCCTTTGTTTACTATAACTTTGATTTTCTCTTACCTTTCGTCCAAAAAGTGTTTGCCTCCTATGTGGAGAAGCGCATTCATATGCTTGAACTGCACGTGGAAAATCTGACGCATCAGGAGCGCAGCGAGTGCATGTTTCAGTCCTGTCGCCAGGAGTTCGACAACGAACAGGAGCTCATCCAGCACATGACCATGGAGCATGTACAGCGCGAAGCTTCCTCTACTCCGATCATTGCCAACAATAAGCGAGTGATCCAATGCAAAAGGGAACGACAGTACACGGGCCTCTTCCAGTGCGGCAGCTGCACCCAACGTTTCAACATGAAGTCCGCCTTGGAGCGTCACATGGCTGTCCACTCGACAGATCGGCTCCATGCGTGTTCGCACTGCTCCAAGCGCTACAAGCGTGCTCAGGATCTCAAGTGGCATATGAAGACCCATGTCAATGAAAAGCCAAATGTGTGCGACGTTTGCGGCAAGGCTTTTGCCTTGAAGTATGTCCTAACTCAGCATATGCGCAGCCATGAGGGTAAGTCATCCCGTTAAATATTTGTATATTCTGGACTGTATATGCAAGATCTACGGTAGACCAAAAAAAAATGTAAATCTCAGCCTTAAAAAATTTTCAAACTGAAATAAATCAGTCTCAAATGCTATAAGATAAACAAAGTCTATGCCATTTCTTGGAGGTATTCTTAAAACACAAATCCCAGAATTGAATATAAAGAGATATCTAAAACAAACTAAAAAGTTTTGAAATATATATTTTAATATTACATATAAGAGAAATTGGTATTATTATAAAGCATCAATTATATTTTTGCAGTTCTTGAGAAGAATTTCAAGTGTGAGACCTGTGGACGGGCGTATCTGTTTGAAAAGTCATTGCGCCTGCATCAACGCGTACACACAGGCAATACTTACTACAAGTGCGATCTGTGCCAAGAGCGATTTGTCACTCACATCAAATTTAAAAGTACTTTACACACAAACATAGATCTTGGAATCAATGGAATGATTTAATTGATATGAACCGTATTCTCTTTCAGCTCATATGAAGAAGGCACATGATGACAACCAGTCGCATTCTAAGGATACGCTGGATGATTTGATCAATATTGTGATTAACTAAATTGTACCAATGATATAGAATCCAAGTGGAACAGCAGAAAGAATACTATACAATTATTCCATTAGCAAAGCATCAAAAAAGAAATACTATAATACTCTAAGGGTGAAACCGCTTTCAAAAAGTCACGCCCATCAAAGAATTTTTAAATCGTAGACCCTCCATCAAATCCTATCATAAGACTAAACTTTCATTATAGTTATACACATTTCAATATGGATCATGCACAGGGTAACGGTTGTATGAAAGCTTTATACTCTGTAGGCAAATTTCATTAAACTAAATCTATTTTCCTTATAAGCCGCATTTAAGCTCACATCAAAAGTATTTTGTCCATCCAAATCTTTAATCTAGAATACCTACAAACAAATATCTATGTCTTTCACATAATGCACAATACATGACCATTTTAGTGATAGAAAAAATGTTATAAAAATGTATTTAAGCTAATGCTCAAAAAAGATATTGCATTTATTTAAAAAAGAATTAAACACACATATTTACATTTACAATTATGAGAAGAAAAAACATATATTCAAATATATCAATAACATTATGTATATTAGTTGTGGTAGGCAATATATGTATATTTACCAAATTCGAGTTCCATATACAGACATACATTCAATTTAAATTGACAGACAAACGTTTTTTATATGGTGGATACAAATTGCAATTTTAAATGTTGGAGCGCGATAACTATCGCAAGTTGTGAAGGGAAAGAACTAACCATACGTGCTGTATGGTGTGGTGAAAGCATGCTACTTGATATCTAACAGCCCTGTTCTTAATGGAGCTGCCAGAAGTTGCTAACATTGGATGCCGCTAAGCTGTCTGGCAACGCCACTTTCTGGGCTGTTGTAGCTCGCATAACACGTCAGTGTTTAGATTTTTAAGCAGTAAGTTCTACCAAAATTGAGGCAAACGTATTTGCTAAAGTGCAATAGCGAGTCGGTTACCGATCGAAATGAACACAAAGCAACAAATTGCGCAGTACTTTTTATATGTATATTAAACAAAGAAACGATCAACTTTATTACAATCTTTTGCTCCCAAAAACGGATAAAACTATACAGAAAGTGTAACAACAACAAACAGTAGCATCTAGTAAGCAGCTGCAACGGTACAGATTAGCAGCTGTGATATACAGACAATCGGAAGAAGAAGAAGTAGACGCTGGCTGCCACGCTATAACGTGTGACGTGTGTATCGCATTTAAATTGAAGAATTGGCCTAGTCTCTAAATAACAACTGGTTAAGACGCCCACAAATACACCCACGCACACATACACAGCATAATGGCTTTGCCATTGAGCGATCTGCTGCTGCTTGGCAGCGGTGAAAAGAAATTGGCTGCCTGTGTCCTGCTACTGCTGGTGGAGCTCTTCATGGAAGGTAAGTGAGAGCGTTGATAGAGATGACACCGAATGTGCTCTATAACACCATAATTCACAGGCACTTATCCGTTTTAACAATAACGGCACGAGTCCATCTCTAATTTAGTCTTTAATCGCAAATTTCATACATTGATAACAAATTATTTGAACCACTTTGTTACACGTCACTCAATGCAGGCGCTGATGCGGCATCGCCAAGTCAGGCTGACGTCGACAACCATCTGGAGCTGGGCAAAGACTTTCTGGCCCGCGGTCAACTATCGGATGCACTGACGCATTATCATGCAGCTGTGGGTAAGTATTGGAGACCAAAAATTGTGCTACATTCTGCTTGGCATTATAACACTAATTAATTTACAGAGGGCGATCCCAACAATTATTTGACTCTCTTCAAGCGTGGCACTGTTTATCTGGCCTTGGGCAAGACACGATTTGCCATTCAGGACTTCAGCCGAGTGCTGGAGCTGAAGCCAGATTTTACAGCAGCGCGCAGTCAGCGTGGTATCGTGCACATGAAGAGCGGAGACTATGATCATGCACTACAGGACTTTGAGCTTGTGCTTCGGGAGGAGCCGCAAAATGGTCTCGTGCACGAACACTACGCAAGACTGCGGCCAGCCAAGGAGCAATGGGAGTTGGTGCAGCATCTGCTAAACAATAATGATGAACAGAATGCCATAGGCATGATAACACAGTTGTTAGAGATCTCACCATGGTCAGTGACATTTAGGCAGGCGCGTTCTGACGCTTATTTAAAGACAAATGACCCTCTCTCGGCCATTGCGGATTTACGACAGGTTAATCGCTTGTCGCAGGACAGCACGGAGGGGCACTATAATATAGCACAGCTGTTATATAATATTGGACATGCTACCAACGCATTGAAGGAGATTCGCGAATGTCTCAAATTCGATCCCGAGCACAAACTCTGTTTTCCATTCTACAAGAAACTGCGCAAAGTGGAGAAACAGCTGGTGACAGCAGAAACGGCACGAGAGGAAAAACAGGCGCCCGAATGCATAGCTGCTGGCGAAGCGGTTCTCAAACACGAGCCCGAGGAGACGATGATACGGTACGAGGCGCACAAGGTGCTCTGCTCCTGCTACACCACAGATGAACAGTATGGCAAAGCGTTGTCACACTGCAAGCATGCGTTGGACATTTTGAAAGATGCCCAGGTGTATTGCGATCGTGCAGAGGCGCTGCTGGGCAGCGAGATGTATGATGATGCCATACACGACTATCAGTCGGCGTTAGAAATCGATGAGAATAATTCACGGGCCAAAGAGGGCATCCAGAAGGCCAAGAAACTGCAAAAGCAGGCGGAACGTCGAGATTATTACAAAATCCTTGGCGTGAAACGCAATGCCAGCAAACAGGAGATTGTAAAGGCTTATCGCAAGGCCGCACAGAAATGGCATCCCGACAATTTCAAGGATGAGGAGAAAAAGCTGGCAGAGAAGAAGTTCATTGATATTGCAGCGGCCAAGGAAGTGCTGACCGATCCAGAGAAGCGACGTCAGTTCGACAATGGCGAAGACCCCCTGGATCCGGAGAGCAATCAACATGGTTTCCGTGGCGCAGATCCATTTGCACACTTCCAGCACGGTTCGCCGTTCCAGTTTAAGTTCCATTTCAATTAAATAGAGCTTAAAAAGAGCCATTGTTGAACCAGGGATTATTTGTGTTTTTTTCCTCTTCCTTTTAATGCAGTCACGTTGTGATCCTTCATATCGCTCCATCCTGCCTCGACCTGCCTACTTCCATGCCTAACAATTACTGCATTTTCGTTTTTGCCCACGCCCCCTTCAAGCTTTACGATTTTACACTTGTTTGTGTTGCAACTCTTAAATAGTATGTAAATATTAGCATAAAGACTAAATCCGATAACTGAAACACACACAAGAACACAAACATACTGAAGAAAAAAAGATTTAAATTTAACTAGTTTATTTAATAAAATAATTGTAATTTAGTACATTTTTCTAATTATATACATAAATATAAAAAACAAACAACAAAAATAATGCGAAAGAAGAGGAAAGGCTAAAGGATCAATTTCTTTTGTCTTTTAATTTATTTAAAGTAAATTTTAGCAAAAAAGAAAAACAAAATATCGAAAACCATGAATAACCAAAAGGCTGCAAAGTTTATTTTTAAGGATATCTAGAGTTTTCTTGGCTGAAGTTGAAATTGTTTTCTAGTTTCATCTAGTCTAAAAATACCTTCAGAGCATCTCAATTTTTGTTAAAGAAAGAGTATTCTGTGGTTGAGTTTTTCGAGTTTTATTGAACAATTTTATAGCAACAATAAAATGCAAAATTCTTTGCTACAATTATAATATTTATTAATAATATTATGGATAGCCAAAAAGAAAAGATCTAATCGAAAATCATATTACTGAATATTTAGTTTAGAAATTTACTTAGAATAATATATAAATTTTTTTTTTTTATTATCTTTAAAGATAATTTATATTACATCATGTCAGTCAGAAATTAGTTATAATCAGAAATCAATTTTTTAGTTCGTAATGCATCTGGTGAATTTGTGTTTATATCAATTTTGAATACACATCCTGTACAGATTAATATCCTAAGCTAAACCATGACCAAATGTAGATAACTGTTCAAGATATTCCAAATGCAATGTGTAAAGAAGTTGTGTATATAACAATTTGACATACAATGCTTTTACAGGTGAGCATTTGCGCATAATCATACATGTATATAGAGATTTCTCGTGTTTACTTTAGACAGCGGGAGTGACAATCACATATATTAACGTGGCTAATATGACAGCCAGCGCAAGAAGGACATAAAACTTGAGATTATATTGACGATTTAGAGATTCCATGAGTTCTCGAAATTTCTGCTTGGGAGCATTTGGATCCTGTTGCTGAATGGTTGCGCGCATTTGCGGCCTGGCCAACGGGGAGGAGCGTTTCCTTGTATCTAGCTGTCGTGAAAAGTGACTCAAGTATGGCGAATCTGGATTGTCGCCAGATGAACGCTGCTGTTGCTGCAGGTACTGCTGCTGCTGGGGTTGGTGCTGAATTTCCGATTCGGATTCACTATCCGTTTCTATCTCCATTGGCTCTATAGAGTTGTTGTGCTGCTCATAGAAATCGTTGAGCTGTGGATACAGCGTGTTGACCGCGTATGTGGGCTGCAGCAAGCGACCTCTGGCAAAGCCGCTTTCTCCATGGCTCTGTCGCTGTCGCATTCCTGATGCAGCTGCATTATGCACACTGAAAGGCGCCGCCGAGCCACTGTAAGTGTTACGTGACGCTTGTTGCTTGCGAAGCTCATTGAACTGGTCAGGTGCTTCTGAATAGCTGGTCGACTTCAGCTGCGTTTGCGTCAAATTTTGCTGAGACAGCTCCGGGCGATAGCTGCGCTCAATGCGCGGCTCATAGACGGGCACCTTGTAGGTAGGCGCTGTCGTTACCTGTGGTCGCTGATACGTATAGCTTTGTGGCTCTTCCTCTAGCTCCTCGTCTGGGTGTTTCTCGTAATGCGGCTGCTCCACCTCACGTGTATATGACGTGGTTAGCACGCCGGATTTGCTCAATGAGACCGAACGACGCTGGCGAGTATCGTCTCGCTGCTGTGATTTATGGTTTGTTGATATATTTAGTTGGTAGAAGTCATCATCATCCTCCGACTGTGAGCTCACATCGGACACGGTTGTTGTTGTCTCTACAGAACGCACAGATGAGCTATCTAGCGGACGATATTCCTGAGGCGTAGAAGCAATTGTGCGCCGAATATTGTTTTTGGTGTTGTTGTTGTGGCTAGGAATTTTACCTGCCACTCGCGGCTCATTCGTCTTTGTAGCTGCCGGTGTCGGCTTGCTGCTGTGTAAGGTTTCACGTCTTGCCGTCTTTGTGGCAGCTGTATTTTTGCTTGTTGTTGTTGTTGTGCCCAAAATAGTGGAGCGCAAACGACGCAAAATTACTTTGCGACTAGTATCGGTGACGGGTATATTTGGTAGACCATATTCCAGGCATTTAGCGTGCACCTCTTTGTTGGAAATCGTATCGAGATAGGATAGATCCGACATACTTACGTCTGCTTGTGAAATTGTAAGCAAAAATAGCGATGTCGTCACCGTTTGGAATGTGATTGTAATGGACCTTTGACTCGACACAAAATAACTGATTAATGTTTAAATATGCACAATATCTGTAATTGTCATATATTGGCAGACAAATTTTGCATTAAACAATTATTGATAACTTTTCAAAACAAAAGGATGCTTCGGATTTACGTGACCGACTGCCTTGCTTTTCAAACACATACTAATCGATGTGACAGTCGTACTCGATAATCATCTGATATTTTATTGCTTATCGAAAAACTGTAAAGAGGTGTTTCATCCCTGGTTGAGATTTGTCTATCGACCAAAAATACCACAACAAAACAATTGTAATTTTTGTTTTCCGACAATTAACTTGTGCGCCGCAAACATGTCGCTAACAATGCGAATTTTCACACTATCGCGCAATGGTTAGTAAAAAAACGGCGTCAATCATTAATACAATATAATAAACACAATTATAGTTCATTTAATCGAATGAGGTTATGTAACCTTATGTCATAGAGAAAACAAATATTCAATAGTTTCAATTTTTGTATTTGAATCAAATATGATTTCTAATCAGGTCAGCGCATGTTTGGCACCAACGGCGCACGCTTGCTGGCCGCCAAAAGGGATGAACCCAAGGACATCGTGACCGTGCCTAAGGGCTATGTTTACGTTAACAACAAGGAGTTGAGCATGGATATGGCTGCTATCACAGATCGTGCTGCTACCACAATGTTCCTTGGCGAACTCTTCCGTGGCTTTGCCGTAACACTGGCACACATATTCAAGGAGCCGGCAACTATTAATTATCCGTTTGAGAAAGGGCCACTAAGTCCCCGTTTCCGTGGTGAGCACGCACTTCGTCGGTATCCGAGCGGCGAGGAGCGTTGCATTGCCTGCAAGCTGTGTGAGGCCATTTGCCCCGCCCAGGCAATTACTATTGAGGCCGAGGAACGTGCCGATGGCAGCAGGCGCACGACTCGATACGATATTGACATGACCAAGTGCATATATTGCGGTTTCTGTCAGGTAATTTATCCATATACATTATCCATATTACATTTCGAGTTGGATTCATGATTGCTCCATTAACAGGAGGCCTGTCCGGTCGATGCGATTGTTGAGGGTCCCAATTTTGAATTTTCAACAGAGACACACGAAGAATTGCTCTACAACAAGGAGAAGCTTTTGTGCAATGGCGATAAATGGGAATCAGAGATAGCATCCAATCTGCAAGCCGATCATCTGTACCGTTAATTCTTCTCTGTAAATATTAGATGTTTGTTTAGAAATGTTTTTCCAATTAAAGAACTTCGGTTAACACTGATAACGTAGACACATTTGCGTGGTTATTGTATTCGCATAAAAAAATCGATCATTACTAAATAATACAATTCGAAATTGGAATAATAAACATTTCGATTTATTGTCCTGGACCGGCCAGGCTCTTCTCCATGAACTTCTTCTTGGCAAAGCAGGTCCACCATTTGTTTGGCTTGCCATCCTCGGTGCTAAATACCTTCTCCACCACCCGATTGCCCGTCTCATGGCGCAGCTGTAAAATATACTGACGCATCAGATCGGCATCCTGTGAGGACTGAGGCTTGGCATAGACCGAATTCAGTGGAAAGCCTGTTTCGCCGGGTATATCGAACTTGGAAATGGCCAGACTATACATTTCTTGTTGACCCTGTGCCTTGCTAGTGCAACGTGTCAGTCGTTTAAGACATTCGGTTATATATAGTGTAACATAGATTAGTACTCGATCCACCTCCGACTATAAGCAAACATATGAAATACATACATATATGAATTGTACGTTTATATTCATTTATAGTCCAGTACATACCTTCACTTCGTATGTGCGGAAGAATACATTTGCTTTGAAGAAGTAAAGTGACTCATCAATAATATCACTCTCCACATTAGTGGATGGGGCCGGTCCACGAACCTGGGTACGCAATGGTAGAATGGCCATATTGCCCACCTGTTGACGAAAGTCCTTAATTTGCGAGTGGTATGCCTATGGAATACGTAAACAATAGATAAGAATTTTATTAATTTAGCTCTGCGTGTGGTCCAGCTGTTCGACAAAAGTTCGCAGTTATCAATGATTCTTATTAAGTTTGTTCGTTAACTACGCCAGTCAACTTAAATACTCACCGGCATTGTTAAAATTACAAAACGTTCGGCTTTTAACTAAAGTTTATTGTTTTCTGTAAATTATTTGGGCAAACACCCACTGCAAATAATTTATAGTGTAACCACGTTTGAAATATACCAAAATACCAAAACATACACAATAAATAAAATTATTCACACATTATCGACTTACGATATATTTAAATACTATATTTTATTTCAATTGCCCGCCCATGGTTTGAAGAAAATGTTTGAAATGTTTTCAGAGGGAGAAGGCTGGGAATTTACTGTCATTTATGTTTACGTTGTTAGCTACATAATATAACTTGATTATTTCAGAGCGATAAGTGAATTCATTAACAGTTTTTGCGGCCTTGAATTTTTCCAAAATGACAAAAAAGAATAAATCTAAAGCTGATAAAAAGAAGGTAAACTTATTTAAAATTCAAAAAGGAGTGTATTTAGCAAGTGTATTTATTTGTAGCTAGCTTGTAAGGCTGCGATTAAGAAGCAAGACAAGGAGGAAAACAAGCATTCAAAAGCTAAGCCCGTTCAATTAGTCCCGGTGTCAAGGAATGAGGATTGTGCTGATGATACAGGCATCGATATAAATAATCTCGACGATAGTACCTTGGAAAATACAGATTCAGCGGATAATATAGATCCGCACAAGATGCAGTTGGACGCTATTGCCACAATGTCAACGCGCCTTGACGACCATATAATAATGGTTACTGCTGTTCAAAAGCAGTTGTCTGAACTGCAAATTAAGCAAATGAAATTGCTTGACGGGTGCGTTAATTTCTTTCAGGAGTTGCAGGGATTCCAGGCCAAAAACCAGGAGGAAGAGCAACTTGTACTTGAAACATTTTTAGAGCTGAAAACTAAGGTTAAACTTGTTTTTAAGCATTATTTGCCCGCACAGATAGATATGTTGGAACGCGACATGAAGATCCTTCAATTAAATAAAAATTAGAAACATTAATTCAAATTTATTCATTTATATAATTTGTTATCGATACTTACGATATTCAGATACATTTGATATAAAACGTTATCGGCAATTCGATGATAGGTCTTTTGACACATTTGATGTCGAATGCTGAAAACAGAAGAAGAAGCAAAGCGCGAAACTTGTGTTCTAATAGATTTAAAATTTGTATTCGTTGTATATTGAAATGAGTCCACCTGCAAGTCGCGGAACTTCCAGGTTTGTTCGCGGCAAATCTCGTGGCGGCGGTGGCTATTGCCCTTATTTCTATTTTCGTCGAAATGGTCGCGTCATACCTGCTGGCGGCAATCGTCAGCCGGGAACAGAACAAGATTCCGTTTCCAGAGGTGTTGCACAACCACGAGGCTGGAATCGTGGTCGTTCCGATGCCAACGCAAAGCGCAAACGCACCTCCAATGCGCCAATTGATTGCAGTTACTTGCGCCCGGAAAACTACGTTGCTCCAGAGAATGCTCTGCAAGTGCGCAGTCTACTTGTGGACAATCCACGCGCCTATCCCGGATGGCGTTTGTACTTTATGCGCGAGGAATACGTCGCGGACAGCGAGATGGCCAAGCGTATTATTGCTGTGGAAGCGCACTACCAGCGCAATCCCCTAATATATAATGTGACACTCATACGCCAAAGTGGACGCTTCCAACTCTCAGCGCCGGTCATCATGAACGACGAGCAGCTAAAGCTAGTGTGGCCAACACTGCAAGAAGATTTGCAGAGACAGCCACTGCGCACACTTTCTATTGTGGCCATAGCCATGCACACCGTTGTCGTCAACAATGGTCTCGATGTCGCTGCCGATGAAGCCGCGGACAGCATTTTGCCAGTGATGACTACGAACGAGACGTATATACCACGCCGTGGCCGCACGCGCAAGATTTACGCACGTCCCGAAGACTTTGTGCCAGTGGAGCTGATCAGCAGCATAAGTCATGATCGCGTGGATAGCATGTTTGCAGTGCGTGGTATTGTGATCAGCGTTGGCGAACCGACCTGTGGCCTGGCCTGGCAAGCCTTCCGGTGCACACGTTGTCAGACGGAGCAGTCGCTGCGCCAGCGTGGCAACTACTCGCCACGTCCGTATCACTGCTTGAAGCCTCTCTGCAGTGCCAAGGACAACTTTCTGGCGCTGCGCAGCTCGCCCTATACGCGTCTTTTAGTGCGCCAGATCATACGGCTAGAGGAGACCAGCATCTCGCTGCTGACCGACTATGACAGCACGCTCCCGGGTGAACTGGACATCGAGTTGCGTTATGATTTGGTGGATCTAGTGCAAGTGGGGCAAGAGATTATAGTCACGGGCGTCCTAAAGCTTCGCGAGCTGTGCGACAGCAGTGAACAGCCATCGACATCTGCAGCTGCAGCTGTAGCAACTGGCGGTGATATTCAGGCGTATTTGCGTGCCTGCAACGTGCAGCAGGCGCGTCACGTTAAGCCAGAGTTTAACGAACGCGATATGAAAGCGATTACCATGATCAACTCGGAGCCGAATAACTTTAAGCTGCTGGTGCAATCCCTGGCGCCGGAGGTGCACGGTCACGAGATGGCCAAGGCTGGGTGCCTGCTGTCACTACTCGGCGAAAATATCAATGTACTGCTGGTCGGTGATCCGGGCATTGGGAAATCCACGCTGCTGCAGAACTGTGCACAGATAAGCGAACGTGGCAGCTTGGTTAGTGGCAAACGTGGCAGACAGGCGGGCAATCAATTGGGACTTACCTTCAGTGGACGCAACAATCGGGTAATGGATGCAGGCGCACTGCTCACGGCTAGCACGACTGGACATTGTATGGTGGATGGCGTGGATAAGTTGGCCTCCAAGCAAATGCTGCTGCTGCAGTCCATGCAAGCTGGTCAGCTCAATATGGTACTTCCTGACGCGTTTGCCTCCTTCAAAGCGCAACCAGCAATCATAGCGTGTGCCAATCCTCAGCGTGGGCAGTACGATCAGTCACGGTATTTGCTGCAGAATATACGGATTACTGCTGCCCTGCTCAAGGAGTTTCATTTGGTCTATGTGCTGTTGGACACGCCTTCGAAGGCGCGTGATATATCCCTCACAGAACATGTGCGTGCCCTGCACGCTGGCTCCAGGAAGCGTTCACAGATCGCTGCACGCTTCGTACTAAAGCCAAAGAAAAGCGATTCCATGTGTGAGGTTAATTTGAATGATGTTGCCGCTGCGCAGCCAAAAGATGAGGATGAGGATGATGATGATGATGATGCTGATGCTGATGATAGCATTATGCAGCAGGATTATGATTTGGACAAACGCTTGGATCATAGTGTCCAACAGCATGGCGAACTAGACCTGCTGCCGCCCATATTAATGAAGAAATTCATTGCCTATGCCCGTCATAATGTCAAGCCGCTGCTCAGCACTGCAGCTACCAAGACCATCAGGCGACATTTCCTGGAGCTGTGCCGACGCAGCGAGCTCGAGCATGAGGAGAGCCAAATAGGAATGGGGTGAGTTAAGTAGCTACATATGTATATATTTTAAACATATTGCCCCCCTAACTGAATATTCTGTGCATTTATCGATTAGCTTCGATAGAAATACTGTAAAACAATTACCAAAGTAGCTAGTCATACATAGGGCATAGCGTATATTTGTTTTCAAAACTATTTGTATTTGTATCGATATTATTCGATAATTATCGATTTAATAGAGTATGCAATAGCGAATAGATACGTTTAGCTGTTAGCTTTAACAACTAACTCCTCTATTAAATCGATCATTATCGAACATAATCGATAAAAAAACAACTAAACTTATCTATTCACTAGAAACAAACTAAACAAACAAAAAAACATTCAACCACCAAGCAGAGTGCTTAATATTGAATACTCTCAGTTGATTTATCGATTTACTTCGATTAGTATTGATATAACAAGATAACCAAATGGTATTGGTATGAGTTTGGTTGCTATAAGTATATATCTTAAGTAAGTATTGATCTTTAGTGTGTTGAACACCTTTTCTGCATTTATCGATTAAAGTAGATACATATACATTTTACATTTAATATATGTTTTTGAATGCTCCCATGCATTAATCGATTTACTGCGATAAGTACTGATTTGTAATAATATGATAGCAGTTATATATGTGTTGTATGGTTAGTGGTTATACTTACATGAAGGCTTAATCGATAGGCTACGATACCGATATCCACATAACTTAAGTTGTTTTTAATGACAATTGACTTTATTTAGGTTAAGTAACTTAAGACTAGGTTGTTTTATATGTAAAATATTAAGCATAAATAAAAGTGTCATCACAATTTAATGTTCATCCTTGACTAGCGCAAAAGTTTGAGACATGACGATACGGGCAACTCCACGAATATGGCCAAAACAAGGGAACTCAGATAAGAGGCGCATAACACGTAAAATATATATGCAAACTGTAAAGAGTTTATGACAGTTACTGTAAACAATGTAAGAAATAAAAGTTACCATAGTGCCAGTGCCAAAGTAAATGGGCTCACGCACCGTGGCGAGAGCCACTCGTGCTACTAGGAGATGCACTATAAAGGCGCCATATGTAAGGCGTCCCAAAATCCGAAAGATTGGCAGGCAGGCGAATTTGCGTATGATCCCTAGGAAACAAAAATAATTAATATAATTACAAAAATAATATAAATATTAGATTCAAAACAGTTTGTTTTTCAATTATAATACTTTGAAGCAATAGGTAGTTCTGACTAGTTTTGGCTAGGCCTGGCAATATGTAAATCCCATTTAATTATAATGATAATAGAGTTGGTAATTATAGTGTAGTTCAATTACTTAATATTTTGGACTAAGCTTACATCACATAATGACATCCTATTTTAATGAATGATGAAAAAATTTAAATATTAAACATTACAATAATCCCATTTAATCATACAATTGCAATTGCAACATTCGTGTCTGTACTTACATCCCACTTTCGCGGCCATGCCCACCACGAATATGCCAAGGCCAAAGCCCCAAAGGTTGCGCTGCACGGTCGCATAGATGGCGCCCCAAAGGCGGGGCGTTTCTGCATAGTAATGCTGGTAAATGGGATGCGCCGTAAAGAGCCAGAGGACACCAACTGGAATCAGCGTAAACCAGAACCATTGAAAACTGCGCAGCTCACGCAACTTGTACTGCTTCAAGGACAGCTGATCGTAGGCAATGGCAGCTAGGACGCCACAGAAATAGGATCCAAAATTCATTTGAAATGATGTATAGAATTCAGTAAACTGACTATCGCCAATAAACGAGTCCTTCTGTGTTCTGTAAAAGCGAAAGACAAGTGAATGCGAGCTTTGTCGAAGCACGCCTTAATAACCTACTGCGGTGTTGGCAGAAAGACCGGATAGTAGTCCATGACATAGGTCAGCACAGCTGGCAGCAGCATAAAGATGCCTAAGACAATGCCATAGAGCTGCTTGCTCCAGCGACTAAATCGATGTCCCAGCATCAGCACCAGCAGACTCAGTGCAAAGGATTGCGTGTCCGAGGCCAAATACCAGCCCTGCAGCAGGCACTGCAATTACAGAGAGAACAATAGATATCGAAAGGCTGTTTAAAAATTATACTACAAATAATTCTTAGATTATTGAAACTTACTGTTTTATATTACAACTTGATTCAGTTTCTGTATATAAATTCTAAGAATTTGTGTGTTCCACTCACCCGCTCATCGGTGCCCACAAAGTTGTTGATGAAGAGCAAATTGGTCCACCAGTTTTTGCGACAGGCGAGCTGCTCCCGTTGGTAAATGTGCCGCCAGAGCGGACCGCCGGCATTCTCAAAATAAACGCCGCTCAGCAGAAGGACAAAGCCATAGGGCACGGTTAGTCGGATATAGCGAAACACATTGAACTTGACAAAGAGCGCGGCATACGTGCCCAAACTCCATCTCTCAGGCTTTTGATCCGCCACGGCGCGAGTCACCGCCAGCCAGTTGATGGTCAGCAACAGCCCGCTAATCACAAAGAACGTAACTGTGATTAGGGAGCCAGATACAAGGAGTGTGCCGGCAGCTGTGTGCAGCATGCGTTCCGGATCTTGGGGATTGCTGATGGCGCCCTCATAGATCACCCAATTGGTATGTGCAAAGATCACCAGGAACATGGCAAAGAACTTGAAACAATCGAGAAAACGTAATTCGCGTCCGATCTTGCCATTCGGTTCCTGATTCAATCGATACCAATTTCTGGCTATGGAAAAAGTGAGCAGCAGACGCGTGACCAGGCTACGAGGCGGCGTCTTGTAATGATCGCGCTCCTTCAACATTTTATCATGACGACGACGCTTCAGATGCAAATCGATAAGGCTGCTCAGGCAGGCCAACAGGATAAGGGCAAAGACCAGCACATAGAAGCTCAAATTCCAAAGATCATCTGTGAATAGAAAGCAATAAATATGTACAAGGAGAAATTTCAGTTCTTATAGGCAATCGTGGTAGTATAATATGCTATCAAACCTATGACAGTCTAACGTCATCTATGGTACCTACCTTCTTCGCTGACTTTGCCGGCTGTTGCAGTCGTATCACAATATTCCACTGCACTCCTGGCCTGGACTCCAAATTGTTGCTGCTGCAGGCGCCAGTTGAGGCAGGCGTTGGTCAGATTGTTGAAACGCGCCCGATTGCTCGCCTCCATGGCAAACAGTTCCAGATAGACGTTAACCTGCAGCACAAGAAAAAAAAGACAAAAAAAAAGGTGTAGATACCTCATCAAACTGCCATCAAATTGGCCATTAAATGTCACAGCATTGACCTTGAACGAAATGCAGCTGGTTCACATTTGTGTTGGGCCCACATTTTTAAAATGCCCCACGCAGCTTTTGTGTAACCAAAAAAATGTAAAACTGCATTTGATTGGCTACTGCAGCAAGTGACATCAGTCAATCAGTGGGTTTTCCACGCTTGCTTTGCCTAATTATGCAGCAGACCCACCTAAATGATGCCCGACTCTTGATAAGATCTTCACTGATTTACTTGGTGCTCGAAACTAATCTTCAAACGGGTATTGTAAGAGCAAAATTTAGTGTTTCCCTTACCAAGAAAATAATAGAATGAGCATTATTATTTAAATAATATAAATATAATATAGAAAAGCAAATTGTGAACAGAAATTCAATTATTTTAATATAATTATTTTGAAATTTCCCAATATTAGTATTTTTATTTTTATATATTTAATTTCTTTCTAATGTTTTTCAGTTTAAATACTTTTTATTCTCTAACACACGTCTTTTTTATTTTATATAAAATACTTTTTCTATTTCAATAATTTTGCTATTTATTTCTTAGATATTTTTCATCTTTTAAATATTTTATTTAGATTCATTCAATACATTTCCTAATTCAATATATTGTTGTAAACGCCACTGAGGCTGAAATTTGAGTTGAATAAACTGTTCACTTTTTTATTTGCTTGTCATTAGACCTGAAGCAAAAGAGTCTGAGTCTATGGACTTTTTAAAGCAGTTTGCCACAGCTAACAGAAATAATAAAACAATTTTTAGCTATTAACTTGCGCTCAAAGTCAAAAAAGGTTTAACAATTAAGATTATAAAAAAGATTTAAGATTATAGAAAAGTTGTTTCGATCACTTATCATAGCTGTCATAGAGGGTATAGGCAATTCGTTTAACATAGTTTTTGTTGGCGTTAAATTGTTATTGTTGTTAGTCAAAAGATTTGTATTTTTCATTCAACACTTTAATTTCGTTCGTTTCGTTTCGTTTTGCTTTGTTTTTGTTGTCTTTTTCTGATTCGTTGTTGGTTGCTGTGGGAGATTTTGAAATCTTGATTTTTCTTTAGTTGGGCAAAGGCGTTAAATTAAATTAAATTGTGTGCGATCTTCTTCATCTTGTTCAACAAATTCATTGAAAAGCGGTTTTAAAACCCATTGACTGTATTTTCATATAGCTGTGTTAATTTATTGTAAGTTCAGCTTAAGGCTGATAGAATATCATTGAATCGCCTAAATAGGCTGAAGTTGCTAATTTACGCTTTAAGACAAACAACATTTGATGAACTTTGTTTTTGGCATAGGCATATTTTCCAGTCTAATTTTTATATTCACCTTGGCATTGTCCGTAAGCAGGCCCGCCTGCAGCTGCAGCCTGCCATTGGCATCCACTGCGGCCAATTGGGCTTCACATTTGTGCAGGCAGAGCCCAAAGTAGAGCTGGCGATGATCAAAGTGATGTCTGTCATATTTCGAGATCTCCTGGATGGCACGCCAGGCGGCTGCTGTGCTGTTCGGTTGCACCTCTGCGCGCACAAAGCAATAGGTCCCAGCTGCATGCTCCTGCAGGCAGCGATCGTAGTCATCAAAGTCGTAAAGCGGCGGCATTTCATAGTACTGTGTCACTGTGAAAGCAGCGCAAATTAACAGCCATTAAGGGAGTCAGTTTCATGAGTCAGTGGTGCAAAACTAGTTTCCTTGCTATAAAATCCCACAAAGATCCCAAGAAACCAGGCAGCCTCGACTAGCTTAATCTTCTATACGATCAGTCAAGTAAAAGGAAACTCGTTTTCCTACCTCGCGGTTTTTTTTGTCTTACTCGAAACTTCTTAGGACACGAACTTGAACTTGAGCTTGAACTTGAATTTCAGGTGCTTCACCTTTGCAGAAATGAAATTTCTAGAACACGACGTTGCATTAGAAAGTTCTTCATTTTCAAGATTGCAGATTGTTTACAAAACATATAAAGTGCAAGGAAATCTATTCTTAGTCTACACTTGGTGAAAATGACTTAGAGCACGAATTAAAGCTGCATTTTTATTGCTTCAACTTGGGAAGTCATTTCTGGAAGCTGAACATTGAGTTTGAAAGACTTTTTAATTATTTATCATTTACAAAAAGTATTTCGTATAAAGAAACTTCAACACAATTCAAAAGACTTAGCACACGAACTTTTTTTTTTTTAATTTCAAAGCTCAATCAAGCATTAATGTTTTATGTCTTCTTGTTGTACTTCAGAACACAAACGTCTAAGAATAAAACTTGAGCTCACATTTGAAGTCCTTGACTTTTGCCAGTGCAAAAAAATCGCATACATTTATTAAAAGGTAAATCGTCTGCTGTTTGTTTTGTAAGTAAACAAATAATTCACATTGTTCATGTCTCGAGTAGATGGGTCCATAAATAATTTTGGTTGTATTTATACTTGTTCAAAATGTGAAATGTGTATATTAATTGGACTCATTCTTATGCAAGTAAAAATCCAAAATATATGTTTTATAATATTGTATATAATTTAATGATGTAGGGCTTAGCGGTTCACAAATTTGAAATCATCTAAACATCCATACAATAAAATAGTTTGGCCTACGCCCACTAAGAGCTTTTATTGGAATGTAAACGATATTACGCATTATATTCTGATGATGTGTGGGGGAACTTGCTGATTAATTTTGGAATAGGCTTAGCAACTGTGCGTGTTAGGCAAGAGAAGCAAGAAGCCCAAGCAGCGAGATGCTCACAGTTGATATGCGACAATTGATTAGAATACAAAAATGAGCTGGAATCATTTGAGTATTTATTTTGACGCCTTTTGGCAATTAAGATCGCAAATGACTTTCATCTATCTGGTGCGAATCTGTCAAATCATCTGACGTTGATAAACAATTTGAAGTACCTGAGCCAAATCTTCCATTGTCACTGTTCATAAATTATGCGTTTGAGTGTGAGGCCTTGAAGATGAGTTCGAATTGTGCACCTTCGGGAATATTTATCAATTATATTGATTTTTTAATTGCATTTGCATATAACCTGTTTGATCACAGGATAAAGCTTAAAATGGATGAGGTAGGCAGAAATTGTCTGAAAATTGATTTCCGATTATTGAGACAATTTATATACATATTGTATATTGATTTATAGCTATGTCTGTAATGTGCTTAAGTTTTCTATTCAATTACCTTACAGCAATAATAGTTAAAAACAAATGCATTGAAATTTAACATATTTTACACATTATATCACTTAATCTGAACAATTGCTAGGCATTACACAAACTGTCGCCTATCCCATTATAATAAGAATCGTTTCTAATACGATGACAACGCCCCGCCCAACGTTGCGTGCGAATGGGCTTTATTTACAGGCTAACAAAACAAAATTGCAACATCTTAAAAAATCCCCATTATAATATTAAGCATTAACACTTAATTCGATGTTACGGATTACTTACTGTTCATCTCGAAACATCGGACGGCTGGCAGGAGCACGCAATAGGCGATGACAAGGCTTAGCGGCCACATGATCGTCTCAATCTCTGCCACAGTGCACTCAATAATAATAACAATAGCAATAGCAACACCAACAACAACAACAACACCTACTTAATTGTATTTGCTGCACTTTTGAATATTTTCGGTTTTGTTTTTGTTTTGTGAGAAACTTGCGACACTCGGCCAAAAGCAAAAAAATCTCTAGCCGCTGGGCAACTTAAATTTCATCAACGAAAACCTGAGCATTAAACAAAAGCCGCTTCAATGCCAACTGTTAGGAAATTGCGCTACGCTTCCGATAGCTGCATTCGATGCGCTTTTCCACGAGCTCGAAAGCTATATTCGAAATTGGAAGTCGCGTCGTACCGAACCGTGCGCGCCAACGTGCGAGCCGAGAATGAAAAAAACGACATTGATAAATTCAAACGAAAGGTGCGTGCTATGTTTGGGATCGCACCAGGCACAGCTGGCAGAGCGCCCAACCAAACAGCCAACCAGTTAGCCACTCGTCCCATCTGTAACAGAAAAGCTGATGTTTTGATAAGTCTTCCGTTAAATTTCGTTGGAACATGTTTGATGGGCGCCCACATGCAACTGATTTATGGTGCATGTGGCTAACTCTATTAAAACGCGTTTGATTATTCACTGATTTATTTGCCATATATAGAGTAGGCAGAGGTTCTGTATCTGAATAGGATATATAAAAAATATTTTCAACTTACCAAATATTTACATTAGCACGCATCTAGCCCAAAACAGGTTTTGGTGTCACATTTCTGTCGTAACAGAAAATTTTTATGATATCTCCGAGTCATAATTAATCATAATTAAAATAGATAATGAAGAATCAAAAGAACCTCCAGGGGCAAGAAAGAAGTATACAAACCGATCAACTAAAACCTTAGGCACCAAATCTTTTTTCTCTCTTTTAAACTTTTATTTTATTTGAACTCTTTGCAGGCAGCTGCTCGGCTTGATTAGCCTCTCGCAGGCACGTGCCCGTCTGGATCTGGCCAGCACTGTGACGTCGCTGCACGTGCGAGATGTGATTGCTGTGGTGACAGAGAGCATGGCTCAGACAAGCCTTGGTGGCACATCTGGTCAAGCATCAGCACCAAGCAGCTCCAGCAAAAGGTCACAGTTACAGCACTTTGTGCATATGATGCAGTTGCGATCGGCTGCGCTGGGTCGGAGCATCTTTGAGTTCGAGGAGCTAAAGGAGATGGGCACGCGAGCGGGTATTATGACGGGCATCTCAAAGCTGGTGGAGCTGGCCAACCTGGGCGGCTATTTGCTCAAGAAGGGCGTAAACATGTACGAAGTGGTGCCCGACTAATCGAAATGTCTAAGTAAATATCTTAACAGTGTTTGCTGTTGAACTAATGTATTTAGTTTTAAGTTTTGTTGAGTCTAGAAACTGTCTAGCTAAAATACAATGTTGATTAGTTTCCTATTTAACTTCTATCAGTACACAAGTGAAATGTTTACCAATGCTTTACTTAGGCAACAAACCTTTTTGAATTTGTTCGGCATTTGATAATTCATTTCATCGCCTTATATAAAGCTAGACATAATTCTGTTTCTTGGACTTCTTGCCAGCATAAATTATGTTTGAAATTCCTTCTTTGTTTCGTAATTTCAAGATATTAATTAATGTTTAATTAGAACAAGTATAATAAAATACATAAGAACCGCTAATTCCATGTTTAAAAAACACTTTTTATGCCATCTAGCGACGAGTAGAATAACTAGCCTTAAGACCAAAAAACTTGCATACTTTTGAGCAAAGTCTAAGATCTTTAATTTGTAATTTACGCATAAATGAATAGCGATCATTTTATAACACATCCATATACGAGAATATTTATCTTGAAGAGTTGAATTTAACAATTGAAATTTGAATTTCTGTTTCAGTCTATTTTATTTAATTTAGTTTTAATGTAACGATGCTAAGGAGCAACCAGTAAGGAAAACAAACTGTTCACAAAATGAGTTGGTTTCAATTAATACTTTATTCATGTTGTATTCATAAAATTACATTGATTCAAATATAATATATGTTAAAAATCCAACTGAAATGCTCCTTTTTGTCCTTCTTCAAAGTATTTTGTATTCTACGTAGTTTCATGTTTTATTTTTTGTTAGCTTCGCTTGAATGCTTCTTGATTTCGGTATATGTGAGGCCTTAGATTTAGTTTATTTGATTAGTAACTATGGTATATAATTTGTATGCATTTTATATCAAAGATTCGTTTACGTTTATAAAGTACAGCACTACAGGTAATCGGGCTTAGCCTAAATTAATTAGTTTCGTTTTAATATTAGATCTATCTTTTACCGTGCCTTTAGAACTATGTACAAGAAAATAATAAAAGTCAACGAGCGAACAGGCGCCTTAAGATAAATATAGGGTATAAATATACTTCAATATTTGGCATAACTCTTTTTCTTTCGCTATCCAACGTCCGTTAAAAATCTTATGCTAATTCCAAGTGTCTTCCTTTAATTGAGATATATATGTCATAATGCTTAGTGCCTCGAATTTGCTAATTAAGCATAGATTAATGTGGGTTTTTGATCTTCATTTTGTCATTTCGCGTATATTTTAAGCTAATCAGTCTAAATAAATTAAATAGAAGGCAACAAAAATTCAATATTTGTGGCTAAAACGGAACAAATTGACGCTAATTCGCTGGCTAAATATTTGCTGCTAAATATATATATATATATGCTATAAGTATTATGTTTAAGTTCTACTAATTTTACCTAAGGTCAAACAGGCAATAATTAAAAACAAGAGAAAAATCTATATAAGTTTTAAATTAAAATAAATTTAGATATTGCCCGTTAGATAAATGATATATAAGTTGGCTAATTAGATCAATAGATAACCAAAGTTAAAATAGTATAAGATATTATCTGTTGGTCTTTAGCTAGACAAGTCAAATAAGTGAAGATATATCTTTACGAATCATCAACAGCTTGAGATTTGGATACAAAATCATGTAAATATATTGCACAAAGTGTGGACCGTACAGTATAGAATTTTTTGGAGCTTGCATAGCTTGTATGACAATTGCTTAAACGGAATGCTCATGGGCAGTGAAAAAGTCTATTGGATATAGATTCACATAGGTAGTTTTGGTATATGATAACTATGCTCTGGGCTTTGTACTTTAAAATCTGTGAGACGCGGAGAAGAGAGTACGCTGCGTAAATAAAGCTTAATGACATGCACTTGTCCGTACTTAAGAACTACAAAAATCAATCAATATCTTAACTAAATATTAAATAAATACAATAAATATTTTCGATTCTGTTGCATATGAGATAAAACAAGGAGACTTCACTAGTTGCTGCTGCTGCTGCCGTTGCCTGTGGTATTGGTTATATGATGGGGCTTACAGTGCCCCACGAAACGTGAGATTAAAGGTGCGCAGCTCCATGGGTTCGAGCGTAATCTGTGCCAGCGACCGTAAGGTCTGAGGCTGCAAGTTTTTGGGCAAGCCCGTCAGGCTGGTTGCCTCAATATTTTGCAGGTGCAGATCACCGAAGCGAACGGCGCCCAGTCCATTGCCTGTCAGCGGGCATAAGCTGCTCATGTCCAGATGCTGTGAGCTGATGCTGCAGTCATAGCCCTGACGATGCAGCACCATCAGTGCCGAGCCGGACGGAAACAGTTGCAGCTGTGGCTCAGAGAGCGTGCGCAGTGTGGTCAAATGGACATCGCAAGGTAGCGCTCCATGTGGCAGCAGACGGACAAGAGGCTGCAGCGCCGCTTGGGGCTGTTCGAAGTTGCTTAAAAAGTAGAGATTTGGTGGGTAGCGCAGTCCGTTGGCCAATTGTTGGGCCTGCAAGCTGAGCACCTTATAGCTGGGCGGCTTGTCCACATGTTGGCTAGCCGGCATGTCTTCCACAAGCAGCCAAAACTTGTGACGCGTCAGGCGACTGTCCACCACGCCCTCGCCCATGCCGCGATAATCATCGTAGAGTGTGCGACGATCCAACATGACCTCCAGCTGGCCAGGCTCATAGCTGGCGGCGCCCTGCGCATGCGTAGTGAGCAGTGTCAGGCGGAGGCGCGCATCCTGCATAAATGCGGCCGAGGTAATGGGAAAATAGTTGCCCTCAATGCCAATCGCAGGTACCTTGATCCGTCTGTTGAGAAAACACAGATTACTATGTGGCTGATCTCAAGTATAGATGAAAGTACTTACTGATGAAACTGGAAACCATTCTGATCACTATAAAATACTGGCAATTCGGGTATGCTGGTCTCTGTTGGCTCCTTGAGCGGATCCCGTTGCAGTGGCGCTGGAGCAATGTTATCAATGTTCGTGACCAGACGCATGAACAACTCCGTTTCCCGATTCTTCGGTGGCGGCTCAAAATCTATATCATTCTCGATGTATATGGCGGCATCCAAGTGAGTGTGGGAATTAAAAATTCGCACAGTATGCGCCATGAATGGGCCATAGATGACCGTCACATCGCTGGCAATGGGCCCGGAGGTGATTATGATGCGCACATCCTCGTACTGATCTAGCACGTCCTTCTCGGCTTCGCTCTGTTCGGGATCCGTTTTGAATAGATACGCGCCCGAATGGAACTGCGCACTGCGGTAGGCCGCGAATTTGATGGCGCACTGCATCGGATGCAGCAGCTGCTGCTGCTTGTTTTTCCGGGTGATGGTCTTGAGGAAGCCGCTCTTCTCATCGAATAGCAAACGCATGTGGGCGTTCTCCAGCTGGATATCACCTGGATGCGTGGTATAATAATAAAATTATTAGAATAATAAAATTTTAGTTGAGAGTGGTAAAGATAATCGAACCATCGCAGGATTATGACCTAGCAGGATCTTATGCTTGCTTACCGGCTGGCTTGGCCTTTGCCTCAAACTCCACACGATTGACCTTGCCGGGCGTAGTATTCCCAGCCTCGTTAACGATTGCCTTCTCGGTGCAGTCATCGCAGTAGATGGTGGCAATGTTGCGTTTGTAGTTGAACTCGTCTACTTGGACGCGATAGGTAGTCAACGAGAGCGGCTCAAGTTCGGCCACAAACATCACCTCATATTGACGCCTAGAGGTGCGTATGCGAGCGCCATTGTTCGACTGGGGCATCGAATTGAAGCCCTGCTGCTCGTAGGCATCCGTGATGTTCCAGACGGGATTGATCTGGATGTGCTTTAGCTCGACGCCGCGCTCATTGTAGACACGCACATTCGGTTGCTGGACACGCAACGTGACAATTTCGATGCGTCGCTGGGTGAGCGCATTGAAGACCACAAAGCTGGCCTCAGCATTTTTGGCCAGCGGCACAGATGACTCCGCATCCCCTTCATCTACCTCGTTGCCTGTGTTAGTGGAGCCTGTGCTGCCGGCCTCATCGCTGCCCGTGGTACTTGGATACATCAGCTGGATGGGCATCTTTCTAGGCAATTTACTAAAGTTATCCCGCTCGAATTCACTGATCAAGAAACCGTGCTCATGTGAGCTGCTATTCTGAAGCAGCAGCTCCACACACGCTTCCTGCATCTTGACCATGTTCTGAGTGCTATCGAACAGCCGCATCGCGTAGTCGCGCATCACCGCCGCCTTGGAGGTGCCCGTGATTGCGTCGTGATGCTGAAATAGGCCCAGATTTCGCCTCGCATGTATGATTTGCTCATAGTTCTTCTCATAGATCTTGATGGCATCATCATGATGCAATTGCCGTGCCGTATTATAAGCAATCGTAAACAGAATCTCGGCAGCGCGCAAATTATGCTCCAGCTCGGCGCTCAAGAGCTTGTAATAGGGCCGTGTCGTAAAGTAGCCCGACCAGTAGGCGGGTCTACCCTCGGAAAAGATATCCGAGTAGACAAAGAAATCCCCCTTGAAGCTGGGGAACGCCTTCTCCGACCCCATGCGCTGCCGTATGGCTGCAAAGTAATCACTGGGCGTGCCAAATTTAATATCCACGTTGTATAGCCGCTTGTTAGCCATGATATGGCTAATGAGCTTCTTGTAGTTGCGATACTGCTGATCCACCTCGCGCTCCTTGTTGTAGCGGAAATCATCACCGACGGGTATTAGGGCCACATTGTGGGGGAACAGAGAGGCAGTGCGCGCATATTGCTCCAGCAGCAGCTCCGCCTTTTCCTCCAGATTCTCATCGGTTATATATTGAGCCTTCAGAGAGTATTCCGTATACTCTCCGGGTATCTTGCGAAAATCAAAGTTCAGGCAGATGGAAGGATGCGGTCCACAGGAGCCCTTTATGGAGTATATATCGAAGGGCATATTATGGGTAAGGAGTTTGCCGTGATTATTGGCCGAGCGCCAGTAAGGCGTCCAGATGAAATCACCACTCTGCTGGCGTGCAAACCATTCCTTCCAGGCATAATGGATGCGCTGTATAATCGCACCCTCAAACTGGGCACCGGACAGCAGATATGGAACCGTGCTGCCATGTCCAAAGGGATCAATGGACCAGCCGACCTTGGGCGTCACATTCAAATTGTTCTTTAGCCACTGATGACCTTCGATGAGTTGGTCGAGCATGGGATAAATATGCACATTGGCCTCATCCGTCATGACCCAGCCTCCGGTGGTGATTTCTATGCGTCCAGAGTTGACCAGGCGCTTGAGAGCGCGCTGCTTGGTGGGATGTGCCTGATCCCACCAGAGTTGCAGAAAACTTATCTCTGACCAGATAAAGGTCATGTCCTTATACTCCTGCATCTTGGTCACCAGCAGATTAAGTATCTGGCGTGAGTCTGATTGGAAGTAGTTGTAGAAGGTCTTCAACCAGCCGGGATCGTTATGAGAATGAGGCACAACGATGACCTTCAAAGGCGGACGCTGTTTATCCTTTTTCTGCGCCTCGTAACGCTCCTCAAAGCCGCGATCCCAATATTCCTTGGAGCGCATCCATTCGGGCTGTGAATAAAGAACAGAACAGCAAATGCCGAACTTACTTTTTGATCTTCTGCTTAACTTAAAAACCAAGTTTTCAATTTTAATTCAATTTGATGAATAAGTTCAGTGGAGTCGTATGCATCGGTCACTCTAATACTCTCTGTTGATCGACGATAGGTGAATAGAGCACGTTGTTCTCAATAGAATCTCAATAGAATGCAATATCGTTCATACTACTACGACCAAAATGTAGTTGGCATTCTGTTATAAAATTAAAAATCTTTTTTTGATGCCCTGAACCATTGAAAATGGGAAATCAGGGTATAATGGTTTTGTTAAACTGTGGCAGACCCCATAAAGTATATATATTCTTGATCAGGGAGACGAGCTGAGTCGATTTATCCCTGTCCGTCCGTCCGTCCGTCTGTCTGTCTGTCTGTCCGTCTGTCCGTATGTATGAACGCGTCGATCTCAGAACATATGTATAAGAGCTAGAGACTTGAAATATTTTATAGCTCCCTGTATAGCACGCGCATATTGAGTTTGTTTGTCCTATTCCCGTTTTATTGTTAACGATTAAAAACCTTATCGAAATCAAGTTATTAAATTATATATCGTACATCGTTCGAGCGAAATTTTGTATTTAGATTCATTTATATTTTATGCAATTTCGATTTTTGTTATACTTCGGATACCAACTAAAAAAAATATATGTTTTTCCATAATTGAATTTTACAAGCTTAATAAAATACTTAACTGAGTATATTTAAAAACACAGATCGGACGGGGTTCAGTGGATCTCCTAGTCGGGAACTACCGACTAGAGTTTTCGAACTTGTTTTTTCTATATCTATTATATTGTCTTCAAAGTACTTCTCCTTCGGTGCAATGCACTGTCAACGTTCAGTTCAGTCCTTGAAGCATTTCAAAAACAGTAATCTTTCGGAATGACTTTCAACATCTTCACTTCGGCTTTCTTTCTTTATCGAAAAATTGACATAAAGTCGAACCTAGGAGTCCTAACTTCCTTCCTTTTGATATGCCAATTTCGTCAGTAGGATATCTTATCGCCAGTTTGTAAACTTCAATCCCTTGTTTTTATTGTGCTGCTTAGCAGTTCATGGCCCGCGTCGTCTTTCGCCTTTAACAACCTTCTTTAAGCCTTTACTCCCAATTAAATGTGTTTGGTTTTTAAAGATTTTGGTCCTGGTAAGACGCAGGTCTTCCTTTCTTTATACCATTCGGAAAACAGCATTTACTTCTTGCATCACACTTCTTTGTTGACTAATTTCAATGCAATTTCAATTTAAACCCGTCAAGCGTAATTCTAATACTAATGCTTTTTATGGAATGGAATTTGACATTGATGTCCATAACAGTATCCAATAATAAAAGATTAAGCATTCACAGTTCACTGAAAATGTTCAGTAATTCCTTTTTATAACCCGTACAAATGAGAGAAAGAACAATACAGCGGTCAAGCTGTAAGAGCTCAAAGAAGAAAATATTTGTTCTACGTCCGTTTCTTACTGCAAACAACGGAAAATGTGTGGAAATGAGTGAAACACTTGAGCCGTGTAAAACCGGATAATATACGCTAATTTAATATGAAGGCAAACTGCGTATTCTTACCTGGAAATCAAATCTGCTGTGCTCCTCCGAGGCAGTTATGTTTGTCTTGCTTTGGAGCAGCACGTAGCACTTGTCGCCCCAATGCACATTCCGCAGCGTCTCCTCGTCCAAATTTTCGTGTTCCTGCGTGCTGGGATATATTTTTTTGGATTGTTGCGGCTGTTGCAGTAACTGTTGCTGTTGCTGCTCCTGTTGTTGCTGTTGTGGCTGCTGCTGGCGCTGGTGCTGCTGCAGCTGTTGATGCTGCTCCATGCTAAAGCTGTTAAGCGCCGCCGCCTGGGCACGATTCATGCCCGCCGTATTGGCATCTGTGATGTGCGCCGGGCTTGGCTGGCCAATGGAAAAGTAATAGAGGAACAGTAAAATGGTCACAAATGCTGACAGGAGGCCAATGCAGCGCGCCGAGCCGCGTCGAAAGGGCTTAAAAGTCATGTTGCACAAGGGTCGTCCAATCTGGCGTCCAGATTATCCCACTTGTCGTTGCAGTTGCTTTGTATTGCTTGGCTTTGCTTTGCTCTGCTTTTGTGTGGCTCGATGGTTATCTGTGAGCATCTGCAATGGCAGCAACAATAATAATAATAATAAAGGTGAACATCATTAGCATCGTCATCATCATTAGTCACATGGGCAATGAAAGCAACAGGGTTTAATTGTGAATTTCAACAAGATTTTGCAGATGACAGGCAACAAGCCGAGTTGTATAAACTAAGAAATGCTCTGTATTGTAATATTTAAATGTGGGTAATTATATTTATACTAAATTGTTATATTACTTACATAGATAACAAGCAATACTTATAATCTTGGCGCTATACCCTATTCGTAGTGCAAGTACAGGGTATTTATCATTGCAGTGCAACTGAAGTACAATAAAATCATTGCATAATCCCTGGCTGGAACAAAGCCAACGTCTCGATTTCAGTTGCTGTTGTTCATAAATTTAAGATGTGCCCATTCCCTGCCATCGAGACCACTTTGCCTCAATTCGAGAACAAGTGCTGTAATATTTCACATCACATTGAATATTTCATGCTGGCCGAGGCTAAGGAGCTGCTGGGTGGTTCAGGACAATCCGAGGCGCCTGAGAAAATTTAATTAAGACACAGCCCAAAAATGTTTCGCATGTCTGCGATGAATATATAATAAAATATAAGGTTATGATTAATTGTTTTTTTTTTATGGATGGTGTGAGGGGAGGGGTGGGGGGGGGGTTTTTAGGGGCCGAGGGGAGGACATATAATAGTTGTTGGTTAGAGAAATACGTGGCAGGACGCATTACAGGACCTGCGCATTTATGGCATAAGTAAATTCTGCAAATTTGTAAAGCATTAAATTCGAAATGCCAAATGCAATTTACGTTAAATAAACTACAAAAAATTTGTGGGCAAATACGAGTAATTGTCTTATTAGTGGAAATTACATTTAATCAAATATGCTAATATCATTTGGATTATCGATGAACAGAGAGAACGAGGCAAAGAGGCTGAGGCTGGCTTTGCTTACCTGCCCGACTGCGTTTGTAATTTTTGCAATTGAACAGTTGAAATTAATTAAATGTGTTTCAATATAATGCATACGCTTCACAGAGTTTTCCAAATTTGCACTCATTAACTCCTTATTATACCCTGAACCCATTGTTTGTTAAATTAATTTAAGGCCAAAACTATACAAAGCTTAAACTAATGCAAAACTCAATCGTATTTATTTGTATTTATTTATTTGTTATTATATTCAAATTTGTACTAGTTTTTTAATACCCTGAACCCATTGAAAATGGGAAATCAGGGTATAATGGTTTTGTTGAAATGTATGTAACAGGCAGAAGGAGGCGTGGCGGACTCCATAAAGTATATATATTCTTGATCAGGGAGACGAACTGAGTCAATTTACCCCTGTCCGTCTGTCCGACTGTCCGTATGTCCGTCTGTCCGTATGTATGAACGAGTCGATCTCAGAACCTATAAGAACTAGAGGCCTGTGGGTCCATGTACAGCAGGAAAGTATCAAGTTTGTGTAAAAAGAATCGATAATTATTCCCGTTTTAATGTTAAGATTAAAAACATTAAAATATCGAAATCAAGCTATTAAATTATATATCGTACATTTTTGAAGCTAGAGTCTCCAAATTTTGGATTTACAGATTCATTTATAATTTATAAAATTTTGATTTTTGTAATTTTTTGTACACCGACTAAAAAAAACTTTTATTTTTTTTTACAATTTAATTTTACTAGCTTAAGTTTTTTGTGCTTTAATAAATACATAATTGAGTATATTTTAAAACGCAGATCAGGACGGCGTTCAGGGGATCTCCCTCAGGCACCACCGATTAGAGTTTTCTTACTTGTTTTTTTTTTTGTATATGATCAAAGATGATATGAAGGTATAAATAATAGTTAAGTAATAAATGAGGTAAAGGAAGTGTACGGCCTGGCAAATGTTCAATTTGGACTCTTAAAAGCCTGTATATGGACGGATGTAGAGTATCAAAGGTAAGTGTTTGTGCAAGTGGATTTGGGTGAGATGAGTCTCTAGTGTTCTCTTTGATTGCATAGTCTTGGATAATGCTGATGGTGTATTTGAGTTTAAAGTCTTTCTGACTTAAAGTCTTTCTGACAACCTCACTGCAAGAGAGTTTATTCAAATTCAATAGATGTATAAGTTCATAGAATAATAAGACTATGTACATTTTCCGCATTTATTTGAATCTATTTTTGCATAAAAGAAAAACTTGATGCCACAACTTTTGCACTTGCTACACACACAAAGGTTAACAAATCGAACCACAAGAAAACTTCACTGAAGAGAAAAGTGCATTCAAAACAAACATCGTAACTTTGTAATTACATAGTTTTATAAATTCATGGAACGGCTTTACATCCAAATTTTCTACATTAATTTGAGTTTTTTTTTTATATTAAATAAAAGTTCTTTATGCCGCAATTTCTGCACTTGCCACACACAAAGTGCAGCAAAGTTAAAGGAAAAGTCAAAAAGCCAAGGCAGGCAAATTACTTTGCCCTCGACGAACTTAACGAACCAAAAATACCCGGAATAGAAGAACTAACATATATTCAAAACTCAATCAAAAACTATTCGCACGCACGCACACACACACACATAAAGTTGGTGAAAACTTTTGCCCAGTTTGACCTCAAAATTTGCAGCTTGTGCGGCGGCACACAGTGCGTGTGTGTGATGTGAACATGGAAATGCATCACGCATACGCCATGTAAAACAATTTTCAAATTATAATTTAATAAAGAAGTAGAGAGAGAGAGACAGAGCTTCAAATGTATGGCAGCCAATTTGAATTGCATTAAAAGTAATCTGAACTGAACAGCTTTACTCGGCAAGAGCTAGTGTCAGCAGCAACGCCTGGACCCCCTTAACCAATGTTTCAATTAGCCACACATACATCCAACACACGTGCACACACACACACACACACCCACACACACACACACCCACAAATAGCAGGCAGTCACAGAGTCAGCCCCTCGCATGCTAATCAGCGGCCATTAAGTGACGTTTGCTCTGCGAATACCCGCATCTCGTTCAGCCACCGAAAGCACCTGTCACTGGCTACATGCAAATGTGTGTGTGTGTGTGTGTCTGTCTGTGTGTGTGTGTTTTCCTCTCGACACGTTCAGCAGTTAAGTTAAACGCTGCGCCCTTCCCTTGGTCCGCAGCGCACTCTACCAACTACATGACACAATGTGCCGAGTGTATAAAAATCAAGTCCGAATGTTGAAGTTGTGCACAGTCGACTACATAATACTCGCTCACGGTTTAAAAATGCACTGATTTAGAGTCAAAGAATCTTAACATATAATTAGATTAGATATAAATCATTTTGATTTATCTATTGAAATGAATAATTGTAATAAAATGAATAATGTTGTTCAATCAGTTAAGAACGCTAATTTCTGATCAGGTATTCTATTTGATATTGTTGTTAACGTACGCCAACAAATTAGTTCTATTGAGCTAGAGCTTAAAATTTCTAGTCGAAGGTATATATAGAAATATCGATACTACTAAGTTCAATATACCTCCCATTTTACATTGTGAGCGAGTATTAAAAAGTATAAAACTCTTGCTTAAGCTCATTAGTAGTGCAGTGGAGGTGTTGTAGGGGACTTAACTGAAAGTGGAACGGGAACTAACACTGCGCGTGCTGCACTTCAGTTGAAGATCTTTTTTTTCTCATTTTTTCTTGTCACATCTTTGTTCAGAACCCCATTGGCAGCATAACAAATATAATAAAAGAAAAATAAGCATTTATCAAGTGGCTTTCAAGTCCCTCTTTCAATTGACATTGAAAAATATGATTCGCATTGCTGCCATAACTTTTCTCAAGTTGGGAGAAAAAACTGTGAAATTATTTGAGTGGTTTTTCTGTTTAAGAGCGGAGTTCAAACTACACTTGAAGTATGCGTTTCTCAGCAATTCTGCTGGGATTTGCATTTTAAGTGGATTTTTCTTATTCTCTGATTTGAAAAGAAATTATACAGAATTTTCTGTTTACTTAAGTATTTGTTATAATTAAGTATTTATATTTTTTTTTATTATACCTTGAATTCATAATAAATGAGGACTCAGGGTATGATGGTTCTGTCAAATGTACGTAACAGGCAAAATGAACCTGCAGACCCGTTAAAGTATACATTGGTGATTGGATTGGATTGTGCTTGATTTGTTAGCTATTCCTTTAACTTTCCTTTCGATTTGCCAGTAAGCATGCAAGAAATTATGCATAGGTAGAAAAATTAATAGGTAGAAAAATGATGGTAGAGCTGATTCGTGTTGGTTATTTCGTTGATAAAACATAATATTTGCTTGTGAAGTTGCAAGTTCGAAATATTTTTAAAAGCTACACTTTTTTCTGCTTAAATACATACATATATATATATATATATATATATATATATATATATATATATATATATATATATATATATATATATGTGTGTGACAAGTGTGTGTGCATGTTTCGTGTAGTCTCCGCATAGATATTTTTATACCCTGAACCCATTGAAAATAAAAAATCAGGATAATTTCTTTGTGCAAATATTTTATTAGGTCAGCCGTCGAAATAGTCAGCCCTTCGGACAGTATATACATTCTTGATCTGCACGATCAAGACTGAGTTGATCAACATGAGTTTGTCTGTCGGTCCGTCCGTCGGTCTGTCCGTGTGAACGTAGTGATCTCGAAACCTTCAGAAGCTAGACATCTGAAATGTGCAATGTATACTCGTGTAGTCCTACGCCGTACGAGTTTATCGTTGTCTTCCAAATCATCCCGTTTCCTTACTATCGATAAACATCGATGAACTTTTCTTCGTTTTTGAATGCGGTTATAGCTATAGATTTCAGATTTACTGTGCGTCTCCGTGTAATGGGTACAAACTTTTTTCATCATTTGAGGAGTTTCGATACAATGCCCCTTTCTCCCAAACTTGAAAACAAACGTACTTCGAATACTAGAGACTTTGTGCTTTGGCAGATACATACAAAAGTACTGTCACTTATTAGCGCGATATCTCGGCTTCTATACGTCCGAATGTCCATCTAGAAGCAAACCTTTCAACAACATAAGTTTCCAGAGAAATAGACCATACTGCAACCGAAAAAATTTTCAGACAGATGGCGCTGCGTAAACAGCGAAATTTAGAGAAAGTCCTGTGCGTGCTTGTGCATGTGCACCTGTGTGTATATATATATATATATATATATATATATATATATATATATAGTATATATATGATATAAATATATATATACATATGTGTACAAGTGTGTGTGCGTATGTGTTGTGTATCTCCGCATAGATATTTTTTATTTTTATTTTATTTTATTTTTAGGGTTTAGGGTATCTCCTAGTCGGATATCTTACTGGTTTAAACGTACATTTTTAAAGAATTTACAAATGTTTATTTAAATCTTTTGAAAAACGAATATAAAGTAAATAATGCAAGCCAGTAGATATGGTCGTCGTATTTATATTGTGTATATTGCTTACTTACCCAAAAATTTACATACGGACACACGCTTTCTTAGTTGCCATCTATTAGTATGGGGGAGTTAAAATCTTGCTTCACTAAAAGAACAAAAGAACAGAACGCATTACAGTTTGAACAAACTGAGAGTGGGAGACATAGACAGAGTAAAAGTATGAGTACGAATTAACTTTAATCAATCAAAGCATAAAATGCCGTGTGGCTTACTTAAGTGTATGAGAAACGCATAGAAAAGCAACAAGACGTAAAAGTCATTAATATGAGACTGTTAATAGAATAATTTAATTCTATGAGCAGTCTCACATTAATACAATATAATAATTGTTTGGATGATTCATTAGATTCTTGAAAGATACAATCGAAAACTTTGTAGTTAAACAGCACGCTGATTATTTAGTTCCTGAAGCTGTGGCAACAAAATGTTAATCTACAACATGTTGTTCGCTCCTTAATCAAAAACGTATAGAACTTCTATAATTGTGAGAGATATTTGAATGTGAATAGCTAAATAATAAAGCAGCAGCAAAAGTAGTTTCTTTTTAAATCAACTGTCTGAAAGTTTGCAAATCAAATCGCTTGATGGAACATTCCGACTTATTAGTTGCTCGAGAGAGCAAAAACTTTTTGCCAAATTTGATTTCATCGCAAATTGCTCTGGTCATAGCCAAGGGACAGACAGGATGGGGCTTTCAGTAACCCGTCCGGTTGAGGTCCTTTTGACGTCCTTTTGACTTGCTGACATGTTTGTCCGTTGCCATTGCCGTCGCTCGTTTTTGGTTTGTCGCCCGTTCTTCTGCACAATATGCGAGTCATTCCAGCTGAAAATTGTTTCGGTTCGTGTTCTATACCCTGTTGCCATAAAGAAGGTGGAACATGCTGCCAATCAGGGGAATAAATGCATTTGCTTTTTAATGGGTTCGACTTGAACATTCTAATTTGAATTTCATTAACTAGTTACACCTAAATTTGGTCTAAAATGGTTGACTGTAAATGCTATAAACTAAATTTACATATTATTTTAATTAAACATTACAAATATTGTAAATTTGGCTTAAATCAATTCAGTTTTTTACAAATGTAAGTACAGGGCATCTCCTAGTCGAGTATTCAAGTTTCAAACAGTTTTTCCTCTTATTTTTGGGTTGCATACAGTTTTGCATGCTCCCACAACAAGAACAACAGCAACAACTGAACAACGACAAACTGAAAGCCAAGTCAAAACGGAAAAGTCGTGAAGTTTTTCTCGCCTGGCATTCTGCTGAGTTTTTCCTTTATTTTCCTTTTGTTTTCCAACCACAAAGTCAACGCATTGCAGTTCAGATTTCCCATATGCAGTTCTTGTTGCTAAAATGCATTGATTCCTGCTATTCTTCTTGTTGTTGCTGCTAAAACAAAAAAACTTTGCAATTTTGTTTTCGTTTTTTTTGCCCTTTTTTTATGGGGTTTACCAGAAGTTTGTGAGAGCTCTCGAATTCAATTTTTAACTTTGTTTATCAGAGTTCGCTGTTTGTTACGCACTCTAAATTGTTCTTGTTGTTCGTTGTTTTGTAAATTTTTTGGTAATAATTTTGAATTGAATTGGATTTGGCCAGCAGGAAATTGAAAGAGTTGGCTGGCATGAATAGAAAACGATGGGTTATTGCTTTGGCAGTCGGTGTATATATGGGAAACAAATATAAAAAAAACAAAACAAAATTCAAACTAGTTCATGTAATCATCGTTTAGATGTAGCGCAAACGAAAAGAGCATCACAAAATCCGATTTTGACCGGATAAAACATTGGATGATAAAACATAATTGGATATAGTGAGAGACTGAACAATTCCCCTCTTGTATGTCTTTTGGATATTTTGGGTTTCGTTATACTTTAAACTCATGTTTAATATATAGATAAATCGCAATAAGTCAAGTCTCAAAGCAAAACCAAGTTTGACAGCAGCGCAACTTAGTAAAACCAGAAATTTTCGTAAACAATAACAACACTTTGCCATTAATCAATTGCAACTGCACTTGAAAGCCAAATTGAGAATTTCCCAAAAGTTTCCGCCGGAAAACGTAGAAGCAAAAGCATCAAAATCTGTGTGTGTGCGCGCGAAGGGCTCTGCCGTTGACATCAGCATAAAAGCAATCTGGAACTCGGCGGAAAGTTCAAGATTTTAATTAAACAAACCAGCCAAGCACTGAAAATCGACATAGAAACAGACATAGCGGAACCGGTAATAGAGCTTAAGATAGTTAGTCTGTATCTTCCGCTCCCAACTATCTAAGGGGTTAAGATAGTTGTTTAGCTAAGCGTGTGGCCACGACATGTGCGCTCAAAAAAAAAAAACAACAGCCGAAAAGACCCATTAGCATAGCCAACGACCCAACAAACAAGGTAAAAGCAACACGAGCTAGAATTTATATGGCTAAATATGTATATACATATGTCTGTGTGTATAAATGTATATATATTATATATATGTATGTATAAAATATAACTATATGTATAACTAACATATGTATATATTATTTAAAGAGTTTCTTATCTATTCTGGATAAAAGCCCTACTGCTTGCATGGTCTATGTGATGCATGCTGGTTATTAAAGATAATCTCGGCCGACTCTTTGGCGCCCACCCACTGCCAACATTTAACTGTGAAACAACAACAACACTAACACACAAATTGCTTTATGTCGATGTCAGTTGCAATTGAGCCAAAAGCAGCTTAAGCGAACTGAACAGCAACATTGGCATGGGACCTCAAAAGCCGTTAGACGTGCACAAACACAGATACAGCTACAGATAAAAACACACATACATAGATATATGTATGTACATACATACACATGTACATATATGGATATATATCGAAATATGCGTACAGCAATAACAGCCATTGGACAACATAAAGTCACAACAGACCAGCAGCAGACCAGTTAGTCATTTTTACAGCGTTGCCTTCTGACATATGGACAACAACAACAACAAGTGAAGCAACAGCAACAGTAGCAACGACAACAACATTTAAAAGGGTCACCAACTGGCCTGTCAAAAGTTATGCACAGCGAGAAAAAAGGTTCAACCGGAATCTGTAATTGAATTTTGCATTTAACCCGACAATTTTTGTAGGCGCTCATTCAATTATAGCCATCAGAAAAAAGTTAAAACGAGTCTAAAGCGAGCTGGGCATGTGTATGTGACATGTAATTGCGAGTAACTCTGATTCAAAACAAGAGCTACACTCAACACTTAAACAAAATAGATAAAATAGATGATTATACATCTCTTAATGTGAAAGTACTTGAGTAATATAGCATTCAAGTTCAAGTCAAGAATGTTTTTCTACCTATTGAAATCAGCTAGAAAAATAAAAATCAAAAATGTAAAACGTTTTTTTCTTTAACACATAAAAATAGTAAATAAATAGGAATATTCAAATAAATTTGGATGATGTAGATGCGCTTTAGAGTATTCCAATATTGTACTTTTCGATATCTAATAATTATGTTACAGATATTTTCATGTCTTTTATACCCTGAACACATTGAAAATAGGAAATCAGGGTAGAATGGTTTTGTTCAAATGTCAAATGTATGTAACAGGCAGAAGGAGGCTTGGCAGACCCCATAAAGTATATATATTCTTGATCAGGGTGACGAACTGAGTCGATATAGCCATGTCCGTCTGTCCGTCCGTTTGTCCGTATGTGTGAACGCGTCGATCTCAGAACATATAAGAGCTAGAGACTTGAAATTTTTGTAGGTTTATAGGTTTTGTATAGCACGCGCAGGTCATGTTTGTTTCAAAAAATCGATAACTATTCTCGTTTTAATGATTCGATAAAAAACATTATCGAAATCAAGTTATTAAATTATATCTCGTTTATCTTTTGAGCTAGAGTCTCCAAGTTTTGTATTTAGATTCATTTATATTTTATTCAATTTTGATTTTCGTTATATTATGGACAGCGGCTAAAAAAATATTTGTTTTTTTAATAATTTAATTTTACCATCTAACATTTTTTCTGCTTTACTAAATACATGATTGAGTATATTTTAAAACGCAGATCGGACGAGGTTTATGGGATCCCCTAGTCGGGCACCACCAACTAGAGTTTCCTTACTTGTTTTTATATCATATGGAATATATACTTAGAAAATCTGAAAATCAAGCTGTGACCAGCGAAATAGTTTATTGAAGCGCAGCATTTTTGTCTTCTTTGAGCTTCCCTCATGCAAGCATGGACCAGCTGCAGATAAGTTTTGTTTTTTTTAGAGTTACTGTAGCTCTTGGTTCATTGGATCTGTTGCAGCTGCCTTAGCCTGGGCAACTGCTTAGCTGTGCTCTGTTCATATATATAAGTGTATCATATACTGCAAGCCCCACTTTACAAGTTTCTTTTTGCCTTGTCTTGCACATATTTTAAGAGATTTAGCAACTTTTTTATGGCTGCTGTTCTTTTAATTGAAACTTATGAATACGATTTCCAATGTGGTTACATACTGTTAACTCCTGCTTTGGAATATGCACGCAGCTTTATAGCTGCGAAAATCGTACCCAAGGAAATCAAATGTACAAATCCCAAGTGGTTAAAGTGCAAACTTGTTGACAGAATTTGAGAGTTCTTAGCATAGATTGCAGCAGATTAGATAACACATATAAATATTTCAAAAGCATGCAAACCGTAAAGAAACGATGCTCTTGCCATATTAGCATATCAAATTTCTTGACGAAAATTCACAGAATGAATTTGTGTTTTGCTTTTGCCGTTCTGCCATTTTGCCATTTGATGTCACAAGTCCACTTTCGAAAGGGGCAAAGTGCTGGGGTTGAGCTTGGGTGGCAAAACGATTACCTAATGGCTCTTGTCTTGTTTTTCTTTAGTTTTCAGAACCATTAAATCGACCCGGTCGGCTCCTCAAGTCGTTACGGCCATAACCCGGTTCTGTCCACTGACATTTGCTAATGGCTGCAAAATGGCCTGTGAAAGTGGCTCGCAAACATTTACATAAAGACTTCCTTGGTAAACAACGAATTTATAAATTAATTATTCACAGCATTTAATTATATGCATTTTCTAATTAAAGCGAAGAAAGCAACGATTGATTAAATAGAAAGTCAACGGGTCTTTAAAGAGCATAATTTCAAGATATGAATTCGAAATTGAATTCAATGATTAAACCATAATTAAGATATTAGATCGTTCAAGCAAGAAAACTAATTGAAAACTACAATATAAAAACGAATTCTTTAATATATGAAAAGTTTTGCAATTAATAAAAGAGATATAATTTACAACCTCTTAAGTTTATTATAATTTATGTGTAACTAAAGCCAACTTGACTGCTTGAGCCAAAGAAAACTGAAGTCCTACTTCAACTACTTAAACTACTTTTCATTCATTAGCATAATGACACTGTACAACACTGGCAGCCATTTAAGAGCCTACTATATACTACTACTCGGCGTTGTATGCAAATAGATGAACTCATTTTGCCTACTTCACGTAAATTCGTAGCTTTAAAGCAGTAACAATTAGTGTTTCATGAATTAGCCAACAAAGTAAATTCCAGATGCTGTAGAATCACTTAAGTGCTTGCATTCTATGCATTTGACCAAAATGTCGAACTGTTAGCTTTAAAGCAGAGCAACGAGTGCTGCAAAGCGCTGATAAAGCACAAAAGTGCCTGGTCATAATATTTGAAACGTGAGAGTTTTACATTGTGGACCACTCCACGAAGGGGCGTGAAGAATTTGTTCCCTTCTCTTTCTCTTCTTTCATTCTGTGAAAAAAACATACGCAGAGGAATGGCTAAAGAAAATTTATTCCTGTTTTTTTTCTTTATGTACATATATATTTGTACATACATATATACCCTTGCCGACGAAATGACGCAATTGAAAGAAGCTTGACTGATAACAAAGTGTATACAGCTTATGTTTATGTATTTATAAAATTTATATTATTTCCTGATATAACTTTGATTGGAGTTCGAGTTTTCCTTGACTTCTGTGCCTATAGCTATTTCTGTAAACTTGGTGAAATTCTGTAAGAGTATCTCAGATTCCGCTGACTGTATTTAATTCACTTCTGTAATTTTCCGCTTTTCCTTGCGGCGTTAAAACAGAAACAAAAGACCAGAAAGCGACGAGCGCGAACAATAGAGCCGTTTATAGCATTGATTATGAAATTTTTCGTTTTAATTTTATTATTATTATTATATTTTTTCCCCATTTCATGCAGTTTAAATGCTGGGAAATGTTGCCACATTGTTGTTCTACACACATGTACAAATATGTATAACAGGTTTACAGTTACTTATCATGTAATTATATACACAAACATGCGTGTGAGTGTGTGTGTGTGTGTTTGAGTGTGTTTGTGTGTGTGTTTGAGTGTTAACCTGACGCAACTCTGTGGGAACTGGAAAATATTTGACTTATTTGAGATAGTTGCCTCATTATTTTGTTGGTATCTAATTACGTAGAGTATTTGATTTAATTTAAAGATTAAAGCACTCCAAAGTACTCACAGAAAGTAGGCAGATTTATGAGTGTCTCAATGTAGATTCATTCATATTTCAGTCAACTACTTGAATCAATGATATCACAGCTTTAATTAAATCAGGTGCTATTCACAAGTTTAAATATGCAATGTAGTCGAAGTAACCAAGTTCTTGGCAAATGAGTAAACCAATTTACGCTCATTAATCAGTGACTAAAAGAACCAAATGCATGACATCAACTGCAAAACAAGGTCTGTGGTTCTGCACTAGTGGGAATAGGTGTACGTGTGTATTAGCTGTAGCATTAAACCGTAACAAAAATAAAAAAAAATTTTAAAAACAGATCGGCATACAAGTACCAAACCCATTTGGTCAACTCATGATTGCTCACACAGACCCTTCCCCGTGTTACGCATCATTAGCAAACTAGCTGAAAGAGTTGTGTTGTCAGAGGCTAACCGTCGGCTTCTATGGTGTATTGAGAGAGCGTGACCAAAAACTGAAGCCAAAGCTGTCGGCTGATATAATGATTATATTGCGCGCCGCAGTTTATATGGTAAAACGATATGATTGCATGATGACATGACATATAATAAAGTCTATTGAAGAGCCTCAGCCACAGAAACTCAGTCTTCAGACAATGCCCAAGCAAAAGGCAATATTTCGATTAGAGATGGGCATCTACTAAGAAAATATTCATGAACTTTTCAATATCACCTAGAACAGTTATCCTATAACATCAAAAGGAGACGAAAACAAACAATAAATAAAGCCCAACAGGGTCACATGTGAAACCTTAAATGTGTAACGTTTGTCTCACGACACGCACCCATCTCTAGTGTCAACCGTAGCCGCATAAAAAAATGAGACGCCAGCGGAAAATTGACAGCACGCCAACAACAACAACAAAAACAAAAACTACTCGATCCAAACACGCGGAGGAGTTGTGTAAGGGGCACCAAAATCCAAGTAGTATGAAGTAATGGAATAAATGGAACACAGCATGCACCGAGAGCGCCTTGTGGGGGAGTCTAGCAACTAATTTTAGTGACACAAGTTATTAGCTGCCTGCATTTGTGTGTGTATGTGTGTGTGTGTGTGTGTGTGAGTATGTGAACGATAATATCAAGAGATTAAAGTTAATATTGTGTTACGGATAATCGATACGCCTGATTGAGGCCAGGCAAAATTGAAGAGATAGTAGAACAAAATTGTTCAATAACTGAATTATTATAATAGAAGATAGAAATACTATTTACTCATACATATTTGAATTAGCATACAAAAAAAGAAATGCATATACAAATATAATGTATATGTATCAGGAAAACTTGAATAAAAATAGTACACAAAGAAAAGAAAACAAGTAAGAAAACTCTAGTCGGTGGTGCTCGAACTGGAGATCTCTTGAGCCCCGCAATATGTATTTATTAAAGCAGAAAAAAGTATAAACTTATAAAAATTTACGACTGAAAAAACGTGTTTCCGCGTAAGTCAAAATCAAATAGCATATTTGTCAAAAAAAATCCTCAAACATTGGCGTGCATCGAATACGCAACTTTAAGTTGACGTGCTTCGCTTCTACCAACAGCGCAGCGCCACTTCACTACTTGAGCGCCTCATATCATATCTGAACTAAAGTAGCAGCTGATAACTCAAACACAATTCAATTGTAATTGTGATTCTTATAATATACGAGAATACATGCGTTTGAATTTAGGGGTCACACGTTTAGCAAAAATGCGTGCGCTTACCGCTTGGCTGTCACGTGGTTTTGTCAATTGGTCAAACCTTTTGTTTAATAACTTCTGTGTTACTCAATGGATTTCAATAAAATTTTTAACATACGATCTATATATTCTATTGAATTCTTTTCAGTTTAGTAAAAGTTCAAACTCATTCACATATTGAATATATTTGCAACTGACTTTCAATTGAAAGCATTTGGTCAAATTTTGATCCTGTATCCTAAATATAACAATAAACAAAATTGTATAAAATATATATAAATCTAAACGCGAAATTGCGAGAATTTAAAAACTGAATTTCGAATTTTTTAAACAAACTCGATCTGCGCGTGGTTTATACGAACCTACAAAATAGAAATTCAAGTCTTATAGGTTCTGGGATCGACGCGTTCACACATACGGACGGACGGACAGATAGACGGACAGGGCTATATCGACTCAGTTCGTCGCCCTGATCAAGAATATATATACTTTATGGGGTCTGCCAAGCCTCCTTCTGCCTGTTACATACATTTGATATTTTAACAAAACCATTATACCCTGATTTGCCCACTTTCAATGGGTTCAGGGTATAAAAAGTTTAAGGATAGAAAGAAATGCAATTGAAAAGAGAAAAGTCATTTCACAAAGGACCAACGCTTACTTACAGGAAACTGTTGCAATGAGGCTGAATTTAACAGAGCAAGAACAAATTAATGTGCACAGGAAATTAAATAAACAAATAAAAAGTGTGTTGTGCGAGAAGGAAACGGAAGCAGCTAAATGAATAGCACATCATATCGTGCTTGTAGATCAAAATTTATGTACCACTGGGCTCTCTAGAGGGTGTTAACCGCCCACCTCCTGCACACCGCCTCTTTCCATATTTAAATGCACATGTTATAAATGCCAACTTACAGAAAAATCAGAAAAGTTGTGCTGCAACTTTTAATGCCATGCCGCCGAGTCCTGGGCAAGGACAGCAAAAAAACAAACATAAATCAAGACTAACACACACACACACACACATATATATACAAAAACACTCACTTGCAATGTGAATGCCTGGTATAAGGAATTAAAGAACAATGCGGCACTGTAAATGCTTTTCCAGGAACCAGATTCGCGCTACTTAATGCTCCAGCAACTTGGCGTTGAATTTGTTGTTGTACGAATAATTAAAAACACGGCACAAAGCACTGCAAGCTGTACAAAACGTTAACTCATTTATTTCGTTTCCAATTTCGGTCTAAATTGTATTGTACGTCCTGTCCAAGAGCTAAGGTAAGCAACGACTAATCAGTGCTCTGCAACTCTCTACAGCTCCACAACTCGACACAACCGCTAACAATGCCGCGCAAAACGCAACTGAAAACTGAACGCAGCGCACGAACAAACGGACGAGCCTCAACCATTTCGACTGTGACTTCGAAACTTCACTCGTTGGCTCGGCTCCAAAAACAACAACAACAACAACAAGAGCAACAGCTGCTCTGCTTTCGGCTAGCAGCCCGACAGTGTACGTCGGCGTCGGCTAAACAGCAGCAATGCGTTGGTTCTTGTCTTTGTTCCGCTTGTGCATGGCTTCGTGTATTTCCAACTGTAATTTTTGAAGTCTTGATTTGAAGTGTTTAGTTACCTGCAAGAGCGCACACACACCAACAAGGATTCGAGTTCGAATCGCCAACTAGAGTTTGGTTTTGATTTGGTTTTGGTATAGGAAAAATAGGCATTGATAGTTGCTATTCAGTTTCTTGAGTTTTAGTTTATATGTATTTTATACTAATTTATGCTTTAAAGTACGTGTGAAGTTTATACTTAATGTTTGTGTATGATTCAGATTGAACTACAATTTCCATTTGAGAAATTTATCCCCTACTTAAGCTACAGTAAAGCTGTTGTAAAGTTCTTGAACCTTGCTGCCTATGAGCCATTTAACTTGGTAAAGTACTCGTGCGGCAACAACGTGGAAATCTTTACCATGGCATTAATCTGCGAACTGCTTAGCGCTGTGAGTACATGCCTTCTGGTAGATTGGCAAGACTCAAGGGTGCACCACGTTCGCTTAAAAGGGGGCTTAGCTGGGCTCAGTTGAGTGCAGCAATTAACTGTAAGGGAATGCCTACAAAATAAAAATCCGCAAGGGGGCGTAAGTCGAATCAAGAGGGAGGCAGAGAGAGAGAGAGAGAGACAGAGAGAGAGAAACAGCTCAAGTGGCCCCTAAAAGCAGAAACAACCAGATAGCTTAAGAAACAAAGAATCAAGTAACTTTTAAGTGGAGAAGGTCGCCGTTTATTGATCGCGGGTTGGTAAAAGCAAAAGTAAAAGCAACAGCAAAAGCAACAGCAAAAGCAACAGCAACTGCAAAAGCTAAAGCACAAACCAAAACAGACAACAAGAGAAGCGCCCGCAAACGGGAATTGGCACAGGCCCTTGAAAAATCCATTGAGCCCACGCAAAATGCGACTCGACGTGAAGATGACGACCAAGTGCAAGTGGCATTAACTGAGCAGAATAGGCGATGGCTAAAAGACGCACATTTAAATGCCCTACAAATCCACACTATATATCTGTATATCTGAAGACAAGTTGCAGAAATCAATAATTAAGTTAATAGCAAATTAATTACAAAACAAATAAGAAATAAATTAATTATTCTTATTCTTATGAAGCTTTTATGAATATTTCTGTTTATACTTTTATACTACACTAAGGGAAATCATCTTATTTTTTATACGAGCTCACGAAGTGTAGATATAGTAGACCCGCTGGGAACGTTGCTAATCGGTTAAAACTTTGTTTTGGCAACTGAGCTACTGTTGATCTCTACTGATTTTTGAAAAAAAGATATACATATGTGTGGCATAATCTAAATCTTCCACAGCTATGGAGCTAAAGTTGCTAAGCTTGACATTTAAGTTACTGTTGATCCTCTCTTGAGATTGACTAAAAATTATATATAAAATTTTAATAAATTATATCCTCCGGAGATCAGTACAAAATTTGTTGCTGCGCCTAATTTGGCGGGGCAAATGCAAAAACATTGATTTTTAATATACAAGGTGCAATTCAAAAGTTCCAGGACTTTATAAAAAAAATAAAAAATAGATTTTCTTTGGCAAAAATTTTATTGGTCGCCTTCGAAATAGTCCCCTTCGGACTGAATACAACGATTTGCACGATCAAGAAGATTATCAAATGACTTTTTTAGGTCATCCTTCGGTATGGCGTTGAGTATGGCGGTCGAAGCCTTTTGAATAGCATCAATGTCAGCATACCGTTTTCCTTTCATTGCCAAATGAAGTTTTCCGAACAAGTAGAAGTCGCGAAAACGTTTAAACCACTCGTGAATGCGGCTACGGGATAGACAATCGTCGCCATAAACTTTTTTCATCATTTGATGAGTTTCGGTAAATGTTTTACCAAGTTTAAAACAAAACTCTTTGTTCGACGGACACAACAAAAGTACTGCTATACGTCCGAATGTCATGAAAATTTGACACAACATGACAGAGAAATAGACAATCAAACGATAAAATTTTCAGACAGATGGCGCCACTAAAAAGCGCGAAATTTCGAAAAAGTCCTGGAACTTTTGAATTGCACCTTGTATATAATAATAGTATAAACAAGTAAGACAACTCTAGTCGGTGGTGCCCGACTAGGAGATCCCCTGAACCCTGTAAGGGTCGCGATCATACGTACGGACAGACGGACGGACAGGGATAAATCGACTCAGCCCGTCTCCCTGATCAAGAATATATATGATATATATATATGATATATATGATTATTTGGGCCAGCATATATGTTTATATAGAAGTGCATCCTTGCTTTTTTTGGTGTGCAACAAATGGGGCACGTCAATGCCCGGCAATTGGTAGCAGCTCGGCAAGCGACATTCTATTCAAGAGCTGTTTGTTAATGTTCGAGGCAAAAAACGTATTTTGAACAGCTGGCGACTTAGCTGCGCCACCAAAGTTTGGCGACTCAGTGAACCAAGTGGCACAAACACATAAGGAATGAAAGAAGTAACAAATTTTCAGTCGGCTACATCCGACTGCAGAATGCTTTTAACTATTTCAAAGTTGTTAGCAAAGCAAAAAAAAAAAAGATTCATTTGGAAATATTTCTATTTCCTCTAAGCATGAACGACTTGACTTTGTTGATATGGAATGTCGTCTGGTATGCAAAAGCAATATTATTCAAAAATGTATTTAGAAATATGTAGATATGAATTGAACAGTATTACAAAAACCAATATGTCCTTTGTCATTTTGTGAAGAGGGTGGAAAATCGTCTTTCAATTGCACTCTAGTCAACTGTTGCCAGTGAGTCAGTGTGTACAAAACCAATATATTCTTTGTCCATTTGTAAATAGGGTATGATAATCGCTAAGTTTACTGTAGCAGGACATTTCACTTGACTTGCAGGTCAATTGCACTGCAGTCGGCAATCGAGAGTTGAGAGTCGAGAGTCGCGAGTCGACAGTCGGTCACTGTCCTCGTTCACGTTTACGTTCCCAGTTGGCAATACACTTCGGGCCAGTTGCAGAAGTGCCAGTAGAGCTGCATTCAACTAAAACGTAACGGTAGAAAAGAGCCAACAAGTCGACCGTCAGTCCGTCAGTCAGCCAGTCAGTCAGCACTCGAAGTGCGTGCAACGTTTGTCAAATTGCAGCGTTTGCCACTTTCTTGTTCCCATAGCCAACAAGGGGATTTCTCCCCACACCGCTGCACCCCTCCTCCGCTCTCTGACATGGCCCATACCAATCCCCAATATAGCCGCAACCGGTAGCCGCATCGCCAGCAGTTGACAAAACCCAACCAAGCAGTCAACAACAACAACAACAGCGACCGCAGCATTTGTAATGGAAATGAAAATTCCTGCATTGAAATCTCGTTTTATTTGCTTTGTTGTCGTTGTTGTCGCTTTTTGCGGTTTATTATTGTTTAATAATATACCCTTAACATTGGCCATTATAATTGGGAGACAAGCTGAGATTTAGTTAAAGACGGACATAACTCCCACTCAACCCAATCATTACACTAATGAAAGAAAATGTCCTTTATGAACTTTCAATTCAAATATTAATCTAATCGGAACTATATGAATAAAATCTAACTAACATTTATTATTTATTGAATAAAATCTAATTATCATTTAAATTAATTTGATTTTATTCAACTAGTTCTAGTTAGATAAGTATTGGAATGAAAAGTTCATTAAGGACATTTCCTATATACATAATATATATATATAAATATATGCAATATTATATTAGTTTAAGCATATGAATATATGAAAATGAGTTTATAGTATAGAATTCTATCTATAAAGCTATTGACTAGTCACATATGACAGTCAGTTCGTTCTTTAAGTGTTTCGCTAATATCCTATTAGTCAGGGTATTTGATCGTCGAGCTGCCACAGATAATAAGCAGGTCTTACTCGTCCGACTGTTAGTGACATTGCCCATCAGTCGTTGTCATTGTCATCGTTGTTGTTCTTTTTATTGTTATTTTAACTGTTGCACTTTTGTTCGCATTCCCAGCTTTTGGCTGCATTGTGTCCATTAAATAAGTTTGGCTTTTTCTTCATTCCAGTCACGACAAATGTAATACCACCCAAAAGCGAAACTCAATTGGTATAAGGAAATGATTTTAATCAATATTTTGCTGTAAACTTAAAAGGGGATTTTCATTTGAGTTTCTGCTGATTCATGCAAAAATTAAATTATTTTTATAATAGATGCAATAAAGCAAGCATTAATTAATATTTTTTTTCGTGACGTGTCTAATTACGTTATTAAACCTATGTATTGTATTTGTCTTTATCTTGCAGTCACTCAACATTCTCATCGTGACAAACTGAAATATTTATGAGATCGAAATATTTGTTAATTAGAATTCAACTTAATACGAAAGAAGCTAAAGATGATACCAACTCAACTTGTCTCCTGATAAAGAATCAAAACATTAACAAAAATAGAACAAAAGATAAAGACAAAAAACTGAAGAGTAAATAAAGAAGAAATGCCAAAAGTATTTTAAGAACTTCTTAATTCCTTCTATTGTATATACTAAAATTACTTTAAAAAAAAGTTGTTTATTTTCCAAAACGTTTTTTCTATCGTTATTTTAAATATATACTATAAAAGTTTCTTTTCTTTTTTGTTTACTTTTATATTTATTCATGCTGATCGCGCAGCTCTGCTCAATAACGAATTTTAAAGCTCATTTTTAGCGTGTTTAACTGTTATTACTATCTGCCAGATTAGCGTGTTGGTATGTGGCTGTTCCAAATCGTTAACTCACAGTCCGCTAATAACAAAAAATAATTTTTGTTTACAACATTTTTAGCGTGTCATTGGCAAAAGTTGTTCAATGAAGCTCAATTATTAAGCGCACATCCATGAAATAACAAAGTTTATCGGATTTTATATTATACACAGAATATAAGTTATGAATTAAAGTGAAAAAAAAAATAATAGAACTTAGAGCCTAGTACAGGGTATTCCCTAGCCGAGCAACCTCCACTGTATCACTCTTAATTAATTGTTTTGAATGAATGACAATTTAAATGAATAACTATTTGATTATAGTTTTGTGGTTTTACTGCAGTCAATAACATTTATTGCATATATTAAACCTATTCAAATTAGATTTCAAAACAAATTGAAGCGCTGCGTATCGTTTATTTGCGGAAACATCCTTATTGCTGATGAAGCTGATAACATCTTCAGAATATTACTTTGCTAATAGACATTTGCCTATCTCTGACTTGCCCAACCACTTAGGCGAAAGGAAATATATTTATTTTTGTATACCAATTAGTTCTTCCATTACGAAAACATGAAATGACATTGCAACAATAACTGATAACATTTTAAGTTAATGAATATTACTTTGCTAGAATACATTTACTATGATTTACTTTGCCCAACCAATAATGAGAACCAAAATACATATGTTTATATACAAATGCTGATATCCATATGATTGTATGCATATGTTTATATGCATATGCTTATATGCCAATTTGTATGCGAATTACAAAAAGATCAAAAGGCAACAACAACAACAACAAGAATAGCTGAGCGAAAGCAAGATAATAGACAACAAAGTTTAAGAGCACAAATAACGGTGCAGTTGCTAATGGAGCCGCTTGGGGTATCGACGACGGCGACGCCAATAGTGTGTGAAAAAGGGTCAAAGAAAGCAAAGAAAGGGAATGTAATTGGCTGTGTAAGACAAAGGGGAAAGTATAAAACGTTGCAAAAAAAAAAAAACGAACAGAAGAATGATTATAAAAATAAAAATAAAAAGCAGCAGCAGAAAATCAATTTAAATTGAATTATACAATAAAGCAATATACGAGATGCATGCAAAGAATTGTTGCGAATTGAAGTAAAGCATAAGAAAACTGAATGAATGAATGAATGCGAATGCGAGTGAGCAAGCAAGAAAGCTAAATAAAGATGAGCTGTCGCGACGCGACGGCAGCGGCTGCTGCATAAATTAAAGCCGCAGCAATTTTGTAACAATTTGTAAGAACAGCAGCAGCAGCAGCAGCAGCGCAGGCAATACAAAAAGGAGATGCAAATATTGTGGTGTGGCCAGACTGTCTGGGTTTCTTTATTTAATTTTTTTTAATTTTTTTTGGGACCACAAAATTGCTGATAGTGGTGGAGGGAAAGTGATAGACAACCTTGACGCACAGCGTCAGGTGCGTTGTAACGGTAAATTGAACGCAAGTACACACACACACAACACAGACACAAGCACACACAGTGTTGTAGCAATTTTAATAATTTGATTTAAGTCATGCAAAAAATACAAATTTAGTTGTCTTTCGTCTGCTGAGTTTGTCTTGCCGCTCAACTAAACTTGAATCCGGTTTCTTATATTTTCTTTTGTTGGGATTATAAACAGAGGGTTGAATTTGAATGTGTGCGTGCGTGTGTGTGTGCATGTGTGTGTGTGTGTGTGTGTTATTGTGTCTGTGTTGTTAGGATGTAAAAATACTATTGATTCTTGAGACCTGCTCATTGTACGCACCTTTTTGTATAGCCCTGCACTTGTTTTAGACACTTTTTGTTCATTAACTCTTGCATTTTATTTAATTCAAAATTCAAGCTTACACACACACACACACATACACACTCGCAAATATTAACGTGCTTAGAGCGTCGCGTAATCCTTACTCCTACACAGACGTAAAACTAGACTTACTGATTTGTCGATGAACACCAAATGTTTATATATTGTTAAAATGACCGTTAAAGACGCGTCCTCACTGGTGTGTTTAATGTTATTTAAATGTAAACATTACGCTTATTCAATTTAAGACGCGCAGCGTGCCCACTGCAGGCGTTACTGTTGGGCAAGAGTAAGCGCGAGACTGCTGATCCGTGTGACCGCATTATGAAACCTGCAAAAAGAGCAAACAATTTGTCAGAGATGTGAAAACTATCTATCGATAGTAATTCGTAATATCGATGCTTTGCAACAGCTGAGCTGAGCAAGTAATCGAGTATTTTGACGGTTAAGTTTGAAATTTTCAATTAATATTAATATTGAAGAAAATGAATAAAATGTAAATGTTAGTAATGTTATTACAGAAAATAGTATGATAACTAGACTGTAAATACTAAAACTAAAATTAATTAAATAAATTGCTTCACAATTTCAATGTGATTTTGTAATGCGGGGGAATTTTCCCAATAACTGCAAAGGAAGTTCATTGCCGCTGTTACTAAACAACAACAAGAATCACCAAAAGATGAAAGAAAAAAGAGGAAAGAAAGAAAGAGTGAAACAATAAAACCTAAACAAGTCACCTATTGACAATTGTTAATTATGGTCTGGCTGAAACAAAGTACAAGAGCTGAGATAACAAAGAGTATTGATAAAGTGCAACTCCCCGCAACGGGTTGATCAATGTTGGTTTTGCTGCCTGGCGAACAGCTGGCAAGGGCAAGTCAGTTACGTTGAGTCAGCAAAGCCATGCGGAAGCTAGCTCCACTTCTAACGCTCATATTGGCGATCTCTTGGAAGATCTGTGAGGCCGCTGCGCCGCGTCGTCGCCCGGATGGACGAATCGTCAACGGAAGGGAGGCAAATGAAGGCGAGTTTCCCTATCAGCTATCGCTACGTCGCCTCACCGTCCACATCTGCGGCGCCTCTGTCTTGGACGGCAGCTGGGCCATCACTGCCGCCCATTGCATCGATGGCCATGAGAAGCAGCCGCAGGAGTTCACCCTGCGGCTGGGCAGCGTGAAACGCTCCAGTGGCGGCAGCCTGATGAGTGTGAGAACCATCTACAAGCATCCCTCCTACGATGCCAAGGACATGAACTTCGACGTGGCGCTGCTGCGCACGCAGCTGGGCGCCTTGACCCTAGATCCAAATGTCTCGCCCATCCCGCTGCCCCAGACTGGGGCAGCGATCGAGGAGAATCAGCTGGCGGTTGTCTCCGGCTGGGGCTACATGAGCAGCACTGAATCGGTTCTATCCTCTGTGCTCAAGTACACAACGGTGCGGACGGTTAATCAGGAAAGATGTCACAACAATTTGAGATATCACGGCGGAGTAACTGATGCGTAAGTAAAGAGAGAGAGAGAGAGAGAGAGAGAGAGAGAGAGAGAGAGAGAGAGAGAGAGAGAGAGAGAGAGAGGGAGAGGGAGATATGCTTCAGCCAATATCCAATTAATATCGTATTGTGTCTCTTGTTTTGGCAGCATGTTCTGCGCCTCGGCACGTAACACGGATGCATGTCAGGGTGAGTAATTAAGTTTTTTTTATTAAATGTTATCAAACATTTCTGCTTTTGTTGCTGCCTAGGCGACAGCGGTGGTCCACTTACAGCGCAAGGCACGCTCATCGGCATCGTGTCTTGGGGCGTGGGCTGTGCAGGTGGGTGTGTAATTTACTATATCTAGATTATTTATTATTGCTATTATTACTATTACTAGATCCGTTCTATCCGGGCGTTTATACGCGTCTGTCGCATCCATCGATCAGAGGCTGGGTGCGTTTGTTGACCAAATTGTGAATTTTTACGTATTTTGACTGCTAATTAAATAAATTAATAGTTCAGAATTATCCAATTGTCAAGTTTTTCTCAATTTAGCTTAAGTACTCCCTTTCAAAGTGCGCGCGCTACTCTCGCACTGTTATCGATAGTTGCGTGCTGCGCTTGCTAGCAACTGGCACATCTCTAAGTCCACTTCTTATTGGAAAATTTGTGCACACATCGTTTTGGCTGCGCTTGTGATTAACCGACGATTGAATTTAGACTTAATTAAATACATTAATTGCGATTATAAACGGTTTTGAAACCAACGACTCGAGCAACGAATCAAAATACAAAAGAGCGCTAGAACAACAAAGTGCGGCACAAGCAAACAGCAGCTGAGTGGGAGTGGCAAGTGGAACGAACGTTGGTTGGCGGCGCGCATTTCTTATTGGGGTAAATGCAAACTAACAAAAAAAGAAAAAGAAGCTGTTTATAAATAAACGAAAACAACAACAACAATCATTTGTGTGCTTAGCAGCAGCAGCAGTCTTGTGGTGAATGTGGTGGCGCTGGTGCTGGCTGTGCCTGAAAATGATCTACAAACTATTTTGCTGCACTATCAGCGTCGTCTTCTTCTGCTTCAATGTGCTTTGGCTCTTCTGCAATTTGGCCATTCCCTGGTGCACACTGACCCTGGTGGCCATTTGTGTGGCATCGAAGTTCGTGAAGCTGCAGCGCAGCCCCAATGAGAAGCGCTTGCTGAGTCTGCTCAACACGCCGAACGATTGGCCCAATTACTGGCCCATTGCGAATCGCGGCGCCGGCTACGATGCGCCCGAGAACTCGCGGGCAGCTGTCAAAAAGGTGAGCGAGTGTGTGTGTATTTGTGACGTCATCGACGGTAGCAGACGGTGGTTGTTCGGCAATCAAAAATCAATAGTAAACCAACCCCATTTGCTTTGACAGTGTCTGGCACGTGGTTACCGCAATGTCCTACTGGATGCCGGCATTACGGCCTGCAGCGAAATAGTTATTGCCAATCGGCTGACTGTGGAGCGAGCCGGCCTAACGGGCAACCTCTCGCATCACACACTCCATGAACTGCAGCAGCTGAGCATCACAGAGCAGCATCCAATGGGGTACACTGTAAGAAATATTCAAGTTGAAGCACTTTGCTGATAGCTGTCCTCCTTGAATTTCAGCTCGCAGTACGATAGGGAGTCGGTGGCCACCTTGAAGCAGTTGGCGGACTTTCTGGAGGAGCAGAACATGCCGCCCACTCTGTTTCTGCATTTGCAGGACACCAGCGCCCTTATGATTGATCAACTGCAAAAGTTTATGGCTGCGAATGAGACGTTTACACAGCGTACCGTTGTGATCAGTCGTTCACCTTTGGCCATTTACCAGGTGCAGAAGTTCAGCCTTACAGAGAGTTTTTAATATTGCTAAAAATATTTATACAATTAATCATATATTTTACGTTTTGCAGCTGCGTAAATTGAGGCCTGAAATAATTTGCGGCCTGTGGCATGAGACCTATTTGTCGCTGTCCATACTCAAGTCCTCAACGCTAATTACCTCAATTTATGGCGCAATTTTGCGAAACATAATTGCGCCTGTAATTGGCATTAGTGTTGTTTTTCTCAACAAGGAAGAGTTCAATTTGTAAGTTATTCAAACAGAAACAAAAATGAATTCGATTTGTGCTTGCTCAATGAACCGGTAATTTAATAATTTGGCAACGCCCCAAAACTGAGTTTCGATAGTTCTGCGAAGCTCATCTTTGGCTTTAACACTAGGTGGCAGCACTGCAGCATTGATCAGCCACAAATGTTTACCGTTACTTGAGCAAGTAAACTTAAATTTGGCACACAATTGAACTGCATTTACATACATATATAGTGCTATTATTTAACATTTAAATCTGTTGCAGGCACATAGGCGATCTGTGGCGCAATGTGGGCGTACGTCCAATTGCTTACATGGTTAATTCGCCCAACGAGAAGCGCTATTTTCAGAAGACAATGAAAACACAATACCTCACGGACTCTTTGCGCTCCGAACCACATCTATTGATGAAAGCTTAAATTAAAAACAAACAAAAAACGAAGCAAACTAAATTTGAAATTGAAAGCAAAAACATGCGCGCACAAAGCACACACAAATCATATGCATTTACATTTATTTTTAGAGAGTCTATGCACAGTTTGTTTGTAAATTAATTGCTTAATTTGTAGTGCGCCGATTCACAAATCGAAGTTTTTTTTTAATGCTATTGAAAGTATTATCCAGTGAAATTGAAGCTATATCTTATACTCTATTATTTGTATACATACATACATTTATTTTATGCTAAGTTGATTGTTCGTAGATGCTATTTACGATAAGATTTCCACACGTCCTTTACAATTATTTATTATTTTTATTATATGTAATATTTATTTATCGCTATTTCTTGTTATATATATATTTTTATATTTTTTATATTCAACGACACCTAAATACCCCATGCTTTCCCAACTGGCACAAATGTCATGAAAATATGTAAAAACAAAACAAAACATAAAACTCTGCCACAAAATGTTCACAAGCGAAGGTTTTATTTTTGCGATTTATGCACTAATTAAACAATATATGTATAACCCTAATGGGCAGCTTTTATACTCGATTATACTAATATTTTGTAGTCCCTTGTTATTGGGGGAAAAAATGCCTGTTGTATTGAAACACACAATCCGAAAAACTTAATTGATAAAACAAAAACAAAAACTGATGTCTGAACGAATTAGTTATACGATTATACCAAAAAGCAAAACTATTTTATAATGATATAATGGATCTACTATGTATTTGCGTGAAGAATACTTTTAGAAATCAAATAAACGAAAGTGAAGCTATTTTTATTCTTTCTAATCTTTGACTATGCCATTTATTGATAATCTGCATTTTCTGAAAAAAAAAAATGCTGCAAACCCAACAAATACTTGGGAAAATCTACGAATACGCTTATCCAGAGGATATATCGATGAGCATTCCGCTTGTATTACAAATGCTATGGGTCAATCGGGTGTATATCATTAGAGCATGATAAATCTATTAGCTTTCCATATTGATTGCATCAAGATGAGTATATCAACATATATATGATCTATGAGTATATTACTTCTGTTAATGATCTCGCTATAATACTTATCTGCACATCAAATTAAATATATTTTAAAATTTTCTTTATTAGTTATTTTATTTTCGTGAGAATTCTTACAAGTTACGCTATGTATTTATGTATATATATAAGTATTCATATGCATTGTGTAATTATGTATATCTAGAAATTAAGGTTTGTTAAAGTATGTATTCATTATGTATGCATGCTTGAGCTCCGACTCTCTCTCAACCGTCTGGTTCTTTTTTGTTTATTATTTATTTTTTAACTTAAAAATTAACAATACGTAGTTACATATATTACCATGCTGCAAACCCTTTTTGTACACAGGAGGCATAAACAATAAACACAAAAAAAAGGAGAATTTTAAACTTTAAAAAATTGTAGGTAATGGAATTTATTTGCGGCGAGACCGTGTCGAACGTGTGGGCGCCTCTGCCTGCGCTGCTGCAGTTGTCTCCTCCGTCGTCTCGAAGTGCACCTTGCGACCGCGTCCGGCGCGTGTTGGAGCTGTCGTCTCTGGCGCACTTTCCACAATATCTTCGACAGCTTTAACGGTACGTGCGGCACGTCCACGCGAAATAGGCGCTCGCTTGGCGGCCGGCTCTTCTGTTGGCACCAGCTCCACATGCGTGACCATGACCGGCGTCTTGCCCCGAGCCTTTTTGGTAGCCGGTGGTTGCTCATCTGTCGCCTCCTCCTCAGCTGCTGCAGCTTTACCCTTACCGCGTGCATTGCGCTTGGTTGCCGGTTTGGGCGTTGGCTCTGGCTCCGGCGCCAACTCCTGTGCCACATCTTCGTGCTGACTACTGGCGGCACTGTCCTTGCGGCCGCGTGCCACGCGTTTGCCAACTGGAATTGCAACGGACACAATTTCTGGTACATCGGCTGGATCAGGAACTTTGCGACGAGCTCCAGCACGCGATTTGGTTGCCACCACGGGCGTTGCCTGGTCCGTTGCGACCTTCTTCTCTGGCGGCTGCTCACCGTCATCTTTGGCCTTGCGCCGCCTTGGCGTTGCAGGACGTTGCACAGCCGCTGCTGTATCGACTAGTAGTTCCAACGCCTTGGCCGTCGGCTGCCGAACACGACGTCCACGAGAAGTGCCTGGCTTGTCATCGTCGGATGTCTCATTGTAGTTTTTGCGCGGCACATTGCGTCCTTCACGTCGTTGTGAGCTAGTTTGCTCTGGCAGTGCCACAGCAGGCCCAGACGGCGTATGAGGTGCCACAAGCTCCACAGTGGACTCGACAATCGCTTCCTGCTTGGTGTTTGGGGTTGGCGTGATGGGCTTTGGCATTGGTGGTGTCATGGTGCCAGGTGCTTTACTGACCGCTTTGCTGGCTGCTGGCTTGCGTGCACGACGCGGCGAAGACGTGGAACGCAGCTTATCCTCATCCGATGTTTCATCATAATTTTTGCGCGGTAAATTGCGTCCTTCACGACGCCGCGGCGTCAGTTCATCCTCTGAGCTAGGGGCGTGGCTGTGGCTTTGGCGATGCAGACACAATAGCTGCAGACGATTCAGGCAGGTCCTTGGGCAGCTCCAGTTGCTCCTCAACCACTGACGCCTTGCGTCCACGTCGTGCAGTTGCTTTCTTGGCCAATGCCGGCGGTTCCGGCACAGGTGTATCGATATGAGCTGAAGCCTTGCGGATTCGTCGCGTGGTCTTCTTCTCTGCCGCAGGTTCCGTGGCATCTGCATCATGATGTTCCACATCAGCGCTGGGCTTGCGACCACGCTTTGTTAGTTTCTTTGCTGGCTCTGTGTCGTCCGGGTGAGTTTCTTCGGCAGACGCCTTTCGGACGCGTCGTTTTGGCTTCAGCTCAGCGGGTTCAGCTGGTGTCTCTGCATCGGTGGTGGCTTTGCGTCCACGTCGCGAGCCCGATGCCACAGTCAAGTCTTGTGGCGGAACATCCTCGGCATTAACAGACTGACGGCGACCACGTCTTTTGACTATGGGTGTCACCAAGGCCGAAGCTTCTGGCTCTTCCACACGCAGAATTTTCGACAATGGCTCCTCTGCTTCTTCAATAACGTCCATGGTTTCCTTGGTTGGCGCTTGCTGCTCCACAGTTTCCGCCGAAACTTTTCGAGTATTTCGCTTCATTTTGCGCTCGGGCAGGTCAGGTGTTTCCTCTGCAGATGCTTTGCGACCTCGCCGTTTGGATTTCTCTTTGATAGGCTCTTCATTGGGCTTCCCGGGCTCAAGCACTTCAGCGGCAACAACATCAACGGATGGCTTACGTCCACGTCGCTTTGGCTTGTCTGTATCTGTCGTTGTCTTCTCCGCCATTTCTTCAACTTCCGCAGCGGGTTTTTGTTCTTGCTTGATGGGTTTGTCCAAGTCGCTTGTGTCATCCACATGTTTCTCTTGTTCTGGCATTTCCTTTGATTCAATTTCTGTTGTCGTAGGCTTTTGCCCGCGTCTTGTTCTAGTCTTATGTACGTCCACTGCTTTCACTACATTTTCATCTTCCGTCTTTTCCTCTGCAGGCTCTTTAATTTCATCTTTTGTTGGTTTTCTTCCACGTTTTGGTTTTGGCTTATCGTGTGCTTCACTAACTTTATCAACTGTTTCCTCAACTTTCTTCTCTGTCGAGGATTCGGTTTGATCAACTGTTGCTTTCCTTAGCCGACGTTTCAATTTAGGCTTGTCGGCTTGTTCTTCAGACTTTATTTCTACATTTCCTATAGTTTCCTCTGGGATTATGTTAGGTTTGCTTTCCTCAGCATCAACTGATTTTCGACCCCGATTTATATTAGCTTGATCGGTCAATTCTTCGGATTTATTCTCTGTGGATGTGACAGTTTCTTTCGCAGTTGATTCTTCTATTTTCTTCTCAACTGCTGCCATTTTCACTGTTTCTTTGTTTCCACGACGCTTCTGTTTGTGCAGTTCGTTTTGTTCATCAGAATTAACTTCGGTTTGATCTATTGTTTCTTCTGTAATTGTGTCCTGCGGTTTCTTTTCCTCAGTATCAACTGATTTTCTGGCACGACGTGTTGATCTAGTTGGATGGCTTGATTCGACCAACTTGTGTGTTTCCCTTTCTTCTTCATTCTCCTCTGGTTCTTTATCTTGTGCCTCGACTGTTGGTTTTCTTCCACGCCTATTTTTCTTTGACTTATGTTCAGGTATCTCTATATGCGTGGTAGTTTCTTTCGCAATGTCTTCTTCTAATTTCTTTTCACCAATTTCCACTGTTGCATTCCTGCCACGACGTTTTGTCTTATGAACGTCAATTGCTTCTTCAGACTTCATTTCTATGTGCTCAACAGTTTTTGTAATTTGTTCGTCTGTATTATTTGATTTTTGTCCACGCAGTTCCAATTTGTTTTCTGTATGAGTTTCGATTGATTTATCCTCTTCTTCTTCTAAATCCTCATACTTTTCAGCAGTATCTAACGACGGTTGGCGTGCCTCACTCTCAGTATTGTCTGCTTTCACCTTTTCATCTGCTTGTTCGGCCAGTTGCTTTTTATTTTCCGCAACTTCAGAAGCAGAGTTACGCCTGTGTCTTATAGGATTTTCCAAGCCTTGAGGCTGTAAGGTTGCTGCTGTAATCGTTACTTGTTCAACTACAACAGCTGCCACGTCATCCTTCTGTATTTCAACAAACAAATCTGTGGATAAGAGTTCGCTTTGTTTGGTCTGATTTTCTGTCAAAGTAGGCGCTGTGTTTCTTATCTCAGAAGACTCAGTTTCGGTTTCCACAATGGATGATGACCTGCGTCCACGTTGATCCTTCTTGAACTCTTCCTCTATTTTATTCTCCGAATTTTCAGCACTGTCCGCTTGCTGAATTTTAGTAGCTACTAACACTCCTTGCGTCAATTCTAAAATTGATTGCCTTTCGACGACGTCGCCTACTTGTTTGTCAACTGTAGTCTGATCGACAACATCTGCTGTGGGCGTAACATTTGATTTTCCCATAGTAGAAGTCGAAGTGCTTTCCTCAGAGAGTTCAACTGATACTTGCTCTATTGGCAGTATGCCCACATTTCTGTCCTCACTTTGTTGGTCTGTCATCGAGTTGGAATCTGTTGTGGAATCGTTCAGTTCAATTACCCCATCATCTCCAATAGAACATTTAGGTTCGGTGATAGAGCTAGATTCTGCAGTAGTATCGTCTAGTTCAATCACCGCAGCTTCTTCAGTAGATTGAATTTCAGAAGAGCTGGGATCAGTTATAGAGTTAGTGTCAACTGTGGAATCATCCAACTCAATTACTGCCTCTATTTCAGTTCGAAGAGCTTCTGTAGGTAGTTTTTCTGTTTCAATCTCATCTTCCATTTCTTCGCATTCATCCTGAGAAGATGAGCTCGCCTCTTCTTCTCTATATTCCATAGAGCTCTCATATTTCGCTTGTTCAATTTCTGTTTTCTCATTTGCTTGGTGATCTTCCATCTTATCAGCTCGTGATGCATTCTGTACATCCAGTGCCTCGCCGGTTAAGGGTTCTTCGACACCTGCTGACAAATCTTGAAGTGTTTCTATCACTAAACTTTCATTTTTATGTGCTACAAATTCAGGATCATTTTCATCCCCGCAGTTGGCATCCAAATCAATAAGTTCATCAACTTGCTTTTCTGTTTCTTCGGCAGACTCCTCAGTACTTTTCGTGGATGAAATTTGATCGTCTTCATTTCCCGCAGTCCTCGAGTTATTAGTTTTATTACTGAGCTCAGCTTGAACTCTTGGTTCTTCTTCCAACATAGTTACATTTTCACTTTCGTTAGTTTTAGCTTCACTTGCTGCAAGTTCAATAATGTTGACATTTGCCACCTCGGTTTGTACTACGGACTCTTGGATAGCGCTCGACTTTTTGTCCTCGTATTTTTCTTCTTCTCTAAGATCTGGCGTAACATCCAAATGTGTTGTTGACACCTCAGCCAATGAGCTTGAATTTGCATCCACGTTTACATTTTCTTCAGTTGTGAATGGAATGTCCAATTCAATTACATTCTCAACTTCATTTCTAGATGTTATATCTTTTGTAGCTTCAGCTGGTTTTTGATGACCTGACTGATTCGCTATTGAGTCATCCAAAAGCGTATCCAAAGTTTCTTCTTTGTCTTTAGTTGTGGCTGAGGAGTCTCCGATTGCTGGTATTTCCTCTTTCGGCACATCATCTGACTTAATGTCTTTCGTCTGCTTTTCTGCCAAAGCTTTTTCATCTTCTGCTACAAGAGATGCATTTAATTTGTCCACATTTTGAGGTGATGCTAATACAACAGTATTTTCATTGGTAGGCTGTTCAATCTTATCGTCAGATGCGCCAGTTGGTGCCTTTGTGTCCGTTGACGATTCTGTTGTAGTTGCGACGGTTTGTTCATTGACGGCCTGTGGCTCTTCCGTTTTGACTTCCCCTCCCATTGATGCATTTAATTTAGTCAATGAAGCATCTACATTAGCAGAAGGAACACTATTTGGGCTCGCTAAGGATGCTGATGCGATTTCAGCAACCTGTTCAGTGACACGTTGCTCTCCCTGATTGCATTCCTTTGATACAGATGCATCTATTTCAATCAGCGACGTATTCACATTGGCCACAGGAGATGCATTTGTGTCCGCTGAGGATTCTTCTGAAGATCTGGGCAGGATATCATCAGACGAAGTATAAAGATCATTTTGATTTTTCTCATCACGCTGAACTAGTGACTCATTCTGATTTGTGGTATTATCTTCAAGAATAACTTCTTCTGCATGAGTTTCTGACTCGGATAAATCTTTGCCAGGCGCTGGCGTTTGATGCTGCTCAGCTTCGCTAGATCCTTCAAGACTCGGCATGGATTCAGTTTTGTTAGATTCGGCAGTTTTTTGGATAGTTTCATGAGTTTCTTCTTGAGCAACAGACTTGGATGTAGATGTAGTATCCGTATCTGTATGTATCGTCATCGCCGGTTCAACTTCTACAAAGACTTCGGTTGAATTTGTTACATCTTTGGAGTTAGTTTCAATTACAACCGCGGTATTTGTTTTTACTAACGATTCATTAACTGACATAGTTTCAGCTTCAGTTTCATTTGTATTTGACTTCTGAATAGGTGGTGTTGTACTTATATCGGTAGAAGGTTCTCTTAATTGCTCCTCTATATCATTATCGTCTGCCAGCACAGAGGCATCAAGTTCAATGATAGACTGGTCAAGACTGGTATCGTGCAGAGCTATTGCTGGAATCACGCTTTCAGTGGGCGGCGTTTTTATGATTTCTGGAAATTGTTCGCCTAATTGTTGATCTACATCAATTTCTGCTAGCAGAGAGGCATCAAGTTCTATTATCGATTCGTCTGCTGAGTCTACAGCTGTTGCACTTTCCTTGATTTCTTCTTTAGCAGGCGACGTTTTTATGATTTCTGGCAACTGTTCCTCCAATTGCTGATCTACATCAATTTCAGCTAGCAGAGAGGCATCAAGTTCAATTATCGATTCGTCTACATGGGAGTCCTGGCTTTCAACGGTGCCTACAGTTGTTGCAGTTTCCTTAATTGCTTCTTCAGTGGGCGACGTTTTTATGATTTGTGGAAGTTGTTTCTCTGCCACATCAGTTTCTGCAAGCACGGAGATATCCAGCTCAATCACTGACTCATCCAGATGAGTATCCTGACTCTGTGCGTCTTCCGCTGTTGGCGTTTTCTTAATTTCTTTTTCATCTTCAGGCTTTGTTGTTATTTCCTTAACTTCCATATCAAGATTTTCCTTATCTGAAGTATTTAATTTGGACTCGGTCGAGTCTATTAATTCAAGATGGGAAGTTGTGGCGTCCAAAACGTTGTCCTTCTCATTTGTGACTTGCAATTGTTCTGTGGAATCGTTATTTGTATGGTCATTCCCTAAGGATTTTTTAACTGTATTTGATATTCTTTCTGGAATTTGGTCTTGTTCTTCGCCGGTCATTTCATAGTTGAGAACTTCTTTCTTTTCGCTTGTGACGATTGGTAATTCTTTGACAGGCGTTGCAACAGCTTCCACTTCTTTATCTACCTGCTCTAGATCCTTGTATTCATCTTTATCCGCAGCTGCATTTGATGCATCTAGTTCAACCATGAAAACTTCTTCATTTACTTCGGGAACTTCACTTATATCATTTATTAAAGATTTTTCAGTTGTGAACTCATCTTGCTCTTTACTCAGATCGTTTAAGCAAGTTTCTTTAGCAGCAGCCAACTTCTCGCTATTTTGAACTTGGCTGGCATTCAGAGCATAAATTGTAGATTTTCTTTTATCTATAGATACATCTAACGTTGCATCGACGTTAGTTGCCTCTAAGTCAATCTGAGATACAGTTTGACTTGATACTTCAAGTTGTATTGACAGTTCTTCGGCAATTGAGCATTCAGTTTCCCGTTCGTTCTTCTGTGAATTATCTAAAACAATTGATGTGTTTTCGATTGGGTTTTGCACTTTGACAGACGAGTTCTCAGCTACATCTTGTGCTGATATATTGTAAGATTCGTGCTCAAGTTGAGCGTTTTCGACATGAGAAACAGATGCGTTTACATTTAGCTTGTTTGGATTAACTTCTATGTCATCATCATCGTCACTCACTATTAGAGGCTCAGCCAAACCCATCGAATCTGTATCAGAGCCGTCCTCCTGAACGCTCTTCCTTGGTGTACATGCATTTACAACCTTTGTGGCCTTTGTTTCCTCCAAGGTGACATCGGCTGAGTCCACGCCAGTGACAATCAATTGCTCCGAGAACATAGAATCCGATGTCTGATCAAGTAGCTGTATGCCACTCACTTCGCAAATGCTTGGAGTTGCAGCTGTGAGCAAATGACGCTCATCAACATCAGCTGGAGCTCCGGGCTTAAATGCCGTGCTTGTCAGAGGATCTCGATGGCTATCCTCTATATCGCCCATAGTCATTGACGCTTCCGAGTTAACTGTGTCACTCGCCCTCAAAGAGGTGGCTAAAGGATCGGCTGCAATCGCGCTGACAGTGCTAACAGTTGTCACATTTATCTCGACCTCGGAGCCCTCTATGGGATTTGTTGTCTCCGCAGTGAGCATGTCATCAAAGATTTTGTCCAAGTGTAGCGTTGCATTAGTTGCATTCAAATCGTATTCCGTAGTGGCAGCCAGTGAATCCTCGCGTGATTTCAGCACTGCGCTGGCTGGATCATTTGGTATCATTAGATCCTTACCACTCGGCGTCTTAAAGTACAAGTCCTGCGCTCCAGTTTGTGTTAGCTCCAGGCCCACACGGCTTACGGTTACCTGACGTTTGGGCGTAGCACTTGCATCGTTTGATCCACCTTCCAGCAGCTCCTCAATGTGGTCTAGCATGGGTGATGATGGCACCTTGGGCGTGCGCATCATTTCGCGCAGTCCCTTGAAACGCGGAGTACTGCAGCTCTTGGGTGTCTTCAGCAGCTCACGCATGCCATGGTAATCAATTCTGTCCGGTTCATCAATCTCATCAGCTGGCAACTCATTGCCGTAATTCTCATCCGCTGGTAATTTATTAGCTGTCAACAATTGGTTTAGTATAGCTATAAAGTTATTGCTTGTATTACGCTGCTCACCTTCCAGCTGCACCGCATCCTCCTCTTCAACTATGACGCCCATATCGCCCACAGATTCATCCACTTGCGTTGCTCCCTTTGGTGTGTTGATTAGAAGCCGTAGCGATTTGCGCGTGGGCGTCGACAACTCTTCAGTAAGGCGTCGCTTACGTTTGGGCGTGGCTGGGGCCAGGGCACTAGCTTCGTTTTCCAAGGCCGCCGAGCATGAGGCACGGCGCGTTGGCCTGGTGTACTGCTCATCCAGCTTATTACTGGCCTCAATGGATGCTCGGCGTACGCTGCGTCTGGGCGTTACTGCGACTGCGCTTGATTCCATTGAAGACCGTCGTGTGATGCGCTTTGTTATTGGAGTTTGGCTTGACTGTGGTAGCTGATCCACATCATCTTCTGCAGCCGCTGTAATAACTAATTTGGATGATATTTTATTACTTATTTTAAATAATTACTTTTTCACATATTTTGCAGTTCATTTTAATTAATATTTGGTTTGACATTAATCTAATTTTGAATTTGTTGTATTTTTTAAACAAGTTCTTACCTTCAGCTTTTGAGTTATCCTGCGGGCTAATGGATACCTCCTCGCAAATGGAGTCCTCAGCTAAGTTAGCATCGGCTTCAGCTTGAATTATTTACAAATATTAATTTATTAATTATATTATTTATCTACGTGTTTACCTTCTTGATATGTGGTTGTTGTCGCCACCTCCTCGCAGATGTTATCCTCGATAATATCAACTGCAGCTGAGTCCTTTGCGAACTCTGAAGCCGTTTCATGTAGTTCAACTTTCTTAACAACTGCTGCATCTTCAAGATTCTCATTATTAACCAAAGCCTCATTTGTTGTCGTTAGCTGCGGCGTTGCTTTCGAGGATTCAGTATCCTTGCTATCATTCTTCAGTTCTTGAGAAACATTCGCATCAAAGGTTTCATTGTGATTGCCTCCTGACGTTGCACTAATCTCATCAACTTTAGAATCGGCATTAAAAGCAAATATTTTGTTGCTCTCATCTAGTTCTATGCGAGTCGTGCCATTGGGCTGAGCTTCATTCAGAGATGAGTTTAGCTGCTTGCTGCGATCTAGGGAAGCCATTTGATATTCTTCATCATTTATTAAGGCAGCCATTGCTTCCAGAGCTGCTGCTGAAGATACATTGGCGTCATTGTCGTCTAAGGTAAACGTGCGGCTCAGCTCAGAAGACAAATTCTGTGAAAGATCCGGCTCGTTGGGTTCTTCAGGTGGCCTATCCACTTTGGGCGATGCGATGCGTTGCGGTGAATTTTGCTTGGGTGAGTTGAGAGCACGCCGTGCTTTAGCCACTAGCTTGTTGCTCATGCCTACGCTTGGACTCACCTTGGCGGCGGTGGCCAGAGATTTGCGCAGCTGCGAGATTTTGTTATCGCGCGGACTGCTCAAGCAGACGGACGATTGACGTTTCCGTGGCGTGGTCAACGGAGCCTTGACTGGAATGGTGGGAATTTGGCGACGACCCGCTGTGCGCCATTGCGGCTGCGGATGGAAGGGCAGGCGCCGGGGCGCAGTCAAGCACTGACGACGTGCATCCAGCAGCGAGTGACGGACGGGCGTCGCTTGTTTGCTCCTACTTTCTTGAGGTATTTGTTTTTTGGCACTGGTGAGGAGTGCACGTTTCATTAGCGATTGTGGCGTACGTCTGGGCGTGGAGTTGGCAGCCAGCTTCTGCTCCTTGGGCGTTTTGGCTGTCAGACGTGACTGTTGTTGTTGTTGTTGCTTAGATGTAGTTGCTGATGATGTTGAGGGCGTGGACACGTTGGTAATGTCGATGACCATCGGCGAGTCAGACGATTCATCAGTGGAGGCGACACTGATGACACCAGCACTGGCGGGCGTCTGTTTGGGTGTCGCGGACAATGTGGGCCGCAATCGTTGCGGCGTTGTTAAGTCAATTAAATACATGGAAGATTGCCTTTTGCCAGCCAGAGCCTTTTTCGATGTGGACGGCGTACTGAAATCCATTAATTCGCGGCTGGAGCTGTCTTCGTTCTGTTCCGAGAGCACACTCTTCGGTGTACTGTAAACGCTTTTCGGCGTCGTTGCCGCTGACACCAATCCAACGCCGAGTCCTGTGCTGGGTCTGATGACGCGCGTAAAGGATTTCTCAATTTTGACGCCCGTTTCACGTGGTGAAAAGGATGTGATGACAACATCAGAGCGCTCGCACAGCTCGAGAATTAGTTTGTTGCAGGGCGTCCTGGTGTTCTCCTTGTTCTGTGTTGCCTCCACCAAATCAGCTTTGGGCAGCGTATCGTCCACTTCTTTAGCTGGCGGTGTAACACAGCGTTCCAGTCCAGCATCAGCTGTTGGATCTGCTTCTGCATTGCTACTTGTGCTGACATCCAATGGGGGCGATTCAATCGATGTATTGCCCTCATCGTCCGAATTGATTGAATATCGAAAGCTGAAAGCATTTCATTTAAGTAAAATATTATATTGTACATTAATATATCAAATGTGTCTTCAACACAAATGCTTTTGTATGCCACATTTTATCTAGGTGTTCAAGAATTAATTAATATTAATCAACAAACTGTCGAAATCAAATTTACTTAATGTACTAAATAGCTGAACTAATTACCGAAAAAAGGTAATTTTTCGATTTGAATGGGAAGCACACTAAATTCTTTAGCAATAATTGATAAACTATTATATTAAAACTAACTATTGTATTAAAAAACTTAACATTATTTTAAATTCAAATCTTAAATATGTATTTAAAAAAAATAAAATTTCTAATATTTCAAATTAATAAGTTATCAAAGCTAAAGAACAAAATTTCTATAATATATAGTTTTTTAAAAATATTTCTTAGTTTCTTTTAAAGCTACAATTAGAAGAAACGTATAAATAATAATCACTTTTTATTTTGCTTTATCTTGTGAAATTGCTGTATTATAATACAGCTGCATATTTTTGTATATATGTGTGTGTAAATATTATGTTATACTTTCAATTTACAGCATAACATTATGTTTATGTTTCTGTTTCTGTTTCTGTATATTATATGTAGTATTATCACAATATATAACAATGCTTAATATTTCTTGAATTCTTGATTGTGTCTTGATTTCTTGATTGTGTCTTGATTTCTTGATTCTGTCTTCGACTTCTTAATAAATATTTTCCGAGCATATGTCTGCGCGTTTAGGGGTTAAATGTGTGCTTGTCCTCCTCCTTTTCTGACTACCTGAGTTGCTTGCTGCCTGCTTCATGCTGTTTGCTTTTACTTACTTGTGCACGGTGAAGCGATTCTCAAATTGACGACGTGGTCGGTGAGTCTGTAAAATGCGCCGAAACCAATTAGTCAAGCGTCTATTCATCTGTGGCAACTTATGAGGCGAAACTTACTTTTAAGCTTGGAGATGAATTGGCCGCTTGCTCGGGTGGCGTGCGATCCGGTGTGTTGGGTGGCTCTTCGATTTTGGGAAACTGCCATGTATACAATTCATTCAGTATTTGAAGGCGTGCGCCATGCACTAATGGACGCTTGGATGCCGCCGGCACAACCTGATCATTCAACAGGATGGGCTCGTTGGCTGAATAATTGTAGACGGTTACCTAGATATAGCAATTATGAATATTGTTTATTAAATGCCATGGCAAATCGATACGCGCGCATTTTATTTGCACACACACACACACATATACACACAAACAGTACTCACCCTGCCAAAGGCATCGCATTGTATCTCGCAGTGAATGCGCTCGGCATCGGGCAGCATCAAATCGGAGCCCAAAAAAGAGCCCACATTGAAGTTACGTCCTTTGGCTGGGTATGCCACTGAAATGCCATCTGCATTCACATGATTCAATTGCGCGCCATCCAGCGACATTATACATTTAGCATTCAATTAATTGCAAATGCAGCTGCTAAAAAAATTTCTATGCTTGTGGGCGGCGGTGTGAGTGTCGTCGTCGGCGGTGGCTGCAACTTTCGCTTGGTGCAGAAGTAAAAGACAGAGAGAAAAAAAGGAAGCCGCAAGCGACAAGTGAAGCTAGACTTTTGCAGCACACATATAAACACAACGAACACCAAAACACATGTACGCACAGCAATAATAGAATACTTTTTATCTTAAATGAACGTTTTTACGCACTCTATTATGTATTTTTCCTACGCACAAACAGCCCGGTTTTCTGTACAGGAATTCTTTTTGCAAGGGACGCGCGGTTTGGGCATGCCAACCTAACTAAAACTGCTGTTAAATTCAAATGCACGAAGTTGCTGGCTGTATCGGGGCTACCAACTTGATTGCATGCATTTTTTTGTTGAGATAATTGAAGTTATACATGATAAAGCGCTAATATATACAGTATGATAATTTGCAAGCCATATTTAATGTTTTATTGTGCATAATGTCACATACTTCTTTAAAGCAATATTTTTTAGATTGTTTGTCTTCATCGAAAAACCTCGCGTGTGAGATATCGATAAATTCTTAAAGTTTGCCCAGCCCTGGGCTTGGTTGGCCTGGCGCTGGCAGTTGTTTTTATAATTTAGGATTTTGATTTTACTAAGAAAAACATTTAAGTATATATTTTTAAGTACATTTATAAGAGACACACCATGTCGAAAAATCTAATGAGCCAACTGACGCACCCACAGCGTGTGCGTTTGCTGTACAAAACAATATTGAGGCTACATCGAGGTAAGTAAACCACAACAAACAGTAAATAAATAAACAACTTTTGGCTTTATATCAAAACCATTTTGAAATTCAAGGTCTACCCACCGAGCTACGCGCCTTGGGTGACAACTACGTGCGCGATGAGTTTAGGCGGCACCTCAAATGCAATCCAATGGAGGCACAACTTTTCATGACCGAATGGGCTGTAAGAGATTTACGTAAGCGGGTTTGACTTTTTTTGATTCTTTTAAATCTCTCTTCCTAGCGCTACGCCTCCACGATCACTAAACAGCTGGGGTTACGCGGCAAGCCGAAAGGTGAACTGGGTGAACAACTCGATACACAGTCAGTGGAGATGCTGAAGGACGATCAAGTGGTGCAGCTGTACGAATTAATGCTGGCCGCCAAGGCTCTTCATGGCGATACGATAACAGCAGATGATGTGAGAGGCAGTAATAAATAAATGTTTGTTGTTTTTTCTTTTATATTATACGTATGTTACTCTTTTTCCAATATCTTGTACTCATACTTTATGCCGTTCTCCTCCTGTACGCCATGCGGCGCGTCTTCGTTGAGTTGCACTTCATGAAAGCTCGCCGGTATATTGGGAAAGAATGTATCGCACTCGAATCGCTCTTGGATCTTAGTTATGTAGAGACGATGGCAACGGGGTGACTCCATTGCTTCCGCATAGACCCCGCTACCGCCCACAATCCAAATGTTCTCCACCTGATCGCACCAGGGTTTTCTCTCCAAAGTTTGCATGGCCTCGTCCAGGCTGCGGGACAGCAAAACATCCTTTGGCAACTCCTCTTGGGACATTGTAGTGCTTAGCACAACGTTTAGGCGGTCAGCCAGCGGACGCTTGGTGGCCGGCACACCAAAATAAGTCTTCCTGCCCATGATCACGACATTGCGCTTGGTGGGATCACTAATGCGTTTCGTTGTGCGACTGAAATATCTAAGCTCAGATCTGTGTGATGCCGAGTACATAAAATATTAAACAAGTTTCAGAATGAGCATGTTTCTTTAACTTACTTTAGACGCCAGGGCAGATCGCCATTGAAACCAATGCCAAAGTTTTCGCATACTGCAACAATTAAATTATACTTAAGCATCGTCTCTGCCTTACACAATTAATGGAGATAGTATGCAACTTATCTTTATCTCATTAAATTCAAAAACAAAGAGTGAAGGGGCGAGCAGATCATTTATCGACTTAATTTTCCATGACGTTGCTCGTTCGACAGCTCTACCGCCGATAATTGGTGAGCACATTTATCGATATATTGTTATCGTACATTTTGAGTATTCAAACTCTTTATTAACATGAAATATCTTTACAAAGTTTAGTTTTGTACCATAAACACCTATTTTTTATTGACTAGCAAAGTTAAATAATAAATGTATTATTATTCTGGTCCATCAAGCAACCAATAGGTTTCCATATCTCCCTTGCCCTTGACTTTTACAAAGCCGCGTGCCTCCACCTTGTAGCCCTCCTCTTGCACTTTCATGGCCGTGTAGTTGGATAATTGGATCTTCCATGGATCGCAGCTGCTCTCCATGCGTGATGCTGTGTTTACAGTATCGCCAAAGAGGCAGTACCTCGGGACCTTCATGCCCACAACACCTGCCACCACCGGGCCAGAGTTGATGCCCACTCGAATGGCCACATCCGGCAGATTGTGGGCCTTCACCTTCTTGATGACGCGCAGCGCCATGTCGCAGGCATGCTGGGCGTGGAGTGGATTGATATCAGGTGCTCCGGACACAGCCATATAGACCATGCCCACAGTTTCTACCTTATAGACGAAGGGTGATATAATCTCCCCATCCAGTGCAGAGAAAACCTGGTTTAAGGTGTTTACCGCCTGCATCGCTTCCTGCACGTTGGTTGATCCGCTGTCGTAGATGTTCATCACTTCAATGAAAATGACGGAGACCTCTTCAAAGCTCTGGCAGACGTGCTCTTGGCCCATGCGCATGCGTTCCGCAATGGGTCGCGGTATCATGGAATAGAGAAGTTCGTCTCCCTGCTTCTTCCACGAATCGGCCAACTCCAAAGACTTTTCAAGCTCGTCGGAACGCTGTTCTTCTTTTTCGAACATCATCTCCAGTTTGGAGCAATGCTGCCAGCCCGCCATGACTAGCTCACGGCTCAGACCATGCGGATTGAGATCATTCAGGTACAGGCCAATACTATGGAGCTCATCCAGATTCTCTATCAGAGGGCTGCACAGAAAAATCAACGAGTCAACATCCTTGATATAGAACATCTGTCCCTTGAGGAGAATAGAACGCAGACCCACAGACGGCCTGCGCTGTCCTGTGGCTGGATCGATCTCCTCCTTGGCAGCTGCCGCTTGTGCTTGCTCTTTTTCTTGTTCCTTCTCAAATTCGTGGGCTTCAGCTAGTGCCATGGTCTGGGCCTCGTTTAAGCTCAATTCGTCCAAATTCTCATAGTCCATGTTCAGGGCCGCATCGTAGGCAGCGCGACTGTGCCCGGTGCGGATCAGCTCCATTTCGAAGAGAACCGTTCGCATCTGTAAAATGGTGGTCCAGTCAATTTTCGTATCCTTGGGTCGACGGCACTTGAACACATCCATGACATGGGTGCCAATAAAGCTTTTTGGATTAACACCCGGATTATGCAATATCCAAGTCTCAATGATCTTCTCGCCAGCTAAAGTGATCTTCATATCATGATTCAAAACAATCGTGAACGGAAACAGCTCCAGGAAGACATTCAAGTCCACAGGGGGCATCTTCAGCTGGGTGGGATGGGCGACAATGTTGACACGTTTGGCCATATAGTCGCGGTTATCAAAGTCCAGACGATACTTGACTATAACCGTTAATGGACCATCTGTCAGCTTGATTGGACCCGCTGTTCCGCCGCAAATATCATTCTGGCTCTCTATTACATAAGCTGTCATTTCGAGGCCGTAGAACTCTCTGGCCACCTCCGTCATCTGGCCGATTAGGTACTTGGACATTCCCGTTCGCCCACTGCGATATAATATGACCGCTCCATCATCATCCATATTGGTCAACTGCATGCTGGGGGACTTCATCTTCGGATATGTGAATCTCATCTGCAGGTGTATATTATCGATGGACTGCAGGAAATCGCAAAAGTAGCGACCCGTCGACCGTATCATCTTGTCATAGCCAAAATTGCTGAAGAATCGCACGAAGCACTTGCCAAAGAAGTTCATGCAAAAGTCAAAGGACTCGCCCGTACAGGCGGACAGCGCAGCCGCAATATCTGGCATCAGCTTGTCCGGATATATCTGATGGGTCTTAAAGCTGTTGTGCTTGCAGTCGACTATCTGGCATATCTTCTTCCACGTCTCCATGCCATACTCCTCCTGTATATAGTGCTGCACACTCTCATATAGCATGCCGTACATGTTGCTGGCTGTGGCACCTGTGGCCTGGTGGTTGTGGCCGAGGGAGAGTTTGATGGGTGGGTGGTCAGGTGGGCGTCTGCGCTTAAATTGCTTGCGCCAAGTTTATCTGCAACGAGGGAAAGTTTGTAAGCGCATAATTAGGGTAGACTATTACAAAGTTTTTCCATTATTCAAAGCACAATAAACTTTAGTCAATTTGCCGGAGATTACCAAAGGTGAAGACTACGATAGAGATTAGGCTAGGTCGCCTGTTATACCAAATGCGTTTTTCTGGCTATACTCTGTGGAATTGGCAATATATTACGCTTGCTATTAAAATAAGTTATGATTAAGCAGTAACTTTATATTGGTTTTACGATACCAGAATCATACTAAAGATAACCTTCTTCGCTTAATTATTAAGATTGAAACTCCAGAAATATATTTATTATACCTTGAACCCATTGAAAATGGGAAATCAGGGTATAATGGTTTTGTTAAACTGTCAAATGTATGTAACAGGCAGAAGGAACGTGGCAGACCCCATAAAGTATATATATTCTTGATCAGGCAGACGAGCTGAGTCGATTTAGCCCTATCCGTCTGTCTGTCCGTCTGTCCGACTGTCCGACTGTCCGTCTGTTCGTATGTATGAACGCGTCGATCTCAACATAGAAGAGCTAGAGACTTGAAACCCGATAAGTTTTCCCGTTCTTTTGTTATCGATTAGAAACCTTATCAAAATGAAGTTAATAAATTATATCTCGTAGATCTTTAGAGCTTGAGTCTCCAAATTTTGTATTTAAATTAATTTATTATTTATACAGTTTCGGTTTTTGGTATATTTTGGATACCGGCCAAATTTAATTACCGACTAGAGTTTTTCTTACTTGTTTTAAATTTGGCTTTCATTTTAAATAATTTTAGTTTTTAGATTGAAAAGCATTCATCAATCAGATAAAGAACTGAATTTATAGGCAAGTGATTGATGGACGATTTAGTTCATTATTTCAACATTTTACGGTGAGTGCTCAACCCGTTTAGGCTCCGCTGTCAAGCATAAAATTGACTTACGGATTTGACAAATGTCACATATGCATCACAGACCACAAAATACCTAAGGACCCGACGTGGCACCCGCAGAAAGCCAGCCAAGTATATCTTTCGCGGCGCATGCACAAAAAGTTAAGAGCTTTTGGTCCATGTAAAGACATATCTTTTGATTTATTGCTCTGACAGTTTAATTTTTTTTTCCTCACACGCGCGCCTGCTGCCGAGCTCTCAGGGCCCCATTTGCCCTCCTGCCAGGAGCAGCGCGTTCTATCGCTTGTCACGTTCACAAAATAACAACAGGAGCTCGTTGTGTTGTTCTTAACTTAATTCCTTTTGTTTTTGTGCTCTTTTATTTTCAATTTGCCCTTGTAAAACATTTGTCAAACTAACCGAGAGCCCATAAATTTTGCGCGAATTTAATATGGCTGGCATAATAAATTTCGAACGTTACCAACCAAAAACTCATTAAAGAATTTTATATGGCGTGGATAATTCGTTCAATTTCCATAATAAATTCATTCACAATGAAATTAAAGTCTTACAACTTTGCTGAAATTATTAGTTTAGAAAACCTTTCAATAATCCTTATTATTAATAAATTAAACACAAACAAGTAAGAAAACTCTAGTCGGCGGTGCCCGACTAGGAGATCCCCAAAACCCCGTCCGATATGCGTTTTTAAATATACTCAGTTATGTATTTATTAACGCAGAACAAATTTTAACTTGTAAAATTAAATAATAGTAAAAAATACTTTTTTTTTGCTGGTATCCAAAATATAACAAAAATCGAAATAGTATAAAATATAAATCAATCTAAATACAACATTTGGAGACTCTAGCTCGAAAGATGTACGAGATATAATTTATTAATTTGATTTCGATAAGACTTTTAATCGATAACAATAAAACGGAGATAGTTATCGATTTTTTAAAACAAACTCGATATTCGCGTGCTATACAGGGACCTACAAAAATTTCAAGTCTGTAGCTCTTATATGTTCTGAGATCGACGCATTCATACATACAGACAGACGGAGAGACGGACAGTCGGACAGACGGACGGACAGGGATAAATCGACGCAGCTTGTCTCCCCGATCAAGAATATATATACTTTATGGGGTTTGCCACACCTCCTTCTGCCTGTTACATACATTTGACAGTTTAACAAAACCATTATACCCTGATTTCTCATTATCAATGGGTTTAAAATAAAAGAATATATATTTTAAAATTTTGTACTAAAATTTGTTGCTTGAATGAAATCTGATTACTTTTTTCGACTCAACAAGTAAGACATTTATTATTATTTGAAAGAATTGTGAATGAATATTCTGAGCAGGGCTTGAAGATTGTATCCAAGCAATATGTTTATAAATAATTATTGGTTAATGCATTGATGCATAATCCACGAACAAAACTATTTTGAAAATTGATATAAAAAAGCTTTGATTCAGATTTTTATATTTTGCAAAAAACGAGACTTAAATAAATAATTAAAAATAAAAATAAAGCTATTTTCAATAAGTTTAGTTTAAATTTCAATTAAAATATCCATTTACTAAGCTCAAAATAAGCAATATAACTTATTTTTGATTTATATGATATTAAAGTTCTCAAATCTTAAATTTGGTAACTGACTTTTATTTTTGAGCATGGAGAAGCTATTGCAAATGGTAATCTAGCTTATTCCAATCTCGACAATGTCATCTGCCAAGTTCCCAAAAAGCTTGACTTATCAAAGGCCATTCAATTCGTGGTTATTTTAAGCGTCGCATAATCCCGCTAGCTACTTAACATTAAAATTAGCATATTTATTGGCCGTTTATTACGCACACCAAAAGTTGCTTACATTACGTGTATGCAGCGGTCCTTAGATATTCGAGTCCAAATGATATTCTCGTGTAATATGTATTTTTGTGCACGCTTTCGCTTCTCTTTGGTGTTAAATTTATCAACGACCAACTATGCACATTGTTTATTTATAATTTACAGTTAGTTGAATAAAGCATATGCTTTACAAACACACACACAGACATCAATAGGCGCGCACACAGATTTGCCCGGATTTGTCGCAGTTTCCCGTTGTTTCACACTTAGCTGTAGACCAGACACAGCCTGTCGCTGTCGGCTGCTGCTATTTGACTAATTTGTTGTTGTTGCCTCGCCGCATTAAACGGCGATGCTCCGACTTATGCTTCATACGCTATGCCTTGCCTTATAAACTTCGTTCGCAGTCGCCTCGTGTCGTGTAACGTTCGCACCGCGTCGTGCGACTGGAGCGCGTTTCGTTGAAGTCCAGGTCTTTTATAGGCGACACCACATTTCCACGCACTTTACGCCTTTTGCCCACTTGTGTATTGCTTGTGACTTTCAGTCGCTCGCTCTGTCCCCTCCCACACATACCCTCTCTCTCTCTCTCTATCTGTCTCTTTCATTCTGCCTCACTCTCTGTGTAGACACGCACCGCACTGTTTCTGCCTCCATCATCATCGTTAGAGTTTCATTTCATGTCAATGCTCTATGCCCCGCTCAGTCCCCCGTGGGGTCTGATTCCAATTGACGGTCGCTTTTCGATAAAGCATCCAATGAAAGCAAGTTTATTCGTTCGTCCTTTGTCATTACGTGCTTACGCGCTCTTGGCGTTTTCTAGGAAATATTCTCCTTTGGCTCTTGTTCCGTTACATTTAAGTGTTACAATAGGGACGGACACACACACAGAGGCACACAGCACAGAGCACTAGTTCTGCGTGCCTGTGTGTTTAGGTATATTATTATTAAATTATAGTAATTTAATTATTAATAGAGCAGGAAATTGATTTATGCATGTTTCATGTTCTGGCTTCTCATATAAACAAGGTACAGCAAATTATTATCAATTGTGAGCTTCGACTTGTTTGCTTTCCTCAATACGATCTTTGGAGTCTCCTATATGAACTAGAAAACTTAGGCCAACCAACGCCAGTTCGTTGAGTTTGTGCAGCCCTGGAATTTTTGTCTGTTTTCTCACAGTTCATGAAATGTATCATTTTTGTAGCCTTTGCCTTTGCCCTGGGTGGACTCGCCCGACGCGGCGTCCAACTGCTGCTGCTGCTGTATTTAATGCTCCGACATTTTCACGCATACCTATAAAATACAGAAAAATGTGTCTATGTGTGTGAGTGTGTGTGTCCTTACGCATTACACATTTTGTTTTAAAGCAATTTAATGCGGATATTTGGATTTTTTGGTAAGCCAAAGATCAACAATAAGCAAGGTTTTGGGGACGCTTGACAATTTTATGACCGAACTGATGTTTCAGATAGCCATAGATGGGACTTATATTATATTTAGCTCAACAAAAACAAGGATGCGCAACACGAATTATGTCCATTTGAGAACATTTAAAAGCTACTCAAAATGCCATTAAGGATAGACAGCAATGAATTATGTTACAATAGAATAACCATTTTTCAATGATTATGATATACACGCAAGGAGCGCAGTTCGGAACTATCGAAGCTCGCAATTAATTGGTTTAACTAAGCTCGAGTGTTACGTGAAATATTTAGGTTCCCTTTTGGTCACGCAAAATGACTTAATTTAATTATAGGAGCAGGCAAGGAAGGCAGGTCTGTGCGCAATTGCCACTTAAGGACGTCAGGAAGTATGCTACACAAAAGTATCTTTTAGTAGCCATGTCTGTGCACACACTTTGGCACGCGAACAGCTCATAAAAGTTATTAAAAACGAGTAAGCACGTTGTAGTCGGTTTGCGTTCGACTGTCTAATACTCGCTCAAGGCAGAGAAAGAGAGCAATATATTAAATTATACAGCACGTAAATGAGAAGTCTCTCCCTCTCTCTCTCTCTCTCTCTATTTCTGACAGACGCACATAACATACATATAACCAATATACCCTTTGTGTACGTTGTGAAGGAGTATTGTAATATTTTTTTGGATTGGCATGGCATGTCAGATAATACGGACAGGCGACAGTACTCTGCAACAACGTTATGGAAACGGACGTCAGGGCATTACGTTTTATGGCACATAACGATAACAATCGAGCTCATCAAAGCATCTGAAGCAAGCTGTGTGGGAAGATGACAACCAGTTCTCTCAATAAAAAAGATACTTATGCAAGGTTATATTACGTATGTATTCTAATAAGATTCGCATCTAATTGTGGTTTCGTTTCATAGCAGACAGATGAGATAGAGGTTGAGATAAAGATGATGAGAGTGCAATAGATGGGCGGGAATGAGAGAGAGAGAGAGAGAGAGAGAGAGAGTAGAGAGAGAGAGAGAGAGAAGTAGAGAGAAAGACAGAGAGAGAGAGAGAGAGAGATAGAGAAAAACCAGAGAGGAGAGATAACGAAAAAGAGAGAGAGAGGGAGAGAAGAACGGTAGAGAGAGAGACAGAAAGGAAGGAAAGAGAGAGAGAGAGAGAGAGAGAGATAACGAAAATGAGAGGGAGAGATTCAGGAGAAATGTAGAGAGAGAAAGAGAGAGAGTGACAGAGAGGAAGAAAAAAAAAGCGAGGAGAGACAGAGATAACGAAAATGAGAGAGAGAGATTCAGGAGAACGTAGAGAGAGAGAGAAAGAGAGAAAGCGAGAAACAGATAACGGGAAAACGAGAGAGAGGAAGGTATAGCGAGATAGAGATAGAGATAGAGAAAGAGAGAAAGAGAGAGAGAGAGAGAGAGAAAGCGGAAGGTATAGCGAGATAGAGAGAGAGAAAGAGAGAAAGAGAGAACAGGAGAGAGAGAGAGACATAAAGAAAGAAAGAGAAAGGTAGAGAGAAAAGGACAGAAGGAACGGTAAAGAGAGAACAAGACAAAGAGAAAGCAAAAGAGTAAGGGAAAGAGATAGCAATTGACAATGTGAAAGAGATACAGAGAGAAAGAAAGAGAAAAAATCAGATAACGGCTAATAGAGAGAAAGATGAGAAAGAGAGTAGGGGAAAGAGATAGACAGAACGGTAGAAAATGCGATAGATAGAGATACAGAGAAAAAAGGGATAGAGAAGCAAAGATTCAACGAGAGAAAGGGAGAGAGAATAAGACAAGAGAAGGACAATCAATTTGTTAATACCTTCAATTTGTTAACCCACACTAGACATAGTAGACACCGCACCTAAAAGTTAGACTGACTCTTCACAGATCAACTCAAAACTGTTTTCCCTCTAATCATATAAAACACATTCCGAAAAGGAGATTATATAGGTTTAATGCAATGAAGAGAGCTTGGATAAATGCAGTGCAGTGTGCTAGCTATGTATGTATATATCTTTCATATAACATGTTTGAAGTATTACGAAATTATAAAATTACATTTTTAATATCATTAATCTTCAGGTCCTTCCACCAGCCAGTATGTTTCCATTTCGCCTTTGCCCTTAACATTGACTGTGCCGCGTGCCTCCACTTTGTAGCCCACATCCCGAACTTTCTCCGCCGTATAGGTGGACAATTGGATCTTCCATGGCTCGCAGCTGCTCTCCATGCGTGAGGCTGTGTTCACAGTGTCGCCAAAGAGGCAGTACCTCGGGACCTTCATGCCCACAACACCTGCCACCACCGGGCCAGAGTTGATGCCCACTCGAATGGCCACATCCGGCAGATTGTCGGCCTTCAACTTCTTGATGACGCGCAGCGCCAGGTCGCAGGCATGCTGGGCATGCAGTGGATTGATATCGGGTGCTCCGGACACAGCCATATAGACCATGCCCACAGTTTCCACCTTATAGACGAAGGGTGATATAATCTCCCCATCCAGTGCAGAGAAAACCTGGTTTAAGGTGTTTACCGCCTGCATCGCTTCCTGCACGTTGGTTGATCCGCTGTCGTAGATGTTCATCACTTCAATAAAAATGACGGAGACCTCTTCAAAGCTCTGGCAGACGTGTTCATTGCTCACGCGCATGCGTTCCGCAATGGGTCGCGGTATCATGGAATAGAGCAGTTCGTCTCCTTGCTTCTTCCACGAATCGGCCAACTCCAAAGACTTTTCAAGCTCATCGGAGCGCTGTTCTTCCTTCTCGAACATTATTTCTAACTTGGAGCAATGCTGCCAGCCCGCCATGACTAGCTCACGGCTCAGACCATGCGGATTGAGATCATTCAGGTACAGGCCAATACTATGGAGCTCATCCAGATTCTCTATCAGAGGGCTGCACAGAAAAATCAACGAGTCAACATCCTTGATATAGAACATCTGTCCTTTGAGCAGGATTGAACGTAGCCCCTGGGAAGCCCGACGTTGGCCTGTTGCCGGATCGATTTCTACCTCGCTATTGCCGTCATCGAGATCATCAACATTGTTGTCGCTGAATTCTTGGGCCTTCGCCAGCGACGCAGCTTGGGCCTCGTTGAGGAGCATGTCGTCATAGTTCTCAAAGTCCATATTGAGTACAGCATCATAGGCAAGTCGATTGTGTCCGGTGCGGATCAGTTCGAACTCAAAGAGAACCGTACGCATCTGGATCAAAGTGTCCCAGTCGATGGTGGTGTCCTTTGGTCTGCGACAGTAAAATAGATTCATGACGTGGGTGCCTATGAAAGCCTTGGGATTGGCGCCCGGATTATGCATTATCCACGTTTCGACTACTTTCTCGCCCGCATGCGTTATTTTCATGTCATGATTGAGCACAAAAGTGAAGGGAAACAGCTCCAAGAACACATTCAGATCCACAGATGGCATCTTAACCTGTGACGGATGAGCCACAGTATTGACCCGCTTGGCCATGTACTCGCTGTTATCAAAGTCCAGGCGATACTTGACTATAACCGTTAGAGGACCGTCTGTCAGTTTAATGGGTCCCGCGGTACCGCCGCTTATATCATTCTGGCTCTCGATCACATAGGCCTTGATCTCCAGCCCATAGAACTCCCTTGCCACCTCCGTCATCTGGCCGATGAGATATTTAGACATGCCCGTACGTCCACTTCGATATAGAATCACCGCTCCACCTTCGTCCATGCTTGTCAGCTGCATGCTGGGCGACTTCATCTTCGGATATGTAAAGCGCATGATCAGATGAATGTTGTCGATGGACTGCAGGAAATCGCAAAAGTAGCGACCCGTCGAACGTATCATCTTGTCATAGCCAAAATTGCTGAAGAATCTCACGAAGCACTTGCCGAAGAAGTTCATGCAAAAGTCAAAGGACTCGCCCGTACAGGCGGACAGCGCAGCCGCAATATCTGGCATCAGCTTGTCCGGATATATCTGATGGGTCTTAAAGCTGTTGTGCTTGCAGTCGACAATGCGACAAACTTTCTTCCATACGTCCATGCCGTATTCCTCCTGCACATAGTGCTGCACACTCTCATACAACATTCCATACATGATGAAGAGTTTTGAACTTCTATGCACAAAATTTCTATGGGTTATGCCTATGGAAGATAAACAAAAGTTATTATGAGCATAATATAATATTTGAAAGGTATACCTTATGGTGACTACATGGTCTTATCATAGTAATGTACAGTCGAGTCCCGATAATTCGAAATGGGATCAGTTTTTTTCGATTTACACAGAAATTCAAATTATCGAGATTTCCATTAAACGAGGCTCAAAAAAGAAAAATTCAAATAAACGAGGCTATTATATTTCATCATGTATACTTAATAAATTTTTATTTAAAAAAAGTATTTAAGTACATTCAATTGTACGTTTTTCATATTAAATCATAGTTGAACAGGTAATAAAATTATAATAAGAAAATTCATAATTTTTTAATCACATAAAATAAATTTTTAAATAAATACACAAGTAAGACAACTCTAGTCGGGGGTGCCCGACTAGGAGATCCCCTGAACCCCGTCCGATCTGCGTTTTTAAAAAGTCTGTTATTTTCGATTGTTTGACACTTTTTATATGGGGGAGGGGGGGGGGGGAGGGGGAGGGGGAGAGGAGGAGGGGGGGGGGGGGGGGGAGGGAGAGAGAGAGAAGGGGGGGAGGGAGGGAGAGAATTTTGTGTTTGAGAGAGTTATTTTGTTTGTTTTTTTTTTTTTTTGGTTTGTAGATTTTGGATTTGGTTAATTTTTTTATTGAGGTTATTGATATAGATATGTGATGATTTGATTAGACATGAATATTATATATATTTAGATTATGGATTTTGATTGAGTTAAGAGTTTAAAAGTTGGTATTGGAATGTGACGACAGTTTTTTTTTTTTGTGAATATGAGATTGATGGAGTTTTGTTGTTTGATACAATAAGTGATGTGATTTTGTTTATTTTATGTTATTTCATTGTGTTGTTAGGTGGTGGCGGTGGATAGAGGGGGCACGTCGTGGGGGGTTAGCGATGTATTTTTTTGTGTTTTTTTTTTTTTTTTTTTTTTTTTTTTTTTTTTTTTTTATGTTTGATTGTGGGGATTAGCTTTTTTGTGTTGTGTTGATGGATTTGTTGGAGGGGTTGGGTCTTGTTTTACTTGTTTCTTTAAGTTTTTCTATTTCATTTTCCAAACTAATAAGGCTATCAAAGACACTGTCTTGAATATCATTTGTTGAAAGAAAATGTTTCAATTGATGAACTAACGCTATGGCTTGTGTGGTTGTCAAAGTTTCATCTTCTTCGGCATCATCATCATCCTCGTCACTTTCATTACTGACCTGCAAAACTTCTTCCAAAATGTCGTTATCTGTTACCAGTTATACCAGTTACAGCAATGTCATTGTCAACGTAAACATATTCCTCGAAAGATCCGTGTTCAGCATGTTTCTGACGCTTCAGTTTACTATGAGATGATGTTTGCAGAATAAGCTCTCTTTTAAGTAAAATTGACGTGATTGTTGATGGAGCGATATTAAATTGTTTTGGCCACGTCAATTTTTTGTTGTTTCATTATCAATGGCTGAAATAATGTCTTGCCTTTGCGATTGCTAAGGTCTTATGCGTACGTCTATTTGCCATTTCTAAGACATGATGTTGCGCTTAGAATAAAACTCGACAAACTAAACGAAAACAGTGTTGAGAAGCGCAAAATTCAACATGCACAGCGATATTAAGGCGGCAAAGCTGTTTGCAATTTAACGACAAAAAGTTTCAAATTGCAATACGAATTATAAGAGATTATGAAAACAAAATTTTAATTTATAAGAAGTTTAATATTCTAGGAGTTGTGAAAAAGACTACGAATTAACGAGGGGACCAAAATGTCTGGAATTTTTACAAATTAACGAATTTGTTCAAGGAGATAGAATTTTTTGGATTTATCGCAATTTTCGATTTAGCGGGGCACCAATTATCGAGACTCGAATGTATATAGTAATTACTATTATTTATTTCTTTCAGCTTTATTACACTACTTTAAAAACTAAATTCTGCAAAATTATGATATGTTTGGATGTTAGCTTTTCCACCTTGAATTACTTGAGACCTAAGCTAATATATATTATTTTTTTACATTTTTTTTACTCAACTTCAACTATACTTAACACCTTAATACCATACCTTTACACTCAGTTTGGGCTCTGCTCTGCGTTGAATGAGCAACAGGCTTGGGTTTTAAATTGAATTAAATTTCTGATCCCCTTTCACTTTGCAGCTGTTTGTACTTTTGCCCGCATTTCCCAGCGGCATTTATTTATTTATGGAGCGAACGGAATGTAATTTGCCACAGCACAGGAAACCCAAAATGTAATTTTTTTTACAGGCTTTGCTCTTTGTACGCCAACAGAAGATTTCGTTGTGATTTTATCTATATATATACTTATTTTTTTTAAAATGTAATTGGGTGTTCGTACTCCGTGTGTTTGCGTCCTGCGAATGAAGCGCGTGCCTGAGCTGTACACGACTTTTATAGCCAGCTGCCCGATACATCATTCGGAAACCCTTTCGGGCGCTTCCACTGCCCTGTCGCCACTCAACTATCAGCGGTGGCTCCATGCCCTTCGCCTCGACTGTTCGCTGACAATGTTTCATTACATGTCATTGCTCCTTGTTGATGCCAATTGACGCTTGCTAAGTCGATAAAGTACCCACAATGAAGTATTTTTTCCCTATTTTTTATTTTATTGCTTTCACAACAATAACTCACACGCACAAAATGCGTTCTTTGCATTCTTATCTATGTACATAGATATATACTATTTTATAAGGGGCTAAGTACATACCGCTGATTGGGGTTTCCCTTTGGCATTTAAACAGCTCCAAATATCGAACGTTTCCTTGAATAATAATAACAATATGCTTAGCCTATGCTTAAATAGATCTCTTTGGCCCTTAAATTTCAATTCTAAATAAACAGAAATTAGACCCCATAGGACGACGAGCTGAGTCGATACAACCTTGTTCATCTGTCCGTCCGGCCGTCTGCCCGTCTAAGTGTCTGTCCGTCCGTTTGAACGCAGAGATCTCGTAAGCCACAAAAGCTAGAGACTTGAAATTTCAAATATATATTAATGTATACCATATGCAGTTCGAGTTAATATTTTTTCTTCGATAACTCATTCCATTTCCTGTCCTTTTCCTAAATGCATTGCTTATGCAGTGAATATCCAGCTTTCATTTCAGGAACTGACAGCAAATGAATAAGTACCTCACCTAAATGCTCGCAGTCTTGAAATGTGTTTACCAACACTAAGAGTGCTCTACTGGGGAATGACCGACTAGAAGGTACCCTAAAACCCGCTGCTGTAAACATTCTGGCTTGCTGTATACTATAAATACACGCAGACACAGCCTAGAGTCTCTGATATCGAAAATGTTCATAAAAGTAAATTTAAGACCTGTAGATTTAATGGTTTCCAAATGATCTTTTATAAACCAAAGGAAATTGTACATTTTTACTGACATTATGGGAATGAAATGAGTTTTTGAACAATATTCATATTAAAAATTGTTAAATTTTGAACTTTTGTATTCTACGAGATCGCTGCGTTCACACGGACGAACCTGCTGACATATCGACAGACAGATATGTTTAAGGACAGACATATGGACGGACAGACAGATAGACTTAAGGACTGACGAACAGACATGCAGACGGATGGACGAAGACATATAGGCGGACAGGCAGACAGATGGATATACGGACAGACAGATAGACTTAAGGACTGACGACTGACACATACGCGGACAGACTGACAGATATGTAGACGGTCGCACGGACAGCCATACAGATGGGCGGACGGACGGTCGGACAGACACGTACTAAAATGTGTAGATCAACGTAGGCCGACATCAAGATCAAGAATAGATACACTTTACGGAGTCTCTTACGTCTCCTTCTGCATACATTAGAAAAACAACAATTTAAACTGAGTTCCCATTTTTGTCGTTTGAGGATATGAAATTGACTTGAATCAGTTAAATCCTATACTTTAGCTGCTCTAATTAGACAGCTAAAACGTTACCTGGTAATAGGCATGCCATATAAAGGGACTTATTTTGTAAAAGCTTTTTGCTTGCTGGCAATTAATTTGATGCTTAAAGCATTTTAAAGGGTGCTATTGGTGAAGGACGGCAGAATTTAAATCACAGTAGACAGGGGAGTCTACGTATGGGAGTCGAAAAACAAATGTTGACAGTTGATGACAACGGTTAAGCGCTAAAGGATGTTTGTTATGTTATTTATATTAGCTGCCTCGGATGCCATACACACATACATATGTATATGCGAGGGTGGTCTAACAAATTGGCGACACACACACATAACATACTATATATATTTTCATTTGAATAAATTCATTATACTCATTATGTTCACGAAAGTGAAAGGAGTATATTGGTTTTGAGCAACGCCACAAAATTGTGATGAAAGAAATTGGTAAAAATGATTATAGAATCTGATAGATAATTTATCAGAGGTCCAGAATCTGAAAGATTTTTGAGTATTGAAAGTTGAGTAAATTGATAAAAAAAAAAAACAAAAAATGTGAAAATTATTCTAGTTGCCAGTTGAATTGCATCAAAACTGTTGCACAAATTATAGATATTTTGGTATCACTGGAAAGGTAAGCTTATTTATAACAAAATAAAAGAAAAATTATTCTCTTTTGTTTATTCGTTAAAGAGCTAGATTTATTTTAGTAAACTTCTATATTTTGATAGCCTTTTTCAACTTTAGTAGACTATAACTCGCAAGGATTAAGCGGCATTAATATGAGATTCATATAGAACTCTTAAGGAGGGTATTTTCTATCAGGTCTATATAAATTTGGCTGCCCGTTTTTACCATAAAAACCAAAACAATACCCCAATAAAAATACACAAAAAGGGTCAAAGTGCACGCGCATGCCGACGGCATTTAATAAAAAAAAAATGTTTGGAATAAAATTTGTAAATTTTTAAATTTTTAAATTTTTCTTCCATTTATATTAGTTATATAAAAAATAGAAAAAAAATATTTACAACTATAAAAAAATTATTACTTCATATAAAAACACATATTATTTGACTAAAATCACATTTTTCACTTTTGACATGAAACTGCAAATCACCCTGTCAACAGATCACCCTGTGTATAGGTTTTTTTTGAAGCTTGAAGAATTCTCTGCCATATGCTATTTAAGTTTTGAAAATACCTTGCTTGGTTCAAAAGTTATGATTTTTGCAACGCAAAGTGAGAAAAGGCCCCACTGTGCAACGGTCGATTTGCTGTACGTCTGGCCGTCAGTCCATATGAACGCAAACCATTTGGTCGCTATTGAAGCTAGAGACTTGAAATTTGGAATGTTTACTCGTGTATACCCTAGGATTATAAAGTGTCAAGATTTTCCCAATACGCCCACTAGAAGAGTGGCAAATCGGCTTAAACACAATAATTTTGTACAAATTCTTATATATCTTGAGCACTATTGATGCTAGAAACTTGATATTTGGAATATATACTCGAGCTGACAAGATCAAAGAGATATGGCTGATATATATGCGAAGATAGGGCGTGTTGCAAATGAAAAAGCTTATATCTCTTAAAGTTTTAGAGCTAGAAGCTTAAAAATAGTTTGTAGACCTCCTCTATCGCCTCCTTTTTGGGGGCGTGGCATACAACAACTTACGTTACCCTAGACTCCTAAGGATTGGCCATTGCATTTACTATTGATTTGCCAGAAATTAGATATATACTTAAGTAGGCAGCGCTTGGCCCTTTAATGAGTATTCTTCAGTCGGTAGCGCCCGACTGAACCGTTTGTTACTTGTTTTTAGTGCTGGCGCGTGACTGGTCACCCTTGCCCTTTGCAGACCTGGGCTCGAACCCTTTGCTTGACATCGATTGGCCAAACAAGTGGGCATAATAATACTTAAATAAACACTTTATAACCATCATGATTGATGTGGCCAAATAGGCTTGCATTTATCATGGAAAATGCACCCGAATGGGATATTTATACATATATTTATGAATACAAAGTGTTCTTTAGATTAGCTTTGAGTGCAGCTTATTTGCCCAGGCCCACTTTGTTGAAGAGCTTGTCCTTGACAATTTGGGCCATCAGACCGTGGATTAGCTCGATTGTGGAGCGGCTGCAATCGCGCGTTGCCTTGGACAGCTTGTCCTCAGATCTCTTCTCGTTGACGTCGGTGCCTGTGGAAAGAGACAAATTTTTATTATAAAAGGCGAATCGTGAACTCTTTACATAAGCCAAGTGTATGTACCGCGACCTAAGAAGTTTTCACTTTGCTCCAGCTTCTCGGACAGGTCCATGATCTGGCCGGTGGTGTACTCCGTATTGGTTAGGAGACCTGAGCTGCCCAGTGTATTCACCCAGTACTTGTTCCACAACGAGTCGAGCAGCTTGCGATCCAAGTCCGATTTGAAATAGCTTATCTCCAGCGGATAGTATTGCTTGCAGTGCACACCAAAGTCCTCAATCTTGTTGAGCGGAATCGTTTGATACTCCGATGGCTCCTCGTTGGGTGGCTTGTACCCCTTGGGATATGTGCGGAAGGCACCAAGGCAGACCTTGCCGGCAGACACAGTGCGCACCGGATCTACAACGATAGCCACAAAGGGCTCCTGGTAGGTCTGATTGAGCATCTGGGTGGACACATCGATGCCCGACAGCCAGCAGCCGTAACCTGGATGGCTGTGATACCAGCCAACAGCGTGCTCCAGCCGTCCCACTTCCTTGGCTGCCTCCATGTAGGCGGTCATGTACTCATAGGCTTGGGCCTGGGCATTAACCCTCGTCTCTGTTCCCTCCACGGGCAGTGCAAAGGCATCCATCACAATCTGCAATTCTGGGTTTTTACTTGGGACCTTTTTTTTCGACTAGTTTAGTTTACCATTGTGTTGTCCTCCACTTTACCCAGCATTAAACCCATCACCTCCAACGTGCCACCAGAGCGAGCGTGCATAACCATCTTGAGCAGTGCTAGAGCCGAGATTTTAATATCCTTAAAGAAATGCGGATCCTTTTCCCAGGGCTTAGCGTCAATGATTTGGCGCTGTTGCTCGGCATCGTAACGAAAGATGTCGTCGCAACTGGGCAATGTTTGTATGTTATTTTCCAGCTCCCATTTCATTTGTGCAGCATCAACATCCATTTTGTATTATTATTTATGCTTTAATTTTATTTGTCCGGCTCGAAGTTTCTTAGTGTTTTGTCCTCAATAGGAACTGTTAAAACGAATACAGTGTACATCACCTAGGTGGCAACGCTAAGCAACTCAACCGGCGCATATTTGCGTTTACAGTACTCAATTTGGCGTCAAATTGAGGTTAGCAGCATAATGCTGCTGATCATAACAGCTGTTGTCATTTTGTTGGCTCCTGCTTGCGTTAACAGTGAATTTATTTGCGTCACTTATATAGTTTACATTTACAGGTTGCTAACAAGATAAACTAGCAGGCTCTTATATGCGTTTACAGTACTTATAATTGTGCTAGTGCTCAGATACCAGTGCTGCCAACTTTTAAAAGTTTCAACACGCCAAATTTGGCGGGAAACGAAACCAGAAAAAGCTAAAAGGAATGTTAATAATACAATACAACAATACAATACAATTTGACTCAGATGGCCTTTTTTTTAGTTCCCACTTTCAATTTGTAATACGAACTACAGTTTCCTCTTCATGTTATCCGGTTATGATGACCTTTTTTTTTTTGCTTCGCACCCTCAAAACCTATGATTTCCTATGAATATTCCTGTTGAAATGCTACAAACAATGAAGAAATAAAAAAGCTGAAAAAAGCTTTTTCGTATATCTAAAAAGCTAGAATTCCCGCTTCCCGCTATTCTCAAATTTTTCACGCCATCGCACTTTGAAAAAAAATCAGATCTGACGGGAAAAAAGCGAAATTGGCAACACTGTCAAACACATATATCACTTTACAGTTGGATATTAATGAAATTGACGCATTCATTCGTAAAAATTGCCCTTCACATTCACTACAACAAAACAGTTCTACATAATAATAGTTATTGCATTAAACTAAAAAAATATGCCATGACTTCTCGCACTTTTGAAATGGCGTTCGATCTGAAACGTTCATAGGCTAAACTCCACTTACTACGCTGCACCTGTTGAATGCGTTCATCCACCGAGTCCTTGCACACAAACTGATAGATGGCGACATCTTCGTTCGGCTGGCCCAGCTGATAGATGGCGCTTTGCGGCTCCAAATGCGGATTCCAGTGCACATCCATGACCAACAAATATTTGGCGCCGTTCAAACCCAAACCAGGTTTCGCCAAACCCAACGAGAGCAGCAGAATGTAAGGATTAACAGATTCATTGAAATGTCTTGCAATTTCTCCGATTCTCTTTTGCGGAGTCGTGCCAGTTAGCATCCTGATATTCACGCTGCCTCCGCTGTGGGCATGTAAATGATCATTCAATATCTCCAGGAGTGCAGTCGATTGTGATATCACAATGATTTTGCCTTTGTCTTCCACGCATTGGTCGACTATCTCAATGGCTCTACGAATTTTCGTTGAGGGATTGTTACGCTCAAATATGGGATTCCTCAGGGTCAGGACATTATCATCAGAGGTGTCGCCGTAGTCGTATTCGCTTTCTTCGTCGTATATATCCTGTTTAATTATGTTGAGCTACAGGACAATAAAAAAAATATATTTAAATATTAATTTGGCTAGCTAAATAGACTCAGATTCTGAATCTTACCGATCGGATGAGATAGGGATGAGAACACAGCTGCTGAAGTCGTTTCACCCGTTCCAAGTGTATCATGGAACGCGTCTCCACTAGTTGATCCAATTCGTTACGAACTTTGTCATACAATATCCTTTCGTGTGCATCAAGATCTAATTCAATTTTCGTATGTGTTATCCGTGGAAAATTCGGCAGTTGTCCAGCTGCCTGAACCTCAGACATTGTGCGCCTTAAGCACAAGCGTTTATCCTTCGTGACGGGCCCTTTGAACAGAAAGCTGAGCAATGCCATGAAATCCTTTTCACTATTCTGTATTGGAGTTCCAGTGACAGCCCAACGAAAATGGCTCTTCAAAGCGCAGATTGCTTGAGAACGCTGCGTTCTGGTATTTCTGATTTCATGGGCCTCATCCAAGATGAGGCGACGCCACTTGGTTTCCAAGAGTTCACTATCATTGTTCCAGTCGGACGTCACAACAGTATAGGAGGTGATCACAATGTCTACATCCTTGAATTTATTGACATCTCTTTTTCCTCCATAGTACAGATAGACCGTTAGCTGATCACCTGCCGCAGCTTTGATCTCAGCTTCCCACTGGTCCAGGAGACTCCTGGGACATACAATCAGAGTTTCGGCATCATAATCTAAAACAAATTAACATTACGAGTTGGAAGTACCTATAGAAGTAGGTATAAATAAATATTTAATAATAACTTAAGTAAATAAGGAAACTGCTTGGGCCAAAGGCCAAGACTTTTCAATGTATTGATCCTGATCAAGACTGAACAACGACAAGCATATCCTGTTTATGCACATTCAATGGTATTTTCAATAGTCTTCCCACACACAACTCGAGGCTGCCCGACTAGGAGATACCCTGAACTCTGCAGCCATAAGCAAGCGAGTTACCTAAAGTCAAGCGAAGTCCACTATGCTTCTCTGATGTAGTGTGATATGTGTATAAGTTTTTAGAACAGTTCGAATGAAATATACGTCTGGCCTCGTTGACTTCCAAATAACATCTATTTTATTCGCTAATAAATACGTTTTTCTGCGTTAATAAATACATTACTGAGTATATTAATAAACCCAGATCGGACTAGGGTTTTTCCTAGTCGGGCACCACCGACTAGAGTTTTCTTACTTGTTTTTCCAAAATTTGTTTTTCACCCATTGACATAAATAAATGCTTGCCTTAATTATAAACTAATCATAACTATCATTTAGAGGGTATTTTCAATAATCAATATTAAAATTTAGGACTCCCTAAATGTACGTAAATTTGATTTGCTTACTCTAATTATGTTTGCCTACTATATAAATATATACATATGTGTCCAATGTGTGTTTGTAGTGAGTCTTGATGGCTTCGTAGGCGGCGTGACTGATAAGGTAACTCGCGCTCTGCTAACTGCGCAGTATGAGCTTTACTATGGGAACTGAATTGTTGAATTGCATTTGTTCTAGATGGACTTTATTCATCCAAAATATACCAAAGCTGTGTCAAGTCATAACAAGAACCGCCACAGTCAATAGGATGTTTCCAGCTTTTGTGGTATTCAAGCGAAATTAAATTAACTATTTTGATTGATCATAAGGAAATGGGTTGAGCTCTCGTTCACTCGGACGGACAGATGGTCGGACTGACGGATGGACGGACGGACCCTGAATTCCCACTTTCAATGGGTTCATTCTAAATATATAGATAATTAAAATTCAGAACAAGTAAGACTGTTTTAATCGGTATTGGACGAGTTGAGATATTTCTATATATATATATATATATATATATATATATATATATATATATATATATATATATATATATATATATATATATTTTGCTGATAAAGTCTAACTATGTTATATGTGGAATGAGAGAAAAGTATCGCAAATTGGATGATTTCATATAAATTCTGCCTGCACTTGGCGCTAAAGTTCTTGGTCATTGAATTGATTGATTTAACAATTTCTTTGTTTCAACTATTTTCTGTATGTAATTCTACTCTTTCCTAAATTATTCTCCATATCAGATACCATTTTCAATTGGTTGCATTAACTGGGAAAACTGAATATAAAAAATATATATGTACATAATTATTTTATTTTTGGGATAGGCATCCAAAATTAGAAATATTCAGCAGTAGCCAAATCACTAGATTTACGAGTTCGCTGATTGTGAATATATATTTTTATGCTTTATGTCTGCCACGCCTTCATCTGCTTGTCATGAAAACATTGTACTTCAAAACCCCATTTCAGGGGCAGGGTATACGGGCATTTTGAACGAAATCTTAGCTTACGGCGTAACTCACCCGAGTGTGTGGCTCCCTGGTTATCCTGTTTGCTTAGAAGCAGCCAGGCAATCATAGTCAAAGAAGAGCCCAATCCTTTGCCATCGGCCAGGATGCCACCAAATGGTGCTAGCGTTTCACACATGTCCATCCAGGAGAGAGCATGCTTTTGATGCTGCTCTAGTTCCACTCGGAGACCTGGTATATTTCTGGACCTAAACGTTTTTCTGCGTGTAAATCTGGCCACCTCGTCCATCAGTTCCTACAAGTAAGTTAAATATTTGCATAAAAGCTTTACAAAGATATTTTTGAAACACTTACCCGACTCGAACTCATATATAACGGTTCAGACACACTTTGACGCATTTTGTCTGTGTAATAAATGAGTTTAGCCGCGAAAAAAAATCCGGATGCTTACTGTTGGGGAAAACACCAAAACTAATGCTATCTCACATCAATGTATACATATGTATATATATATAATATATATATTAAGTATTTCACATTCCAGCTTTGACTCACGAGCGTATAACGATTTGTATAAGAGAATTTGATTGGCGTTTAACAGTAAGTTAACATTACTCAATCGTGAAAACGATCACTGTTAGCAGAAATACGTGCGCGCGAGTTTAAAATTGTCGCTTTGAAATTCAGCAAATACTGCTTACTGTTGAGATAATTAGTAGTTATGGTAGTTCTTTAGAACTATCAACTATGCTCAACTGTTTTCTATTCAGTTATTTATTTCCCATTTAAACTGTCTATTTTCCCATGCAGTATTCCTATTTGAATCGTTATGCTATTTAATAATATCTTTGATGCTTAACAGGTGCACTAACCATACAACCATGTATGGTTAGTGCAGGTGTTAACTCTGATGTTTTAACATGTGTTGGTATGTTAAATTTCGTGTTAAGCTTATGTTAAGCAATGATAAATTTCTCCTTTTGTATATAAATTCATGTTATAAGTCGTGAGAAATACTAAACTATGCAAAGCGGTCTGTTCACTTGAATTGATATGCTAGCTTGAAATTGTAACGTCACATTTTCGATCTTTGTATGAATAAGCCAAGAATGTGACGTCAGTTAATATAAGAGAATGTGATTTTATTAAAGAACATTTGCACATATTAATCGAAATAAATGTTACATCAAGTTCTGGATGTTAACGATTCATCGATTAATCGATTAATAATGATAGTATATTTTTTGAATAGAATAAGAAAATGGCTTAAATACAGTAATGCATGAAGAACAGTTAGTGTATGCAATAAATGCAACTTAGAGTAACTTAAGATATATATTTAAGTATTCAACTATTGTTTGTCTAATGCATCGACAATTAGTTTCAAGATATTTCGCTTTAGCTCATCAGCTAAATGTGGTTGCAGCTGGCGCATTTGGTCACCGACAAAGTCGCCAAAGATTTGGTGGGAATGGGGATTATGCTCCCTCGCCTTGACTGACATCGATCGATCGTGCAGTTCGGGTGCTTTAGTAGCAAAGGAGAACAGCGTGGAGCAGGTGTCCAGATCCTCCATCAAAGCCTGTGAAGGTGGACGCTTGATAGAAACCTCATCATTCGACTCGAGCTGTAACTGAAATTCAGTTCACATAAAGTTTATTAATGTATACATATATATATATATATATATATATATATATATATATATATATATATATATATATATATATATATATATATATATATATATATATATATATATATGTATATTTATATGACTTACAGAATTGCCTTTGGACCTGCGTGGCTCGCAGACTTGATGCAAAAATCTTAAAGGCTCGAAGTATTGCCATTTGATCTCAATGTTTTGGCTCGCCTTTGCCTGATAGCTTCTATATTGAGCTCGCAGATTGTCCCACTTGGCCTTGCAGTCGGCCAATGTGCGCTCCAGCCTGCTGGCTATCATTTGAAATGCCTCTTCACGCAGTTTGCCATCCTTGTGATCCGCATTGCTCGGATCCCACAGCAATTCGCGCTGTCCCACGAACCGGATGAGCAAACGAACATCATCTGGCGACCACTCCTGCTCGATTTTTCGCGTTCTCCGGCAACGTTTTTTGGCGCTTATCTACAATATAAATACAGATTTCAATTTAAATAACTATTTTTCTTTTTAATATTTAATCATTTTATTACCCAATCGTCGAAGTGTTTGCTTCTCGACTCCATTGCTAATATGGCATCTGACAGCTATCTGGCACAGCGATGCCAGACTATGGCAGCGACTGGTTGCCAGATCTGTGCTGCCAGTTGTATGACAAGATTTATATGAAACAGTGCTGCCTGACTAGTTAATTGATAATAAAATATGGTATCTGATAACTATATGGCACAGCGATGCCAGACTAATTTGGACATGGTTTGCTATGGCAGCGACTGGTTGCCAGATCTGTGCTTCAGTTGTATGACAACAACTGGCCATATGACAGTATTCATTTGTTACAGCGCTGCCAGACTAGTTTATTGATAATAAAATATGGTATCTGACAGCTTTCTGGCACAGGCACGCCAGATTAATTTGCCTATAGTTTGCTATGCCAACGACTGCTTGCCAGGTCTGTGCTGGCATTTGTATGGCAGCAACTGGTCACTGATAGTCTTCTATGGCAACATATGGTTGCTTACCTGTTGGCTTCGAGCTGCAAGTTCAATTTCATTGCTAACAATATGCTTTGACCTTATTGTATGGCTTGAACTGCCAACCTTGGCCGGCTCCACTGCCAATATATGATGGCCAACGAGCAATTGAAACAACAGATGGCGCCACTCAATTTTTAACAGATTTCTTTTAATTACACATTTGTTTACCTTCATTTTGTTACCTTTTTTTTAAAGTGTTTTTTTCATGTTGTATACATAAATATATTTATATATATATAATCACATGTGCTGAATCATAGAAATGGAAACTTAAGGCCAATTGCATTAAATTGTACAATTGAGTACGGAACTCGAATCAAACAATAATAATTACACACACACAAACTTGAATTGAACTTTGGCTAACTATTGCACGCCACTCGCTTGTTCGTTCTCTCTCTCTCTCTCTCTCAATATGTAGCTAATCTTACCAAGCACCAGGTGAAAGGTGGCGGAGGGTTCTTAACATTTAAGTCTCGTCCAAATGCTATTTGTTTTCCTAATAATTTAACAACAACACATGCTGCTTGCTTGGTTTTTGTTATTGAGCTGCCGCTGGTGCAGGTTGCTCTGCTACATCTGGTGCTTCATTGGCCTGGGCTTCTGGCTCCAACGGCTGCCCCTCGCCGCCCCACATAAAGCCGCCAGGACGATCTTCGGCAGCCGCTTGATAGTTGCGTTCAATGTGTTCGTTGAAGAGTCTTTTCCTGCAAGAAACAAAGTTAATGATAATAAATAAATATGAGCTGAAGTCCAAGTATAAATATTACAGGAAATACGGCGTCTTGATCAGTCGGAAGCCGTTTGATAGCTGGGGATAAACATCCTCGAGCACATAGTAGATGTGGCCAACGCCCATGCCAATGATGTCCACCCATATGGTATTACCCAATATCATGGAACAGCAGAGCAGCACCCAAGGCAGATAGGGCGCCTGCAGAGAGAGAGAGAGAGAGAGGTAAATCTATTGAATATACTATGCAGTTGCAATGAAATTTAGTTTTACCTGAAAGTTGAGCACGCCGAAGAAGTTCATGGGCACCAAGGGATTTCGCCTGGACCACACATAGACCAGCATTAACGTGAATGCCTGGCCGAGGAACAGCAAGTTGACAAAGATGCCAAAGAATGTCATCAGCACGCCGCCAAAGACGAACATCATAACAAAATCGGAGCTGCGGCCACGAAAGGAGCCGTCCTCCAGCATGCGACAATAGCGATATGTGAATATCATATTGAAAAAGAAACTGATGCCAATGGTGCCGAAATACAGGAATGTGGTGGCCAGACGCCAAATTTGGAATTTCTTTACAATCAGCGTGGGATTAAAGTACAACTGCAACGGCGACACTAGATCCAAGTGCTGCCAAATAGAAGATAAAAGCAAAAGACAGTACACGTCAGCGTGCTTGGGAATCGAATGAATGGCAAATAGAAGAGGACTCACCACCGCCAATGTTGTGAGCACACAGACTGTGGTATACGCCCGTGTCACTATGGGCACTTCCATGTAGAACTGCCGCATTGCATTCATCCTGGAGCGCTCTTTATGGCTGGGAGATGAGTCTATAAAATGACGAAATTGAAGATTGGTTGTGTTTGTGCGAGTTGCTGTAGATGGGCGCTCTGGCAGCGCTTGCCGTCACGTGGGTGTGGCTACCAGAACAACTTGCAGGTGTAGGATTTACAATTAATATTATTGTTGCATATATTTTATTTTGCTAAATTTTAGAGCTATATAAAATAAAACTGTTATCGTTTATCGTTATAGGCAGTTATCGGCAGAGTGTAACCGACCATCAGCTGTCTAGTTACTTTTAGAGTGATTTCGTATATTGCTTAAAACTTCTTACTCTGACATAGAGGTCAATACATTTTTATTTCTATTTGCACAGCACCAGGTGTGAATTGCCACCTTAGCTAAGAAATGTGAAGTAGCAAACTATGGAGTACCGCAAGTGAAATAATATCAAACAAGTGTAGCAGTAAAAAGTATATCGATAAAAGCAACACTCACTCACGAACAATCATCGATATATCAGCGCTCATTATTCTTATCGGCTGCAAAAGTGCTGGTCGCCATTATCGATTTGTGGCAAAAAAAAGAAGAATAAAATATAGAATTAAAGATCGCGTTACAGCGTTACGCACCGGCTAAAGAGCGCATTAAACGCGGCGTAAAAATTAATTTGTGAAACAAATAAATCTGTTGAACAGTGTGTGGTGCGCGCAAGCTAGTCGTTTTTTATTTTCGTTAAGCATTTGCCACAACAACTAATCAATATCAATACGTCTCCCTGTCTCTGACTGTGCGTGTGTGTGTGTTCGTCTTCGTGTTCGTGTTCGTGTACTGGCCTGTCTCACAGTGTATGCGTGTGTGTGTGTGTGTGTGCTGTTTGGTCCATTCTTTGGTGCACATAATCAAATTAGATTGGATATATAACTAGTGTTAATTAACTGAAAACAACAAGAACAACAACAACAACAACAGCTTCATCATGACTATGGCTGGGCAAACCATCAATGACAGGCTGCTGGCTGCTCGTCACAGCCTTGCGGGCCAAGGACTCGCCAAATCAGTGTGCAAGGCCACAACTGAGGAATGCATCGGACCGAAGAAGAAGCATTTAGATTGTAAGTGCACTGCAAAAAGCATACAACAAAAAAACCACACAGCAAAAGTTGTTAGCAAAAGGGAAAAATAACGGTTAACGCACACATACAGGCGAAAAAAAATGTGTCGTCTTGTCAACATTTTGCCATTCATTCAATTACACAAAGAGAGACATTTGCTCTCCTCTCTCCTAGTTTTTTTTTGGTGTGCCTTGTAACGTTACATTTGTATGTGTGTGTCTTAGGAGAGTTCTTCAATGTTTTATCTTGCCTGTATCGCTATTCCAATTACTGTAAACTTTTATCATGTTGTGCTTTGTTCCCCAGCGAAATAAGCCATATCAGACACCGTGTTTAACGCCCACTCTCTAAATATAAAGTTTTTTTTTTTGCGATGCACCTGCTGCCTTTGACTCAGCTGCTGTTTGCGGTATTTCCTTTTGAATGCTTCGTCATTCGCTCTCAGTGCTCTAGGCCTCTCTTTCTAATGTTACGTCACTTTCTCACGGCTGCACGTGTGTATGATTTACAATGAGCGCTTGTGTGTGTGTGTGTGTGTGTAACAGCATTTGATATTAGATTTGTTGCTGTTGTTGGAGTATGTGCCGTTTCAACGGTGTCATTGCCTTTTAAATTTATTCATAATCTGTACACAACAACAACAACTACAACAGCTGCAAGAAAAACTAAGGCTCGTCTATGTTTTACATTGCATTTCTGATTGGCTAAACAAAGTGATCTTTTGTGCGGCCTTATTGGATTCTGGTTGGATTTTAAAGCTTATGCTGCTTTTTCATATGTGTACACGTGTGTGTGTCTGTCTGTGTGTGTGTGTGTTTGCTTTGACCCGCTTCTTATTTAAGTTTGCCGTTTCTTTGGCACGTTTGCAACTTTGTTGTTGTCCAAAGTGAGTCATGAGAAATTTTTGGTAATGCTTAGTACCGTTGGCAAATGCATACATACATACATATATGTATGTATGCTTGATTACATACATTTAGATTACATCTGTTGTGTATTACTGGAAAATATGCGGATTTGTCACATAATGATATAACTTCGTATAGAAATTACTGTGGCATTACTAGCATTCGTCTGAGTGTGTGTTTATTATTATAATTAAGGAATTATTATAAAAAATTAAGCTAGAACTTGCGGTCATTGCGCATATACATATGTATGTACGTATGTAGGCAAGGGCTGCCCGCGTCATGCTCCGGTTCCAAAAGAAAAGATTGGACACACTGACCCAATTCGATTCCAATCAGAGCAAAAGGAATGCAGTTCACTAAAATAGTTTGTTTTTTAATCGATAAAATTGGTAACTTGTTGCTAGTCGGATACAGAAAATGCCGCTTTGGCTTACAATTGGTATTTAAATAAAAGCACATCAGAATATGTTAATTTGCTGTTTTCTTTTATTAGGTAAGCGTTGTTTCTTATTAAAATGTTTGTCTTAAAACAAAGCCACAGCAACCTGTGGTCAAGCGCAAGCTAAAATAGAAGTTTAAAAATGAAACCAAAGCCAATCAAGAAAAAAGTCATTAAAAGCCGCACATCAGCTACAACTTAGAAATTAAGAAAGAAAGAAAAAGAAAAAAACCTGTTCTCCGATTACATTTTGCTCATAGCAGGTAGAATGTAAAAATATGATTCGGTTCTCTTATTTACCCTTTCAACCGTTTTTTCTTTGCTGATAACTAAAAAAAACAACAACAAAAAAACTGTGAATGAAACCAGTTGGGAATTCAAAGAAACAAAAACTTTAGCTCTAGCAAAATGCAGTCCAAGTTGTCCTGAGCAATACCTGCATCGAATTACAAGTTCAATTAGCACTCAAATCTCGGAAATGCAGGTGTCGTAAAGCCGTAAGAAAACATGTGGAACTTGGAACTATATTATTATAGAATATTATTTATATGCATTTCTTTCATAAACATGTTCTTCGAGTCCTTAAAGTAAATTCTGATTTGGGTCAATGGGTTAAAGAGTGTATACCCTGTAACCAGTGTACATGAGCATGTATAACGTTAAAGCGAGCTTGAGATATATAATATAAATATAATTAGATTTAGTTAAGCATATTTAGTTGAGCCACATATCTAACGAGTTGAAAAACTTTTTAGCCCTTAAACTGGCTGAGCGATAACTATCAGAATATGTAACTCAATCAAAAATATGAAAATAGAAAACTCTTTCTTAAAAAAACATCAATAATTCAGTTGAGCTTTAATTTAAAGAATATAAAAATATATAAATTAACATATTTTCGTATTTATTTCAATTTATGTGCATATGTATATACGAATATCACTTATTGAATTGAACCAAATGATTTATATTACTTCTGTGTGTGTTTGTTTATGGGTGTCTGTGTATGTGTGTGTGCGTGTGTGTGTGGCTGTATGTGTAAGCAATCAACGAGTGCATTTAAATCATCTGCCCATATGTATGTAAATAAACGCCCCTCTTTAAATGCCGATAACAAGCTGTTGGGGGAAATAACAGTATGGTGATACTTATATAATATCCACAATATATATCTATATACATATGTATATATTATAATGCCATCTATACTGTGCGGCATTTGCTCCAGAGACAAAAGCTTATCACAATTTGAGTGCATTGCGGCACTTTGGAGGCGGCATAAAATGTCGTCTGTGCAGAAGTTGAGAATGATAAGAACATTGCAACGAACAATGGATAGGCCACATGAGTCGGCTTCCACAAGATGATAACGCCAATCGAATTCATGAACAGTAAAATCAGCGTTAAATGAACACTCAAAGACATATTTGTTTTCTTAAATATTTATTAAGTAATAAATTTTATAAAAATACTTTGAGAGCTGTGTCTATACTATTTTGGAATGACATAATTGTAATTGTAATTGTAATTTGATTTGCTTCCAATTATCTTTCCAGATTTGGTGCACTGCACAAACGAACCTAATGTCTCGATACCCCATTTGGCCAATTTACTTATCGAACGCTCGCAGAACGCCAACTGGGTGGTCGTCTACAAATCGCTGATAACCACACATCATTTGATGGCATATGGCAATGAGGTTTGTAGTCACTCAGTAAATGATCCGCTATCAACATAGATATTTAAGGGGCGTCCCAATATATATATATATATATATATATATATAAATTGCTTTAAACTTTTACTTTTATTCTTTTCACTTTTGTGGGCCGTTTTTTTAATACTATAAAAAGGTCACGTTCATTGTTGCTTTGTTTGTATTTTTGGTTTATTTGGTTTATTCTCTTCTTTTTTATTGTTTCTTGATTTGTTTTGTTTTTGCTTTGCGTGCTCTTTGGTTCCTATGTTATCTTTGGTTTTTATACTCATTCATGAAAGTGAAATGAGTATATTGGTTTTGTGCAATGTCCGTCTTGCTGTCTGTCCGTCCGTCTGTCTGTTTGTCCGTCTGTCCGTATGAACGCAAACCATTTCGTCGCTATTGAAGCTAGAGACTTGACATTTGGAACATTTACTCGTGTATACCCTCGAATTATAAAGTGTCAAGATTTTCCCGATACGCCCACTAGGGGCGTGGCAAATCGGAAAATGCATTTTCCGGTATGTCAGAAACCCTGTTAGTTGAAGTGCTAGAGAGTTGAAAAAAAGGTATGGCGGATATATCTACGCCCATTGGGGGCGTGACAAATCGGGTAAAACTGTATCTTTCACAGTTTTAGAGCTAGAAACTCCAAATTTAACGACTAAATTACTATTAACCTCCTCTATTGATATTGCCAAAAACTTTATATATATATATATACCAATTAAGGGCGTGGCAAAACAGAAAATGGAGCTGGTAGCGTTTGGGTCGTGAATGAGTATTCTGCAGTCGGTAACGTCCGACTGCAACGTTCATACTTGTTATTTTTGTTTTTCTTCCTATTTCCTCTGTTGGCGACAAGTTCGCAAAGCTTTCTTTGGTTCCAATTGCACTTGCAAAGGTTTAATTGGAACTCCTCCCAGCTGTTGTTTTATGCCTTTTGAAAGCGAATACGACTTCAGCTGGTGCAGGCAACGAACGAAATGATATAGTTAAGCATTTGTTTAATGTAAGCAAAGCTTTCTAGACTAAGTATATATCTACTTTATTTAAAAATTCCATTCAGAAATTCCCGTTTATTAACTCTGCTGTCTTTGATTTGTGCTTTCCTTTTTTGCAGCGTTTCATGCAATATCTCGCATCGAGCAACTCAACATTCAATCTCAGCTCCTTTCTGGACAAAGGAACTGTGCAAGGTATAAACACGTATAAAATTTCAAACATACAAAGAAAAAAGTCTTTGTAGAAGATGAAAATAATGAAACAATGCGAAACATTTGAAGCTTTCTAACATTTACTCATGCTTTCAACAAACCACAAGAAAACATTTAACCAATTAACTTTATTATACAAAAATATAATATTATATGCTTTTCCCTCTGCTCTTCTCTTTCTCCTTTCACTCACATTTGAATGCTGCGAATCGCGTTTGGCCTACTCATTTGTGTAATTCGTTCTAATGATAACATTTTGAATAATATTGTGCCTCGACTATCAACTAAATTGCGCTGCTTACTCACAAAAAAAAAAAACACATACACACACACACATATATACATACATACAAACACATAATACATTTATAAAAAATCATTCGTAATATATATATATATATATATATATATATATATACATATATATACATATATATACATATATATATATATATTAAAAATAAATAATATATGCAATGCGAATTATGAACCTATACTACAGATGGTGGCATGGGCGTTCCAGGTGGCAGAATGGGTGAGTATTTCTTGAAGAACAAAAGTTTTCATAATGGCTTACGGGGTTATCCAGCAACAGCAAAAATACATATTGTATACTAACCATTGAGGTCACGGCTGTAAACTAAAATGAAGAAACTCTTTTTTATAAAAAAGCGAGACAAATTTTTGACTAACTATATTTAACTAAACACATAACCCAATTGTTAAATTTGGCGTTCAAAATTGACTGTTCGACAGACGTATGCTTAATGTGTCTTATATTAAAAACTGATTAACTGAAGAATAATACCCTTTTATTATCAAACACCATAGGCTATGATATGTCGCCCTTTATAAGACGCTATGCCAAATATTTGAATGAGAAGTCGCTCTCATATCGCGCCATGGCATTCGATTTTTGCAAAGTGAAGCGCGGGTAAGCTGAACACTTATAATATATACAATAATTTATGATTCCTATTAATCAATTTATATATTAAACTTTAGCAAAGAGGAGGGCTCATTGCGTAATATGAACGCAGAGAAACTTTTGAAGACGCTGCCAGTTTTGCAGGCACAATTGGATGGACTTCTGGAGTTCGATTGTCAGTCCAATGATTTGACCAACGGTATGTGCATGCTACTTTATCTGTGTTTTAATCTAGATGTGTATTTAACCTTTCACAGGCGTCATCAATATGAGCTTCATGTTGCTGTTCCGTGACTTAATTCGTCTGTTTGCCTGCTATAATGATGGCATTATCAATTTACTGGAGAAATACTTTGATATGAATAAGAAGCATGCACGCGATGCTCTAGACTTATACAAAAAGTTTTTGGTTCGCATGGATCGTGTGGGGGAGTTTCTAAAAGTTGCCGAGGTGCGCACTATAAACTATATGAAAATTAGAAGAATATTCAAACTGAATTCCTTGTTGTCTTTGCAGAATGTTGGCATTGATAAGGGCGATATACCCGATTTGACAAAGGCGCCCAGCTCTTTGTTGGATGCCTTGGAGCAGCATTTGGCCACGTTGGAGGGTCGTAAGGTCTCTGCGGCCAATACGCCCACACAATCGTCGAGGTGTGTGTTGCGGTAGTCAGTAAATTAAATATTAGATCTGAATTTCGTTATTAGTTTAATAATCAGTATGTTTCACAAGTTATTTACTTAAGTTTGGATTGAAATTTCTTTGTTCTTTTGATTTACTTTTTTATAGTTTGTTAATATTATCTTTATACAATATTTAATTGGTTTGATTTTGAAACTTATTTATGTTTTCTATTTTCTGTTTCTTTTCTATGATTTGTTGCATTTGATTTGTTGGCGCAGCTATCAACGCACAAATGTTAAATCCGCTGTCTCTGCACTCTCTTCAACTAGCTCGGCATTTGGCACTGCGGCTGCATCTAGTAAATTTGATACTTCCAATGGCATTGATGAGCAACTGAAGGCACAGGTGCTGGCTGAGGAGGAGGCCGCCATGAATCAGTACAAAGTGAGTACAAATTGGATTTGATTGAATATCAATTGATGAAGAGTTAAATGACTTGCTTTTTTTTTGTTCATCAGTCCAAGGTATCGTCGCCTACTAGCAGCGGTGCTGGTGGTGCTAGCGCTGCACTAACAAATCCATTCCTATCGTCACCGCCAGCCTCCCAGGCTGGTCAGCCGATAGTTGATCTGTTTGGTGCTGCGTCGGCACAGCCCGCTGCTGCTGCAGCAGCATCTGGCGCATCACAGGCGCATGCCACAAAGGCGTCCGACGATTTGCTGCAGCTGGGCAATCCGTTTGCTGATATGTTCGAGGCCAGTGGCAACAGTGTGGCAGCTGCCACAACCGGAGCAACAGGTGCTGCACTAAATGCCAATAATTTATGGATGCATAATAACGGTAGCATGCTATAATTTTCTTATTATTTAATTAATTAATATTTTTAATTGACTTTGGTTAGTTAATTACGACTCTGAAGCCTAGGTGTTGCTTAAAAGTTTTTTGTTTTTTTTTTTTCGTTTTATGATATAAGTCTATATCTATCTATATATGTATATGTATTACCCATGTTGTCTCTGTAGCTGTGTCAGATCCAGACATTTAAAAGGCGCGCACTCCGTCCCAGCTCTCTCTCTTACTCTCTCCTCCCCTCTTTCTCTCTATCTCTATATATGGCCGTCCTTAAGCACAAACTTTTGATGCACATATATTTCCAATCATAAATAACATGAAATTTTAATTATGTTTATTTTGTATATTATGTATTTGATATAATTTTGTAAGTTATTATTTACTCATTTTTGAATTTCTTCGTCTAATGTATTGTTGCTCTTCATTTTCATCACTGGTTTTTTTCTCCACAACCCTAAAACAAACAACCAACAACTACTACAACAACAACAACACAACAACAACAACACGACTCGATCAATATTCGATAAATCACATACACAACTATGAAAAAAAAACTCCCATAAAAAACCATAAAATAGGTTTCAATGGCTCTACAGTTTCCTCCGCTGCTGCTACAAATGCATTCGTTTCCGATAGTAATTTTACGTCCGTTTTTGGTAATACGGAACCAACAGGTAAGTGTTCCCAAAAGAAGCAATAAAAGCCGGTTAATTTCTCTCATTAATACATTTACAATTGCAATGCAACTTTATTTTAATATATTCATATTTATATACTTATATATATTTATATATATATATATAAAAGCATTTAAACTAATCCAAAGTTCTAATTTGGAGGGGGCTAAAAATTAGTTTATTGCTTTTTTATGGTGCGGTGCTCTTAACAAACTTAAATATATTTTGTTTTCTTTACTCATATTAATTACTGGTATGTTTAGCATGTTGTACTAACTATATTACTAATACACTAAACTTTTCGTGTTTATAAATTGCCAAGAGTACTCCCGCTCCAAAAAGAAAAAAGAATCTAGACTACAGTCCATTTTCCACATCTAGTTTTAAGTTTGCAAACACAAGATACTTTTTGCTGTATGCGTGAAACTCGATTCTACATCATTTGTTTAGAACGATAATTTTGGAATTTTGTGTGCGTAATTTTTGATTTGAAGATTTAGTTTTACCTGCGCTTATAATTTAATTAATTTTTCTTATGGCTATTCCCAACGAAATATCCTTGCGATTAATTTACTTGTGTCGAATGATATAAGCCGCGTCGTCAGCAGCGTTGCCAAATCCCTTTTTCGATGATATGCAACCCAAAGGCGTTGTCTATGGCCAACTTGTGGAACCGCAGTATCACCCACAACAACAACAGCAGCAACAACAAGCCGCTTTATTTTATATGCAACAACAACAATATCAACAACAGCAGCAACAACAACAGAAACAGCAAGAGCTGGCCCTATTATCAACTTCCACGATGTCTCAATTCCCCACAGGTGAACTTTTGCGAGAACCCAATTTTTACGTTGCGCGCTTTGTTTTTGTACAAAGCTTCAATTGTCCAACACTGGCCTCATGTTTGTTGTGCTTGTAGTGCTGCGTATACATACATACACACACTTACACACACACACACACACACACACACACACACACACACACACACACACACACACACACACACACACACACACACGCAGTCGAACACACAGTTTGTCTCTACTCAATAGAGTCTTTGGCAAATGCATTTCCAAGTACTTTCAAGTAATGCAAATGAAAGTCATAAAGGACAAAAAGAAAGCAAAAACTTGTATCAATAATTAATAGACTCTTGCTTTAGTACTTCCCAGTATCTACAAGTGTTTTCCCAGAAAGAAAACAATAAATGATGTATTTATATTTGAAAGTCAATTCAGTTGAAATTGCGATTTCAATTGAACCTTTGTTGCAAATGCAATTACTATATGGTGTAATCTGATTACATTTGGAATTTGTCATAATTCGATTATTTAAACAAGTGTTTGTAAACTTGAATTACTTGCAAGTACTTGGAATCGTTTGTGATGCCATTCATTTCATTCGTTCAAACAAACGTCTCGCTTGGCATTTGCAGTGTATTCGCGTTAGACTTTCATGTGTAAAACTCCTGAAAATGCCTTTAAGTCCCACCGCTACTCATATACGTCTGTCTTTTGTTCTCAAAAAATGTAAATTTCTATTTTGTCAGTCTTGGTTTTATTTATGTTTTATTCTTTCTCGAAGAAATTGCGTGAGTGTGTGCTAAACTGTGTTTTATGCTGTAAAAAAACATTAAAAAAAAATAAGAAGAAAAGAGAAATTAAATGATATATAAATTCAGTTTTAGGACTTTTAATATCTTTGAGCAGTTTTAGTTAGTCTGAAGTTTCCAAGTCTTAGGAGCCTCTTGCTAACGCTTTTCCCACGTCTTCTCTGTTTGTATTTTAATCATTAATCATTTGAAATTTCAAGAACTTTCGCTTCTAGTTGAACAATTTTAATAGTATATTAACATATAATATATGCACCTCAACTAATACTTGCTTGAAAAACCGCTTTACTAATTATATACTTACTAACAATACCAAATTATCATATGAAACCTGTCAGTAATAAAACATTTCTTTTGATTCAAATTTACATTAATTAAACACTGCAAAAATGCACAAATAACATTAAATAGAAAAAAAAACGAAATCTTTATTCACAATATTTATTTTGTCAATGTATTTTTTCTCTTTTTCTCTTTTTTATGTTCTTATGTACGTAACATAAAAAAAAAACGAAAACAACTTGACACATTAACACACATTGTCTCATGTTTACAATACGTTAATGTTGGTGGCACAAATAATTTAAAAAACTAAATATTTTCCTATACATTTATTTATATATATATATTCATATGTATATATATATATATATATTATATATATATATATATATATATATATATATATATATATATATATATTTATATGTGTCTGTCTTTTAAAACGACAATGAAATCATTTTAAAACCGGGCAAAAACTTGCAAATCGAAATATACGAAAATCTCATTAAATAATTGTTGTGGGCTCCCATTTGTATCATAAAACCAACAACAACAACTACAACAACTGTGTATGTCTGTTTGTGTAAATGTCTGCCTATAACGGTGTGCTGGCTTTATCTCGTACAACAACAACAACAACATGTCATATATAAACACGATCCAAAAAAAAAGGCTTTGATGCTTTGGGCGATGTTCTGAAACCGGCCACAGCCAACAGCAATCAAATGAATGTTGTCGCCGCAGGTGCCGCCTACCAGGGCTTCAATGCCAGCAGTCCGGCCCTAACATTACAACAACAACAAATGAATACACAACAACAGCAGCTACTCATACAGCAACAACTACAACTGCAGCAGCAGCAACAACAACAGCAACAACAACAACAGCAACTAGCTGGCACTGGCAAGATAATAACGGGCGATCTGGATAGTTCACTAATGTCCCTAGTTGATAATTTAAATATAAATAAAACAGCGAGTGCAAAGTGAGTAAAATCAATGTGTGTGTGTGCTGTGTGTGTGTGTGTGTGTGTGTAAATAATGTATGATTGTGTGTGTGTGGGAAGAATTTGAGAAATGCATCAGAGAATCATCTTTCAAATGTACCATCAAACATAGCTCCCACCTCAGTTTTTGAGTTTTATCTTCAAGACTTGAAGACCCCAAATTAATCAGCCCAGTCCACAAATATTCATAAATATTTGACATATCCCCTAATGGGCATTTCCAGCAAAGGCGCAACCATGATCAAAATCTTTGTGTATTTGTATTTATACCATAAATTATTGATCGGAAAAGAAAGTATCGTACGAACTTGCTGTTTCGCTAGTTCATCAACAGTTTGCACGTCCAGAAACTTAAGTTTTGGTTAAAAAATTTGAATATTCTATGTTACTGGCTATCCCTCGAAAGTTTTGAAGAAAACTTTTCTTCAGTATGCGGAACATTTGATTTGTTATAAATACAGCAACAAATAGTACACATTTTTTGATTGTTTCATAGGCTTGACCCTGGAAGTGCCCAAGTCCCGCCCCATCATAATTACCCACACATCCTCATCATCTATATATTCATGTTCCATTTGTGTACATAACCAGTTCCCCTTTTAGTTTCGAACTAATTCGAACATACATTTGTAGAAACGTATTCGATATTCAAAATCAAAAAAAAAAAAAAGTTTCATTGATTTCGTGTCTCTCTATATATCATTACTCTCTTACCCCATATGTATCTCATAGACCCGTGCAATGGAATTCACCTAAAAATACAGCGAAACCAGGTGCTAATTGGACACCTCAACCAATGGCGGCTACAACTGGTGCTGGCTATCGTCCAATGGTGAGTTATGATCACAGCTAACTCTCTACTCTTTCTTTCTCTCAACTCAACTCAATTCAACTCAACTCAACTTAACTCAACCAAAACTCAACTCAACCGAAACTCAATCAAACGAAACTCAAGTCAATCGAAACTTAACTCAATCGAAACTCAAAACTAAATACAACAAAAACATGAGACAATATCATAGTTATGAGAGTTATATGTACATATATTTATATATTTATGTATATATAAATTATATACATAAATATATATCATATCTACATATCTAGCTTTATAGATAGACTTTTTGTGCTCTTAAAGCAAAAGACCAAGCATATATGAGGGAAAAATAATAATTATGGTATCCTAAAGATTGTGTCACACAACACGCTAGGCTCACTATCCATGTAACATACAATTTATCCTATGATTATGATTTTTTATTATGTATTTCATTTTTGTACATTTTTCTTTTGCAAATATTTTTTAAGAATTGCACTTTGTTTAACAACAACACCCACCTACTTGGTTTATTTATTTACAATATAATGTCTTGAGCTGTGTGGAATTTGATTTGATTTAACCCAAAAATATTATCTGGATGTTGTGGCCGATTTATATATATCTTTTTTATATACACATATCTCTTCAATTGGTATAAAGCTATAAAAGCACAAACCAAGTTTTTGCAACTTGAACGTTTATTTTATTCTATATGATATATTGGTTAAGGTCTTTTCATATAAAACACTGCATCACACAACTACAACAACAACAACAACAACAACATACAACTACAACTACACCTAGCACTAGGGCTAACTATTGTGGCACACCTCGTAAGTGTAGGTACTGAGCAGCTACTTGAAATAGCTAACCTACATAAGCAGGTCGATTATTCACAGATCCGTCTAAAACTTGTACTCGTACATACACACATAACTGTATTTATTCCATTTTGATTTTGTTTCCTATTTTTATTAATTTCTGTCTTAATATTGACTTATATATATATATACACATACATATATATAAACTATCACTTTCTTTTCTTTATTTTATGTTGCTTTATATATTTCAACTATCCAACGCATACCGCAATATCAAAATATATATCCAAAATAATAATAATAATAATAATAATAATAATTTATAATCAAAAAAACAAATAAATAATATAATAAAATTTCAACACCTCAAATAAATATGTAATTCACGATGCTCCTGTGTTTATGCTGTCTGTATGCTTGTGTTATATATGTATTGAAACATAAACACACACAATATATACATATATATATCTATATATTTATTTATATGTATATCTGCATATATTATATATATTTATATGTATGTATACATAGGCACATGGCATGACCGTAAGTCCTGCGCCAATCACAATCAATCATCCGTATATACATGCTAGTTATCCTGTTATGCCAAATTATATGCAGGTAAGAATGATGCAAATGAACCAAAAACTAAAGAACAATTATACAATAATACAACTGAGAACAAAACCCAACGTACTACTACAAAACTACAATTTTGAATAAAACATAATCAAATATAAAATAAATGTTTATACTTACTATACTTATGAGTTGCCTTTAGTTTACTTTCATTAAACAAATAATATATATATATATTGTGTGTATTTACAATTTTTACTTTTGATTATGTTTGAACTTATCTAATTTTGTTATTTGTTATATTTCATTTTGATTTTTGCCTATCTTAAGTTAAGACTTCACTCTCACTATCAAATCTACCTACTCTGACTTTTGCCCTACGCACAGAGCTTTCCGAACTGTTGCCCCGTGCCCTATTTCTATGGTTATGGTATCCACTATCGCAACCCCGTCTCTTTCTCTATATAGGTCTCTCTTGACATATCACTCGAGAAAATTAGAAATCACTTTTTGATTTTTTTTTCTTTCGAAAATTCATATTTCTATTAGTTTAATGAGGTTTTAAAATTTTGAATTTTGACAATATTATTTCATTTGTAGAAAGAAGTTTTCTGAACTGAGTTTTTATTTTCGTTGTATGCCCTATGTAGAGTTCACTAACCCCATGTTTGGAAAACCATACATATATATATATATATATATTTATAAATATATATACTATATATATGTATGTAGCTCACGGCGGCCAATCTCAAAAAGCCAAATACTTTGCTAACCAACAATTCTTTCTATCCAAAAAATTCCGCAACTTATGTCTAATCCTTAGTCGTTCAAGTAATCCTCCAATTCCTTGCATGATTTGGAAGTTTGATCAAACAATAAAATCTGATATTTTTGAGACTGTTCTAATGAGGTATTTTGATTGTTGTAGGGCATGCCGGTGATGGGGCAGCAGCCGAATATGCTGCCACAGGCAGCCCCTTTGACTGGGGGGCAGCCGACGATGATGGGCGTGGCGCACAGTAATGCGACGGTGCCAGCAGCGACAGGGATCATGCAGCCCACGCAGGCGACGCAGAATGGAGGCAATAAAAATGTACCACTCGATCCATTTGGGGCGTTATAAGGCGCCACCTCAACATACACAGCAACACACACACAAGCAGACACACACACACACACATTAAGCGCTATAACCTCATAGACAACATACGAATACACATACACACACGCAAAATACATAATATATGAATATATATTTGCAGATATTATGAAAAGATTAAAGGAAATTCAAATTCAACAAAAAACTAAGAAATTATAAATGTTTACACTATGCTACATACGAAATGAAAATGCTAAGATTTCTATTAAATTGTTGTGCAAACACACACAAAACTCACACACACACACACACACACCCACACACCCACACACAAATTGCTATATATATACATATACATATATATTTATATTATTACTATAAAACATAAAATGAGTTTGACTATTTATATGTATACAACAATTTATATAATATGTATGCAAGAATTTCCATAATTAGATAAAGTGAAACAAAAAGCAAATATATAAACGAAAAACGAAATATAAAAAAAGTAGCCTATGTGAAATATACCTACATACATATGTGTAAATCCTAAATAATAAGTGTAAGCAAAAACCTGTAGTTGTGTCCTACGCCAATCACTAAACCTAAAGCTAAAAAAAAAAAAACAAACAAAAAACAAAACAAAACAAACAACACACGTTAAATGGAATCTGTTAAATACTGAAATTTATTGTACACTATCGGAAATTATATATATATTATTAAAATCAAGTCTTTGCAGACGCCATAAAGCTATAAACTATGTTACAATTATGCTTAGGTGAGAGCGTATTTGAGCCTCTTAACATTTTGCAATATTTGAATCCCTTTGTATACAAAACAAAAGAACAGTCTAGTTTCCTATTGTTATCGGTAGTCTATTTTGTCACACCTTTTTTTGTTTATTGTTAAAAACTCTTTGTTGGTTTCAAGAAAAAAGTGCAGTATGGAAATTGAGAAAAGGAAAAGTTACTCGTATTTGTAAAAGCATTCCAAGCTAGTTTCAATTTGGTCCCAAATTCAATTTGTATATTTTTAAGTATTATTTCAATTTGATTATTATTAAAATTGTATATTTAAAACAAGTGGAAATCAACTATTATATATATATAATATATATATATTTATATATATTTGTGTGTATATGTATTATGTTTTAAGGCATGCGTTGTATTAGCCATTTATTAAATTGTTTGATAAACAAACAAACAAAAAATAAACAAATCAAATCAAATCCAATCCAATACATAATATATATATATATATAAATATATATATATTTATATAGATCATTTATAAATTGTTTAAATAAGATAAGGGGCGGCAATACACGCTGGAACTGTGTTTAAATAAAACTTCGCATATATAATACACGAGATAAATGATTTCTTTTTACTTAGTGTTAATACTCTTTCGTTGCAGTTGAATTAACAGCTTGGTTTAACTTGATTTTCTATGTTTCTCACTTAGGATTTCTGCCCCACGAATACAAACGTTTATGAGCCAACTGCATACTGTGTTTCCTTTTCAAATTGTGCTCCCTTAGTATTTAATTTAAAAGATTTAGAATCTAAAACATGTACCTAAAGTATCTTTGACTAATTTGCGCTATGCCTACAAGTAGGCGTTACTTTCTTATAAGTCACGAGGCGTTGCGACGCGTCGTAGAGTAGGCAACACAAAACTCACGCATACACCAATGCAATAGTATTTAGAGGCAACAATCATACATGGAATTTTCATGAAAGCTATAGCTACAAGTAAAAATCGAACAAATCAATGTAAATTATAAATTATACACCAAATATTACTATAAATGACAAACGAAAAAAAAGAGTTTTATGACAATATTTGTACGCTGCTGTTTGAGCTAAACCTTAACCCAAAACAAAATCTTTCTTTAGACCTACATATGCAAGAGAAATACATTGAAGTACTACCTAAAGGCATAAAGTACGTATCTAACTCAATCGATACCTAAGAGTTTCCCAATGAAAGCGATCACTTCTTGATGTTTTCAATTAAAAAAATTACAAAATTTGGCTTGATGAAGAAATGCGAGGAAAAACTCGAAAAGAAAATTGAATATTTACATAGAAACCTTAAAAAACTTACCATGTTGGCTATTCACATTGAGAGATATACATGCATACATAACTTGTAGATAAATGTAAGAAGTGCAATAGAGTTGCTCGTGCACAGTATATAAACAATAAACAGTTTACTTTAAAACAAATCAAATTGTTAAATGTGTTTCTATTAGTTAATTTCATGCCCAGCGAAAGCAAAAGAATATGTACACCAAATATTTTCACGAAAATATAGAGAATTATTTTATGCAGACTATATAAGTAATATAACATACTCAAGTACAAGCTAAGAAAATTCTATGGAAACATTTTATGAACTGTGTAAGAATTTATGTTTGAAAAAAAGAAAAACAAAAAAAAAATGTTAGTGCAAAATAAATGTGTAAAATAAACTCATGGCGTGTTTTCTTTTTTTAAACAATATTTAACCATAAAATGAGAAAGTCAGAATCGCAAGTAGAGCGTTATTATGGATGTGAAAGATTTGATGATTCTAGTAATCTAGTAATCCAGCTGCGTAGCCTTCAACATTAGGGACCTACTCAAAAACAAAAATATTCAATTCAACTATACGACTCAACAGAAGCACATTACACTAACAGATCATAAAACTAAGATACATAACTTATACAATACACGACAATACAATAATATAGACAATACCTACTCACGATGCCCTGTTTCAAGCAAGAAAAGAGCCTTGAGTTCCGCTCTCGGCGGGATACCACAAATGATAGGGATCCGATGGCGCCCAAGGCAGTTCGTCCTCGCAACATTCGATACCATGGACTTTTTGGCATGTCCATTGCGGCTCAGCATCTCATCGTGGAGGACAATTGGACGCCGAGCTCTGTCACCGAAATATATGGTAACATGGCCGAGCTGCTGAGTAAGTGCCCATGACCCATGACCCTTCATTGCAAAGATATTGTGGTCTGATCTTAAGCGGGTGCCTAGAGCGGCGCGTCATTTACAAACAGCACGAAACAAAGACCCATCGAGCCCTCCTCCTGGTGGAGAACAAGCGCGTCAAACATGAATGCGCAGATGGACGTCTTAAGCTGCAGAAAATAACGGTCGGCGACAATGCCCACAAAATCCGAAACCTACTGATTATGCACAGGGATATGCAGCGGCTGTATCAGAGGATGCCCACTTATCTGGTCGCCGACAATATCAATCAGCGGACTTTCGTGATGCGCAAGGAGCGCGATCGCCTGGATGCTCGATTGCAGCAGCTGAAACAAAAATATAGGATTTTATTGGTAATATATTGCTGAATTAACTGAATCATCAAAATTGATATTCTGCACGCATATTCAACAGATGGATAGGTCCAGGGTGATGAATTTGATTAAGTACGAGAATGAGTATGTCCTGCAGGAGGAGATACAATCTCGCATGCTACTTAAGAAGTTAGATAACTCGAATGTTCGCCTGAATGCCATACGCACCATAAATACGACATATAAGAAAATGCGGCAAGTCCTGTTGCAGGATGAGATTTTCTATGAGCCCATTCTGCGCTCTCTCGACGGCGATATGGAGGATCAGGTGAACTTCATTAAGCACATACTCTATCTGGGCATGCCGGCTATAGCTAAGTTTAAAGTCCTGAACCGCGAACTATTGCAATTGTCGGAGAAGGCACGCAAGAACCAACAAGCAAAGATTAAAATATTAAACTCGCTGAAAAAGCCAATTGTTATTGGACCACCGCAGATCGTAGTTAGAGAGATACAAACTAATAATCCCAAACGTTATCTTCGCCTTACAGAGAGCATGGCAATTCTCAAAACTGAGCTGCAGACGATTGAAAATACAATCAAAAATCTAAGATTAACGGTTTTGTGTTCGCAGGCAAAGGAAATTTATCCACGGTTAGTGCTCTCAACTCCCCGTATAGAAACCTAATAGACACATAAACCTTCCACTTTGCAGCATTAAGAATCAAGTGGAGAACAATGAAAAGCTAAGACGCGAAATTGAAAATAACATGCAGGCCAAAGAGATGCTTGAGCAAAAAATGAAATGCTCCTCTCTGCTGTCGGATGTTTTGTTAAATAATCTTTCCGAGGAAGAGATCAAGTAAGCAGCTCTGAAAACATTTGACTTTTATATATATAAATTTTTTGCTTAAATATTCTTCTCATTTATCTGCCTCTGACAGCCGTCTAGAACGCATTAGAGAACTCAAGATAATGCTGCAGGCCGACAAAGAGTTTGAGGAGTTCAGCATCGGTCACATAAAGAATCGGGCCGATGCCTATGTGCTAATGCGGTATACTTTGAATATATGTGTTTTTTTTCTCTATATAATCTTCCTTTGTATCTCTCGGTCGTCACAGCTGGACCGTTTGGAATCTATGGGACATCTTTGCGTCATGTAGATCGCAATCCTAAATTGTTCAAAAGGCAATATCCGAATGAATTTTTGAAGCTTCCACTTTTGAAATTCGAACTTCTTGATATACGAGCATGGCCCCCAGAGCTATTCGAGGAAGACGGTTGGAAAATGAACCCTGCTAAACCCTTAAAAAAGAGAAATATCTAATTACGTTTCCCTTCTTTACACAGTTGATACAATTATGCATTACCTTAAGCGCAAGGTTTACAAGTTAATGCAGGCCTTCACTCCCAATATGGCAGCGTCTATTAATCAAAGTCGAGAACGCTATCATCGTTTGTATTTGGAAAAAGTCGAGCCGGTCAAAGTATGCGATGACGACCAGCAAGACGGACCAAAGATTGATGATTTGTTAGAGGACAAGACCTTGGCCTCTATACCGAATCGCAAACAGCTCAAAGCACAGAGCGCCAGACTAGTGGAAGAAGCTGCCAAACGGGAAGAAACGTAGCACCTTCCCCTTTGGATTAATGTCTATAAATTTTCTAGTTTTTTACATTTCCACAAATATATTCAAAGTAAATTGATCTTTTTATTTTATTGAATTACTCGAAAAGTGGAATTTCAGGCACTCGAAATAATTGCTTTAGTTTTTCTCTTACGATAATATGATTGGCGGCAGCAGTAAATGCATGGACACTAAGGACTGTTGGCTTTGAGATAGCTTTGATTCACTGTGAATACCTTGACTATTTTCTCTTAAAAGAAGAACTGGCTGTGCAGTTGCTTTCAAAATGACAAAATTAAAAACGAATGCTTACATTCGTCTACATGGAAGCAAATCATTCATTACAATCGCGACGCACATAACAACAACAACAAACTCTAAAACGAAAAATCAATTTATATTCACATATATATATATAATATATAAATAGATATACACATATATTAAAATATATTAACTGTAAAATATACATTCACAATGCCGTGCAGTTTACGGAACAATAATCTATTGACCCGCCAAAAAGCGCGTGGCGGTATTCAAGCACTGAAGCCAGTGCGTCCTCGGGACCCCAATAGCCATGGACTCCTGAGCCATGCGCACGTGTCCCAGCATCTCGTTATTGACGAGAACTGGACGCCCAGTTCGTTGGCCGAACAATTCACCTATATAAGCAGTTTGCTGAGTAAGTATTTGTATTCAGTTATACCGAGGGATCCCACGCATACAACGTACCCTAGCCTCTCAAAACATCTGCAATAAGTACGAAAAGGAGGCCCATGAGAAACGTATCCAATGTAAAACAGCGCGCTTGAGAGAAGAATGCCGTGATGGGCGCATGAAGCTGCAAAAGATATCGGTCGGCAACAATGCCCATAAGATACGGAACATGTTGAAAAATCACAGCAATATGCAGCGTCTCTACCAAAAGATGCCCTTGCATCAGGTTTCGGACAATATCAATCATAGCACATTTGTGATGCGCAAGGAGCGAGATCGTCTACAGTCTCGCTTAGAGCAGTTGAAGCGTAAATTGTTTCAGTTACAGGTACGTATCAGGCACTGAAAATAGGTCATCAATATACACCTGTGACGAGATTATAGCACCTTGCCTAGTCTTTCAACCAATAGTGTCAGGCTACACTCCGCCTCAATTCTCTCTAAACTTTGACTTGAGGCTGACAACTTATTGTTGTTATCCTGTAGGCAACAATAACTAATTAACTGATTTTAAATAGTTGGATCGTTCCAATCTTGAAAACCGTATCAAATATGAGAATGAGTTTGTTTTGGAGGAGGAAATAAAAACTCGCGTCTTACTTAAGAAAATCGAAAACTCAACTGTGCGGTTCAGAGCGATAAAAACGATAAATACAACATATAAGAAAATGATTCAAGTCCTTGGGCACGATGAGATATTTTATGAGCCTATTTTGAGTTCCCTCGATGTTGACATTGTGGATCAGGCGAATATGATCAAGTATATTATTGAATTGGGCCTGCCTGCTATAAGCAGGTTTAAGCGGCTCAACAACGAGTTTCAACGGTTGGAGGCTAAGTCGCGAGCCGATTTTCAGGCGAAGATCAAATTTGTTGCCAAATTAAAAAAGCCACGGATTTTTGTGCCCCTCCCGGCCAAGAGCATGCGGCAAACTGTTCATGGACCGGATCGTGATCGCTATTTGCGTGAATCGAACAGTATGGTGGAACTTAGGAACGAAGTGGTGACCATTGAGAAAATGATTACCGAATTAAAATTCACAACTCTTTGCTCACAAGCAAAAGAGATCTATACACGGTTCGTCTACATCAACTTTTGATGAAGTCATTCAAAGACTGTTTTTTTGTTTTTGCAGCACTAAGACGCAGACGAAGAAGACCAAAGGGCTAAGCCGCCAGATCGAATACGATCATATGAATCGTGAAATGATCGAGGAAAAACAATACTCTGCGGGCTTGCTACGGGATGTATTAGTGCACAATCTATCCGACGAGGAAGTAAAGTGTGTATCAAGCGATGCGAGTATAGAAAAATGATCTTATATACTTTGCTAATATATATTTACAATTTTGATTGTCCGACAGACGAATTGCCTACATTAAAACGTTGAGAGATGAACTGAAAAAAGCAAAGGACATTGAGAAGAATACGGAGGATTATATTGAGAATCGCGCCAGAGCTTTCATAATGATACGGTATAGCTGAGTGTTTCCGGGCAGCTGTTGTTGCTTTTGCTCATGAAGTTATATTGCATCCGTAGGTTATGCCTTTGGAATCTTTTAGAGATTCTGCGATTCATTGATCGCAGTCCCTATACGTTGCGTCGTCGTTATCCGTGCTCTGAATTGAGATTGCCGCTACTCAATTTCGAGTTGTTCGAAATGATTTCATCGGCGCCACCCGTTTTCGAGGAAGACAGTTGAGTTGAGCTAACTCCGATATCTTAATCATTTATTTATATTGCCATATTTAATGCACAGTTGATAATATGATGCATCTGGTGAAGCGTAAGGTGTACAAGCTGGTGCAGGCCTACCAAGACGTTCCTCTTCGGGACCTGAAGACAAAGAAATTTGTTGATGAGTATCACAAACATTTTGTGAATCAGTCGTATTATGACACGCGAGAAAGTCAACGTGATGATGGCAGGATGAGTTTTGATGATGATAAAGTCGACCTCACCATTCTGTCGCGAAGACAGATAAAGACGATGAGCGCCAAGCTTGTAGAGGAAATCAGACAAGCGTACGACTAAGATATAAATATGTATATCTCTATAACTTTTATTTTTTAACTACAAAATGTTAGTTAGGTTCATGGAATATTTAATTGTTGAATTAATCTAATCAATTTGCAAAAATATAAACCAAACTTGAAACCAAATTATTATTTACAAATGCATTTAAATTATATGTGGGTTGTCACCTATAGTTTCAACGTGGCCTAGACATTGTTCAATTTGTGCACGGCTTTTATTACTTATTTACGTAGTAAGAAGAGTATATTGATGTCCCTCCGCCTGTCTACAGCTAGCTGTTGATACTATAGATAATAAATGGGGCATGGCAAATTATCTTTTGCAGAGTAAACGCTATTTGTAAAGCCAATATTAAACCAGAGATTCTGAGTTTGGTATTTATACTTGTTTCCCGATTAAAAACATAAATAGAATATAGATATCCACGAGCATTGGAGACGTGGTAAATCGGCTAAAACTTGATCTTTCACAGTTGCAGAGAGAAGTTTTGAGGAAATATTTGCAAATTGAACAAGGTAAGAGTGCTCTAGTCGGGACTTCCCGACTAGGACATACCTTAAACCCTGTGAAGAGCTGATATTCATATCATTCCACTCTTCTTTTATGTAGTATTTGAAATAGAGTTTTTTTTTTGCAAAATTTAGGGAAATGGAGCGTGGTAACCAAAATCCGAAAAATGAAAAGTCTCTTTATTTATTACACGGGCCAACATAGTATCTTTGAAATTTCCAGCTCCTATGGCATACAAGTCCATGCTTAAAAAATAAAGTCATACTATCGATTTTGATCGATAGTAAGAAAATGGAATTAGTAATTGAAAAAATATGATAAATGAGTACAGCGTATGGTATACATAAAATTTCACTCTCTAGATTTTGTATACAATAGTTTACGAGAGCGCTGCGCTTATACGGACGGACAGACGGACGGACGTTTATGGCAATGTCCACTCAGCTCGTCATCCTGATCAAGAATATATATACTTTATGGGGTCTGCCACGCCTCCTTCTGCCTGTTACATACATTTTCATAAGACAATTATACCCTGAAATTACATTTTCAATGGGTTCAGGGTATATATTGATCGGGCTGCAAATATTGATCCGTTGGGATCGCTGGCAACGTTCTTACTTGGCTATGCATTTGCTGTCAAACTGATCAAATTCAAAATGAATGCTTACATTCGAGTACATGAAAACAAATCATTCATTACAATCGCGACGCACATAACAACAACAACAACAACAACAACAAACTCTAAAACACAAATATATTCATATCTATATATACATACATAAATAAATATATATATAAATATACAATCATATAAAATACATACAACATGCCGTGCTATAAGCGGAACAAGCCCCTATCAAAGCGCCAGATGCGGGAGAAGGGGCGAACTGTGGTAAAGCCAGTGCGGCCTCGAGACCCCAATGTGCATGGACTCCTAAGCTATTCGCACGCAGCCCAGCATCTCATTTTTGACGAGAATTGGACGCCCAGTTCGATAACCGAGCAATATACGTTTATGAATAGTCTGCTGAGTAAGCGAGCATATAATAATATATAATATATCTAGAGCTGATCCACTGATCAAGAACATATTCTGTGTTCTAGCCTCTCGCATTATCTTCAATGACCATGAAAAGGAAGCCCTTGTGAGTCGTCTCCATAACAGGAGTGAGAGTTTGAAAAATGAATGCTTTGATGGTCGCATCAAGCTGCAAAAGATATCGGTCGGCAACAATGCCCATCAGATACGGAACATGTTGAACAATCACAGCAGTATGCAGCGTCTCTACCAAAAGATGCCCATACATCTGGTCGCTGACAATATCAATCAAAGCACATTTATCATGCGCAAGGAGCGAGATCGTCTGCGGTCTCGTTTAAAGCAGTTGCAGCTCAAACTACATAATTTGCTGGTATGTTTTGAGCTCTGACTCATATAGTAACATTTTAAGAATTAATGAAGTAAGTTTTGAAATAGATAGAACGTTCTATTGTGGAGAACCGCATCAAATTTGAGAACTCTTTTGTATTAGAAGAGGAAATCAAATCTCGCGTGTTGCTGAAGAAAATCGAAAACTCGAATGTGCGCTTCAGAGCGATAAAAACGATAAATACAACATATAAGAAAATGGTTCAAGTCCTATTGCAGGACGAGATTTTTTATGAGCCTATTCTGACTTCTCTCGATAGTGACATTTTGGATCAGGCGAATATGATTAAGTATATAATTCATCTGGGCCTGCCTGCTATAAGCAGGTTTAAGCAGCTCAACAGCGAGTTTCGACGCTTGGAGGATAAGGCAGTAGCAGATTATCAGTCCAAAATGAAATTGCTTGCCGATTTGAAGAAACCACGCGTTTTCGCTCCCATTCCGCCCAAGGAGGTGCGGGAATCTGTTGGGGCCTCCAAAAATTTCCGCTATGTGCGCGAAACGAGAACAATGGTGGAGCTTAAGAACGAATTGGAGGCCATTGAGAAAGTCATCAAGGAATTAAAATTCACAACACTTTGTTCGCAAGCAAAAGAGATCTATTCACGGTTCGTCTGCAGAAAATGTTGGTTAGGCAATTATAAAAAAGTCTCTTTGCAGCACGAGGGGTCAGATGGATAACAATAAACATCTGTCGCAGCAGATCGAATTTGATCTAATGAGCCGTGAAACGCTCAGAAACAAACTAAAATATACGGGTGTACTACAAGGCGTATTGATAAACAATCTGTCCGAGGAGGAAGTAAAGTATGTATTGTAGTATATGATATAGAAAAGAGATTTTACATATTTTTTAATTTCTTCTCAACTGCTATTTTCCGACAGTCGATTAGAATACATTCGAACATTGAGAAATACGTTGAGTGTAGACGTGGATTTCCAAAAGGCTAGTGTGGATCATATGAGAAATAGAGCGAGTGCCTACGTAATGATACGGTAAGGAATCCTCCTTAGAAATATCTGAGTCGAAAATTTAGATAACATCCGAAACTTTATTTTCCTCAGATTTAGCATTTGGAATCTTGTTGAGATTCTGCGCCACATTGATCGCAGTCCCTTTATGATGCGGCGTGCTTATCCAAACTCCTATTTGAAATTACCGCTACTTAAATTCGACTTGTTCGATATGTTTGCGGTGATGCCACCGCTTTACGAGGAAAACGGTTGAGTATTTATACGATTTGCTTCTTAATCATATTTATATGTATTTATTGTTCTATTCAACATACACAGTCGATAATCTCATGCATTTGGTAAAGCGTAAGCTGTACAAGCTGGTAAAGGGCTTCGAAAATATTGCTCAGCAGGAGCACCATGAGCCGATAAGGAGTTTTGTGGAAAAGTATCATAGACGTTTCCTGGCTACTCGGTCATCGTCCTTTGATGTACAGGGAGTCCAGAGCGACATGAAGGTGGTCGACTATGATGACGGCAAAGTTTATCTCAGTGTTCCGTCACGAAAACAGATTAAAACCTTAAGCGCCAAAGTGGTAGAGGAAGCAAAACTTCAGGAGGAGCGCTAAGATATTTTAATTTACAGATTCAAATCATTTTTTTGTAATTCCTCAAACTATATTAGTTAGATTATTAGTTAGATGTTTATTCAACTTAACTATAAACGAATCTTACACTGAATTGTTGTTTTCATTCTTACTTCACGGTTAAATGTAGGTAAATCAGTTTGATACTATTTCTATTATTCTATTTTGTACCAAAACAATGCCAAGTATTTTATATACTACAAATTTAGTGAATGAACATAGCAAGCCATGGAAAGATGTTCGAATCGATGAGCTTGTACATTAGAAACTATTCGTTTCATTACTGCATATATTACACAACAGCTAGGTACACTACACGAAAACACAAACAAATAATAAAAAAATAAAATATAAAAAATAAAAATATAAAAACACACATATATATATATAAATATATATATGTATATACATATAAATAAATGAATATATAAAAGTTAACCACATACGATATCGGTATGCCTTGCTTCCAGCAAGAAAAGAGCCTTGAGTTCTGCTTAAAAAAAAAGAACAGCGGACGCGATGCCTTGGCACCCAAGGCGTTGCGGGCTCGTCCCATTCGATTTCATGGACTCTTTGGCATGAGCATTGCCAGTCAGCATTTGATGGTGGATGAGAAATGGACCCCTCAATCGCTGACCGATGAATTCAGTGGCATGACCAGTCTGCTAAGTAAGTGAAATGTAAAAACTTTTTGTATGCAGTCCAATTAGAATTATTGCTTCAGCTCGTCGCATCATTTACAAGCGACATGAGACGAAAGCCAATCGAATGCGCCTCCTTAAGCTGAGCAAGCGTTTGAAAACCGAATGCTTTGACGGACACATCAAACTGAAGAACATCTCATCCGCCGATAATCTGCATACGATTCGCAACTATCTAAATGACCACATTGATATGCAGCGCCTCTACAGTCGGATGTCTGTACATCTGATTGCGGACAATATCAATCAGCGGAGTTTTGTCTTGCGTAAGGAGCGAGATCGTCTCGAGTTTCGCTTGGGCCAGTTGAAACATCAATATAAAAATCTATTGGTTAGTGGCATTGTATAATGGACTTAAACTCAAATGACAGGCATTTACTTATAGCGGGAAAGGTGCAAAGTTGAGAATCTAATCAAGTATGAGAACTATTATGTGTTGCAGGAGGAGACAGCATCTCGTATACTGATGAAGAAAATAGATAACTCAAATGTCCGTCTAAGGGCCATTCGAACCATAAATACAACATACAAAAAAATGGTTCAAGTCCTGTTGCAGGATGAGATATTCTATGAGCCCATATTGCGCTCGCTCGATGACGATATGAGCGATCAGGTGGTTTTTATAAAGCACATACTATATCTGGGAATGCCGGCCATAGCCAAATACAGAGAGCTCAATCGCGACTTCCACAGCTTGGAGGAAAAGGCGCGAAGGAATCTTCAAGGTAAGATTCAGATGTTAGCTTCGCTGCAACAGCAGCAGCCACGGGCCACGACTCAACGTGTTGTGGCGCAAGCGAAGGAGTTAGCATCAGCAAATCCCAAACGATATGTGCGTGAAACGCGCAGCATGGAACAGTTAAAGATTCAGCTACAGTCGATCGAGAAGACCATCAAGGAACTGAAGCTGGTCACACTATGCTCCCAGGCCAAGGAGATCTATTCGCAGTAAAGTATATGCCAAATACACGATAACACGAACTCCATGTTTTCTGTCTTCAGATTTAAGGGTCAGGTGGAGAGCAATACGCAGCTGCACCGCAAGATTGAGCATGATATGCAGACTAACAATGCGCTCAAGGTGAAAATGCAAACTGCTAGTGTGTTGGAGGGTGTTTTGATTAACAATCTATCTGAGGAGGAGATAAAGTAAGAATTGCTTTAATATGTTTTTTACTTTCCGATGTATTCAACTTATATTGCTTGACAGTCGCCTGGATTACATTGACGTTTTGAAAGCTACGCTAAAGAATGACGAGGCATTTGAAGAATTGAGTGTTAAATATATAACATATCAATCACATGTTTACACGTTGTTCCGGTAAGAGTTCAATATCTATGTGTATCAGATCAAGTAGCCTTATTTATATTTGATAATATTTTAGTATTAGCGTTTGGAATCTCATTGAAGTTCTTCGATATGTCGATCGTAATCCCAAAACCTATCGAGTTGACTATCCGAATTCGTATTTAAAATTGCCCTTGCTTAAGTTTGAGATGCTCGACGTACATGCCGTTCCACCCGAGCTATTCGAAATAGACGGTAAATATTGCTTTAATTTTTATATATGAATACAAAGAGTTTGTTGATACTCATTCACGAAGTGCAATGAGTATATGTGTTAAGCGCAGCTTATGTCTTGCTGTCCGTCCGTCTGTCCGTCTATTTTGCCACTATTGAAGCTAGAGAAATACGCCCAGGCGTGGCAAATTGGAAAATGCATTGTCCTGTATCTCAGAAACCCTGTTATTTAATGTGCCAGAGACTTGAAATTTAAAATGCATACTCACGTTAACAATCCAAGATAAAAACATATGGCGGATCGGGTATAGCTGTATTTTCTACAGTTTTAGAGCTAGAACGCCAAAATTCGGTAGCGCCCGACTGAAACGTTCTTACTTGTTTTATATATTGTATTTCTATTTTTCTATTTTTAAAACAGTCGAGCTACTTATGAGTTCACTTAAGCGTAAAGTATACAAGCTCGTAAAGGCCTACAATTCAGACAAAATGCTGCCATCGTTGAAGAAGAGTAGACAAAAGTATCACGAAGACTTTTTGCAAACCTTGGCAGAAAGGGATCACTTCCAGGACGACGATCAACGTACGGGCATGACAATGGGCATGGATCTAATGGACGAGGCTAAGGCCAATGTCAATGTACCGAATCGCAAGCAGATAAAGGCGCAGAGTGCCAGGCTAGTGGAAGACGCTGTTAAACGGGAAGAAACATAATTCAGATCTCTTTTAAAGCATTAATAAACTTAACACTCTTTCCTTACGACTTTATATATCTGATTTTATTTACACTTGGTGGCTGTTTTCTGAGAAAATGTAGTAGTCCATGAATTGAGTTCCAAATGAGTTTCTCATGTTTACGATTTGATTCAATCGTTAGGTACACTTCAACCAAACACTTCAAAAAAAAAAAAAAAATAGAAAAAAAATAAAAAAATATATTTACATTAAAAAAAAAATAAAAAAAAGTAAAAAAAAAACTAAAAAATAAAATAAAAACGTAATGGCATGCCCTGAAAGGACTGTACCTTATGCCTCGCGGCGGGGTAAGCAATCTTTTCGAGATGACGTTGCCCCAAAGCCCGTGCATCCTCGTGCCCTTAGATTCCACGGATTGTTTGGTGAGCCTCTCGTGCGTCAGCATTTCATAGTGGACGAACGGTGGACCCCCGACTCGTTATCTAACCAATTTTCAGGCATGGCCGATTTGCTGGGTATGTAAGCAATATATAGATATATATATGTATGTCTAGCTTTAATTTCTGCTATAGACCGTAGTACAATCTTCAAGCGACACGAGATAAAAGCCAATCGACAGCGGACCATCCAAGAAAGTAAACGACTGAAATTGGAATGTCGCAATGGTGGGACCAAGCTTCGGAACATTATCTCCGTTAATAATACGATTGCCGTTCGGAACCTACTGATCGCCTACAAGGACATGCAGCGTCTATACCAAAAGATGCCCATCCATCTCGTCTCGGACAACATCAATCAGCGCACATTTGTCATGCGCAAGGAACGCGATCGTCTGGAGTATCGTCTGGGCAAGCTGAAGGAAGTATATAGGCAAAAACTGGTGAGTCGTTGGTGTTACAGCTAAGAAATTTCATATATTATAAAATACATGTATGAAAATATAAGAATATACTATATAATATAATATTTATATGCAATATATTGTATCTTTCAGACACATCGTGCGACGCTAGAAAACCATATAAAATATCAGAACGAGTTTGTGCTGGCGGAGGAGGTCAAGTCACGTGAGTTTATGAAGAGAATTGATAACTCAACACTGCGCTTGAAGGCCATCAAGGCCATTAACATAGCATATAAGAAAATGGTGCAAGTGCTGGTCAACGATGCGATATACTACGATCCCATACTGCGTTCGCTCAGTGGCGATATGGAGGACCAGGCGACTTTTATTAGGCATATAATCCATCTGGGAATGCCAGCTATAGCCAAGTTCAAGGAACTCAATTGCGAGTATCGCTTGCTGGAGGATAAGTCTCGGAAGAACATACAGGATCAGCTGAATATGCTGGGATCATTGAAATCCAAATCGACTGACAACATTGATCTATTTAAACGCCACAACACCATCAAGAAGCTCGATGATAGGGCAATTCGAAATCTTTACGTACGGGAGACGCACGGCATGCTATTGCTTAAGAATGTACTGAAGGTCGTCGAGAGTGTTATCAAGAATCTGAAATTTGGCACGCTGTGCTCCCAAGCCAGTGAAATATATCCGCGGTAAGACTGTATATCAGACTATTTAGAGCTGGCTAAGTACACTTCTGTTCACAGCCTGAAGAACGCAATTGATCGCAATCAAAGGATGTCCCGAATCGCCGTGGTTGAAGAACTAGCTCGATATACCCTCGAGGACAAAAAGACATACGCCTCGGTGATGGAAAGTCTTTTAGCCAATAATCTAGGCGAGGAGGAAGTCCAGTATGTGCTATTATGTATGAATTTGCGAATTTATTAACTTATAATTGAAATGCTTAACAGGCGGCTCAACTACATTGGGCGATTGAAAAAAGATTTGGCAGTGGCAGAACAAGTTGAGCAAGACATATTGAAATATATGAAAACTCGCGCTGATATATTCATTATGTTTCGGTGAGCTTCGAAATATTGTTGTTTACATATGTAAATACATATACTATAATCTTATTTCAACGTATTCAGGTGGTTCCTTTGGAATCTTATTGATGTACTGCGTTATGTGGATCGTAATCCCAAAGCACCACGCCAGAAATATCCAAATTCGTATCTGGATTTGCCTTTCCTTAAATTCGAAATGCTAACTATGTACGCTCGGGCACCAGCATTCTTCCAAGTAGACAGTTAAGTCCATAAATTCACTCATCAAACTTATTTTAATTAATATTCCATTGTAAACAGTGGAAGAAATTATGCATGTGCTCAAGCGCAAGATGTTTAAACTGACAAAGGCCTACGACTCGCATATGGAATCGAGCATAGCTCAGAGTAGGGATAAGTATCATTCAGATTATTTGGCCACCTTTGAGTTAGCAACGTATTCGTCGGATGATCAGGAGCCCACAATAGGTCTTAATGAGGTAATAGTACATGGGAAGTCCACGATCAGTGTGATCAGTCGCAAACAGATCAAGTTGCAGAGTGCCAAAATTATTGATCAAGCATTTAAATTTTGGAATACATAGAATGTACAAATATTGATTGATCAATAAACCAAAAAACAGCATAAAACAGCAAATATTACAATATAATTGTTTTTTCTCTTTCAAAACATATAATAGCCAGAGGCTTGCCGCCTATAGCACACGCATATCTACAATAGTTTGTATCCACTAATCGATTGCTGTTCCCGTTTCAATGTAATCAATTTACATAAAACGTTATTGAACTTTAGTAATTAAAATATATGTTGTACGTCTTTAAAGCAATAGTCTCACAATTTTTCTTTTAGTTTTATGTATATTTTATAGAAATCAAATTTTTTTTTTATTAAAAATTGATATAAATTTAATTTATGAATGGATATAAAACATGAATTAATATAGAAAACTTTTTTTGATTAAATATTTTTCCAAATATCTAACATTATTGTTCCAGTTGATGTGTTGAAAGGCTCACGTATATATTTTACATATAAAAGCAACTTATGGGTTCTCCAGGCCAAAGGGCATCTGCGCGCGTTTGGTTTCAATTGAGCACAAGGAGAGCGAGCATAGGGAGGGCGATACTTCTTAACTACTTAACAAAATTGATTACTATAATTCAAATGATTTTACACTATTGGATGGAAATAAATCATTTTTACTTTTCCTTGTAAAAACGATTGCTTGTGCTTTGCCTGAGCTAGCATTTGTTTAAAATATGCAATAAGAGTGTTAAAAGCTTCCTAGAGTGAATCTGAGATATCAGCTGCAAGGCTTCCAGAGCAAAGGATTGCAGTATCATTAAGTATACATGTTACATAAATGTGGGCTTGTACATGTATCACTGCGTATGTTTATTTATAAAGCATATTGGGCGGGGTATCGCCTAGTCGGCTACTCCCGACTAGAGCTTTCTTTCTTACTTGTTTATGAATAATTCTTTATTGATGCAAATTTCGAATTGAAATCGATAAATAAATGAGACAGTTGCGTTGGCATCCATTTAGTTATTATACTCATTCACAAAGTGTACTGATATATACCTTCGAATAAAAAGTGTAAATATTTTTCCTATACGCCTACTAGGGGCGTAATCGAAACTGCATTTTCAGGTATCTCAGAAACCATTGGCGACGCACAGTGGTGCCTTTGCTCATTTTGCGTTGCAAAAATCAAAACTTTTGACCAAGCAATTTATATTCAAAATTTAAATAGTATTTGACAAAGCTTTAAAATCTTTGAATCTTTGCACAGGGTGATTCCTTACCAGGCTGATTCGCAGTTTTATGTGAAACATGAACAATTTTATTTTAGTCAAAAAATATGTGTTTTTATAGGAAAAAAATAATTTTTTTTCTTTTAAGTGATTTTTATTATTTATAATTAATATGACTAGAAAAATAAATATTAAATAAAAATACAAAATTGTTCACAATATTTTTTTTTAAGTGCGCTTTAATTTGACCTTGCTTTGTTTTTTGGGGTTAGAAAAGTAAACGGCCAAGCAAACTTTTATTATGATAGAGGAGACCTTTCTTAACATTTGTACAATATATAAGAAAATTGCTTACAGTCGCTTACAATCAAAAGATGCAGTCTACAAAAGTTGAAAAAGGCAATTATTTTAGAGGTTTACTAAAATAAAGTTAGCTCCTAAATAAATAAACAGAAAAACATAAACAATTTTAAATTATTTGATTGGAAATGAGAAAATCTTTAAATTGATACCAAAATATCAACTATTTATGCAATATGTTTTTTGCAATTCAATTGACAGATGGAATATTTTTCACATTTTTTCGTTTTTGACAGTCCCATATTTATCCTTACAACTCATCTATTTTCAAAAATCTTTCGGATTCTGGCCTCTGGTTTGTCAGATGGCATAAAAAAAAATTGAAAAAAAGTTTTCATCAATTTTTGTATTTTTGTCACGCTCTGCCGGCAGAGGCCCTACTGTGGGACGAGGCAAATCGGGAAAAAACTGTAAGTATCGTCAATAGTTTTAGAGCTAGAATGCCAGAATTTGGCACGCGAGTTACTGTTAAGATCCTATAAAGATCGATGACAAAGTTATATGTCGACACTCACCGGATCTGACTATACTGCGTTTCATACAAATTCTTAAATATCTTGAGCACTATTGATGCTAGAGAAATATGAGAAATATGAAATTTTTATTATATGTATACTCGGGCTGACAAACCAAGATCAATAACATATGAAGGAAAAACTGTATCTTCTACTCAAAATTGCGACTAAATTACTGTTGACCTGTTGATTAGCTAAAAAAAATGGCAAAAATGACTCGGAATCCCCATATTTGCAATATTTTGGAGTATTCTGCAGTCGGTAGCGCCCTACCCTACTTGGTTTTTTCTTGTATTGAAAAATGAATACTAGATTTGTAATATTTTTGTTCTTCAATTTAGGTTGCCAATGAAATTGCCTTCATGGCATTTATTCAGACTTTAGTTGGTTCATTATTCGATTGTTAAATACATTTATTTTCCTTTTTTTTTTTTTAAAAACTACAAAAGTACATTATTTATTAATTTAAATAAAAAAAAAAACAAAAACAATGACAATGCCTTGCTTTAAGCGCGAGAAGAGCATTTCGCAAATTACTCGTCGTGCTAAGTCGAATGATCGGGATGCCCTGGCGCCCAAGCCCGTGCATCCTCAGGCCTTGCGGTTTCATGGACTCCTTGGCATGTCCTTTGTGCGTCAGCATGTGATGGTGGACGATCGTTGGACACCCAGTTCGTTGACTGAGGAATATGGTGGCATGTCCGATTTGCTAGGCAAGTGATATATTGATTTAAATATATATATACTGGCTTTTAAGTATAGCTCAACCTCTAGCGCGTCGAGCCATCTGTAAGCGGCTCGAGACGAAAGCAAATCGCCAGCGCTACTTTTTGGAGAGTAAACGTCTAAAATTGCAGTGTCGTGATGGTCGGATAAAGTTGCAGAATATCCGTATCGGAGACAGCACCCACAAGATACACAATTTACTAAATAGCCACAAGGACATGCAGCGCCTATACCAAAGAATGCCCATAGATCAGGTTGTGGACAACATCAACCAGCGCACATTTGTCATGCGGAAGGAGCGCGATCGTCTGGAGTGTCGACTGGGTCAGCTCAAGAAACGATACAAGGAAATACTAGTATAAAGGACTTTCCATTAAATGATATGACATTTACATTGATTTTTGCAGATGAAACGCGCTTTTCTAGAGAATCGCGTCAAATATCAGAATGAATTTATGTTGGACGAGGAGATCAAATCGCGCGAATTTAATAAAAAAATCGAGAACTCTAATGTGCGTCTAAAGGCGGTCAAGGCTATCAATAGCACATATATGAAGATGATACAGGTACTCCGGCACGATGCCATATTCTACGAGCCCATACTGCGTTCTCTCAATGGCGACATGGAGGATCAAGCGAATTTCATAAAGCACATTCTCTATTTGGGTATGCCGGCTATAGCCAAGTTTAAGGAACTCAACTACGAGTATCGCCTACTGGAGGATAAGTCGCGGAAGAACCTACAGGCCAAACTGCAAATGCTGTCATCGTTTAAGAGCATGAAACCCATCAGCTCTGTCGTGATGGCAAAGTATGTCAAGCCCAAAGTCGAAGTTTCAGCCAGTGCCAATCCTAAGCGTTATGTGCGGGAGACGCGCAGCATGGTGGTGCTTAAGCTGGTACTGAAGTCCGTCGAGAAGACCATCGAGGAAGTGAAGTTTGTGACACTGTGCTCGCAGGCCAGAGAAATATATCCCCGGTAATCCTGCTGATAGTTGTTAACAATTTTGGATTGAAATTTCTGTTTGCAGCATGAAGTGCCAGGTGGACAACAATGAGAAGCTGCATCGCATTATCGAGTGCGATATGTTGGCCCACGAGATTCTCGAGACCAAGATGAAGTGCTCCATTGTGTTGAAGGACGTGCTCATGAACAATTTATCCGACGAGGAAATCAAGTAAGAAAATTCGCTTTAATGTCTGCTTTCCAATTAGCTTCAATCATTCTCAATAGTCGACTGGAGCTCTTGAAGGACTTGCGCACAACCCTCGCCAGCGAAATAGAGAAAGAGCAGCATACGTCAATGTATCTGAAGAATCGTGGGGATGCGTTTGTCATGTTGCGGTAAGTGCAAAAATATATCTGAGACAGATGATTAAAACAGACTTGTCCTTTTGAAAATACAGCTGTATGTTCTTTGAGAGTTAAAGGATCTTTGGATCTTGGGATGCTATTCACAGCTTTGTTTTATATTATTCATTATATTATTTTGCAGCATCAGCATTTGGAATTTGATTGAGATTCTGCGACACGTGGATCGTCAGCCAAAGCTGTTGCGTTCTCAATATCCGAATTCGTATTTGAAATTGCCGCTTCTGAAATTCGAAATGCTCAACGTCCGCGCTGCAGCCCCGGAGATTTACGAGGAAAACAGTTGAGTAGTCGATCACAGAGTCTCCTTATTGCCACGTCCATACTTATCAAATTTGATTTCTGCGCAGTTGATATTGTGATGCACGTATTGAAGCGTAAATTGTATAAGCTGATGAAGGGCTATTTGATGGAAATGAAACCGGCTTTGATAGCTCGCAACAGGGAAGAGTATCATGCAGATTTCTTGGCCAACTACGACATGTACGAGCAGGTGGATGAGAATGAGCAACAGATCGAGGCCAATGACGATGATCTGCTTGCCGAGAACAAGACGATGGCCAATGTGCCGAGTCGCAAGCATATTAAGATGCAGAGCTCCAAGTTCCTGGAAGAGCTGGCCAAGCGCGACGAATAGAGCTCACACATTTATCTCGCTGTTTATTTTTACAAATTTTTAGGTTTTTAGTCCTATTGGAGATCAGTTGCCCAAAATTTGTAAGAGTAGTGCATACCTTTTTAGCTGCAGTGGAATGCAATGAATTTCGTTCATAATAAATAGTAACGAAAAAAAGAAATAAAAAATAACAACACACTGAGGGGGAGTAAAAAAAATTGAATAAATCGTGAGCCGCATTGGACAATCGTCAGCCAAACAATGGAGGCGCTGAGGCTATGATGATGTCTGCAGAAGTCGCTAGTTAACTTTATATAATTGATCCAAAATTGCTGCAAACAGTCGCCGTGGCTGGGATCTCGTCGCCTCAACTTTGGCTTTTGGCTACAATGCGACGCCTTCCAGTTGGGCTAACAGAAGTCGCCACAGTTGTGGCCAGAATTGCCACACAGCGTAATTGTGCGGACAAGCTAGAGTCTTCCCCTTTTATTTATGAGCTGTACCCATAGATAGACATAGATATCAGTTCTTCGTATTCGAACCTATTGTCTTCGAGTTCAATGACACTTGGCTACTAAATACTTAAACTAAATTCATTCATTTCGCTTTAAGCTTTTAATATAGCCCATTAATCATTTCCTCTGGATTCGACATTCCAACTTCCTCTATATAGAAAAGAAACCCCAAAATCTATTGTGAATAAGCGATAGTGCCATAAGATAAAAATTAGTAATAAAAATTTAAATTTAACAACTTTATTAAGACAAAATAAGGTAGTTGCTATCCAAATAATCATCAACAACAAGTAGAGACTCAATCGCAGCGCAAATCCAAACCCAAAACAAGTCAGAGAAGGCAGTGCTTGACTATAAAACACCCTGTCGCTTTATTGGGCAATCAGTTGATGGTTTATGATAATGTTAAAACTATTATAGCTTTGTTCATATGATAATCAAATCATCATTTGATGACTTTCAAGACTTACGAAAATTATCTGAAGAAATGTTCGTTTTTATAGAAAGATGCAAAGTTATCCTTGAGTTACGAGTGGAAGGATGTTAATTTCAATATATAATGAGGCCACTTAATTACGTGAACTATTGTAGCTTTCCCAATTCGAAAGCCCTATTTGAAGATTCTGAATACCGAGTACAAATTTGTTTCAGTAATTAACGATTTATATCGATTGAAACATGCAAAATTTAGCACTGATTTATATACAGAATATGCTTCCTGCCGCCTGTAACAAATACTCATTTGATACCAGTATACCCTCTTAGTCCATTTTGAATTCAGATTCAGGGCATAAAAACGAAGCTCGACTTTTGGGCTGCGCACGCTTCAACTTCAATCTCGTGTTGTGCACTTGTTGCTGTATCTTTTTCCCTCTCATTTGTATCTGCGTACACGACATCACGCGAGCTGCACACATAAGGCTCACAAATGAGGTTATGTAAGTCCGCTTAGACAATCGACGTGCCAACTTTTACAGCCAGGCCAATGTTTATTCATATACCCCGATCTCTTGTATTCAGCCAAAAATTGTATTCATTTCGTATGCCCCTTATCACCGTTGCGGTTTTCAATGCTGATCGGCTGGGAGAGGAGTGTTAGGGAGTGTGCTTCCGACCGAAGAAATTGGGCACAACAAGTGCTAAAAATTAGCTGACGACTTATTGTGGTTGCCCTTAAGAGCTAATGTTGTGGTCGATGAATGAAAAAAGATTTTAACACAAATTGTGTGCTCCAGTTCATTTCTTTTGTAAGTGCTCAAATTAGTTTGTTGTGTAAATAATACGAATAAATACAATTTGAGTCATCTTATTAGGTCCAGTTGAGTGTTTTATATTCGTCTCATTCTTTTCATTGCAATTTGTATTCGACTTGTAAATTTGATATGTACGAAAAAACATTTTTGTTTTCTAAATTTTATTTAAATTTTAAATTTGAGAAATTTTTTTTTTAATTAAAACATTTGTTTCATACATATATGTAAGAATAAATGATTAATAATTTAAAAAAAAATGTTTAATTTGTTTTTTTTATATTTTGAACAAGTTTCTATGGTAGTGCCAATGGCTGTATATAGAGATGAAATGAATAGAAATGAGGGCAGCTGTCAGCTGTGCGCTATGATTGACCTGCATGCAACAGACACTCACTCACACACACACAATCACAATGTAGACATTAGTGAAAAACTAATTTGTTATGGTTCGCCCCTAATACGGTTAAGTACATATACATAATTCAATTAAAAACATATTTATCATTAACATAAGTTCAAACGGTGCATAATAAATTATATGTGTATGTGTATACGGAAGTATTGAGTAATAGAAGCAGATCAATTTGGTCTCGCTTCTGAGGCAGGTCTGTTCCCATTGGAATATGACCCTAGCCGAACAAAACGAATCGAATATTTAAGTAATGTAAATACACATTTCGATTGTCTGGCAGACCTATTTAACCCGATGCTTTGCACTCTTGGCCCAAAGAGCAGCTGCAGTTGGCAGCTCCTACAGCTACCTCTTTTCGCCTCTTTCTTCTTTTTGGCTTTTACCATTCGAACGGTTACAACATTTTCCAGAAGCCACAGCCCCACAGCCCCAAGACCGCGAACGGCTTGGGGTATTGATAATTATGAACCTTCTTGAATGTTGGCGGCAGTTTGTGTTTGAAATAATTCGTGAAGGAGTCGCAGTTTCGTGGCTAAAACAATTGGTAGTCAGTCAACTTAACGCGAACTGCGAAACTGGCCAATTTTATGCTTTTCAGCCAGCCGAATCGTGGCCAGCTCTTTTTTCTCTCTTTCCTTTCCTTTTCGTACAAATTGTAAAACGAAGACGGACAATGGACATGCAAAGCAAGATTCGGTAATGGCTATGGCTAGATACTCTAATAAGGATAAATACAATTGGAAAGTTTAATGGAAAATACAAGAAATAAATATTATTAAAGACCATAGACCATACGATATCTTAGATATTAAAAATACAAAAAAAAAAATATATTCCTTGGGCTAATGAAATTTCAGGTAAATTTAGAGAGTATTTTTGAAATAAATAGAGCTATCGTAATAATTTTTAAATTTTCTTATAGTTCTCTATTTGGCTTAAAAATGCAATTTAATTTGAATAATCTGCTAAATATAATATACATTTTTCCGATATTGTCATAGTCTCTGTTCGCTTAGAGTATTCAAGTAGATTTACTGCGCGCATGCAGCTCCTAGGAAATTATCTTGTCAATGGCTGCGCTTCAATTGCGGTCCAGTCTTTTGCATGGGCTGGGCTGTGCCCATGTGGAGCCCATGTGAACATGGCTGGATAGTTAGGTGGGTAAATGGGAAGGTAACTGAAGGCAGCTACCAGCTTCAGCTTCAGCTTCCCTTTTGGCGAACTGACTTCTTTTTGAGGTGTGTTCCTGCTGTTTGCATGCGATACTCGCATCGCATCGTATTCGTGCAATATTTCTTCTTCATTTGTTGGCATAATTTACATATGGTTATGTAAGCCAAAGCCAACTGCGGCATGTTTTATTTAATTGCCAAAAACCAGCAAATGGCCAAATGGAGAAAGACTCGTCAATTGGGCACATCAAAAAGTTAGCTTAATATCGTTTTCTCCATCGAGTAAGTATTTTGTTTGCTTCGGATAGGTGCGTAGCTGTTGCCCAATTTGTTTGCCATTTCTCGGGCACAGCATGAGAGCAGAGCTACAATTGGTTAACAAATTCTCAATTAACATAAGCCCAGTGACGCATACAGTTGAGCACTTTCCAATTGTGTTTATGGTTTAATCTGTTTAGAGAGATGGCACATTGTTTTATTTTGTATATTAGCAATAAAAGTTCTTTTGCGTTTGCTGTCGCACCCATTTCCCCTGCAAAACCGGCTTCTGCCACAAAACAAAACAAAACAAAACTTGACAAATTTTTCTTGCTATAAATAAATCTGTGTCACCAACAAAAGCCCAAATGAATACATATTCAAGCCATTCATGATTATGCAATTTATAAAATTAAATGAGAATGTCAAACACGCAAACTGTATTTTTTTTTCTTTTCATTTTATACTTGTTTCACTTCGATTTGGCCAATAAACTTGCTTCGGTTCTAAGTAAAAAAGAAACTTTCCCAGCATAAGCAAATGATTGAGGCAACGAACTTGGCCGCCAGTATTGGAAAATGTCATGCATAAATATAGTAATAATGTTGTGAGCTCTGCCTAATTAAGTGCGCCTCATAAATATTCAAAATCATTGATTGATCAAGAATTACAGCCATAGCAGCTCCATGCGGCTGCACGTTCCATTTCGTGTTGGGATGCTATTAAAGCGCAGTCGAATTTTATTCTAAGAGGCCGCTGGATATTGCGAAATCACTCTCACAATCTTTTATTCAGCAATATATAAGTAGGAATTGGCGGCTGTGCGAGCGCTATAACCACTTATTATTTTAATTAAATTTTATGATAAAAGACAAAGCCAACCGAAGACAACCGCCCAGTTGTCAATGGCAAGAGCCAAAACAAATGTGCTTGTTATACCCTGTATAACTGAGAGCTGGGTAGATAGATAAAGATATGCTACATACAAGCAAATCATCTTGTTTCGATTCGGCAAGGAAACATGCATTGGTCGTAGCCTTGATATCCAAGTAATCAAATTTTGTCCGCTATGAAAAAAATGATTCATGAACTTGACTATGAAAAAAATGATCAAATTTTGAAGTCTAATTAGGGTTTTTAGAATATTTGACAAAAATAAATAACAAACTCTCGAGAAGTTTTATTCAAAAATATTATATTGTACAATAAATAAATAAAATTCGTAATATCTTAACTTCGACTCGGTTCTATTTATACTAGCACATACAGGGTATCTTTGGTCGATTACAGCTAGGCTTTTGGCTGCAATTATGCAATTGTTTAGCTCGGCTCGAGCTGGTACGTTTCTCGCGTTCTCGACGTCAGCTGCTGCTGGATCTATGCAAATTTTATGTCTTTATGCCGAAGCGAAATAATTATACATACAGCTGTAGTTATCAGCAAATTGAAACAACAGCCGCAACGACTAGACCTTAGGACCCCCGAAAATCCATTGTCGATTGCAGCAACGCCCACGATTTTGGCCAAGTCAAATGCAAGGCAAAAACAACGGCAACAACAACAACAACAACAACGTTGTCTCTTGCCCTTCAACAGCGGCAGCAGCTGCTTGGCATTGTTATTGCCATACATTGTAGCTGTTGTTGTTGTTGTTGTTGATGTTGTCGATGCTGCTGCTGTTGTGCAGCATGATAATGCAAACATTATGCACTTCATTTCATTTGGATTGAAGATGGAAGTAGCTGTGTTTTTTCTTTTTTCAATACCTCAATTAACTCATTATGCGCATGCGCAACTTCTGTTTAGCCGAAAATCTTGCAGCTTTGTTTGCCCAAGATGTCTATCACACCAGAAGCTTACACGACCACTTTTTTAGCATCTGAGATTTCACATCTCGTGAGTAGGGATAGTCGCTTGTTTCTAGTTAAGAAATCGTGAGTTGTTAGCAAAAACAGTTCCGTTTTAACTTTGTGCTTGAGTTAATTGTAATTGGTAATCTTTTTTATTAAAACATAGAAAACTCGTGAAAGCAAACAATATTTAAAACTTTAAATAAACAAACCGAAGGTTGAAGCGCAGCTAACATGCTGAAGCTTCATAATAAAATAAAGCATTTAAGCATTCAGAAAAGGAGTAAACAGCTCCTGATACGAGTAAACAAAGTAAATGGTAAGAGTACTTTGGTCGGAAGTGCCCGACTGCGAGGATAACCTGAGCCGTTTAGTTATTGAGTTACTTCGAGTCTTAATGACATTTTTATTACGTCAAATATTAAATTTGTATTCATTTTATTAACTTACATTATAAATTCGACTGTTCAAAAACTTATTATATACGTATACATATAAATCATAAATTTCTAATCTGTACGATGCCTTAATGCATAGGCTTTTTGCATATTTCTCTTTAAGTTTCTTTAAAAAAAGCTCCTCTGTGTTCTCTTTTAGTCATAGATTTACGTGATATCTTATACAAGTTTGCCAAGACCGACGCTGAAGGATGACTTTTAAATTTGATTACAATTTCAAATTAGAGTTTTACTGATATTTTCTTTCACCATTTTGGTAATTAACTTCGAATATCAAAATATTTTATTCTTTTTTTTCAGGCCGGAACTCTAACAGCTAACAACTGCGCTGCGTGCAAAAAAATCTAAAAGCAAATGAAAGTTTTTATTGTGTGAATACATTCCACGGAAATACAATTTGTTCAAATTGTTAATTGTAATCCTATGAACGGTCTTTTCCAATTGTTTGTGTAGCTTTAACATAGAGCAAGCTACTTTTAATGGGTACAGAGCATACAAGAGGGATCACATATTTTTAATTTATCGCTGAAATTTGATTAGTAGATAATCGGGATATCCACTTAAAATGCATCAACATGCAACTTTTACATCATTCATTTGTAATCTCTAAAATATGTGAGAAACGTTGAAAGATTATTTACAGATTATAAATTCATATAAAAATTGTCATTTTATTTCTTTAATATTTGCGTTTGCGATTGTCAAGCAGGAAAATTTTAAATGTGTCTAGAAAATAAGCACCATTGGCTTATCGATATTCATTTCGCTAAGATGTTGCATCCCAAGCAGTCATGAATTCTAAAAGACCGTGCGTTGTGTGTCAGATGTAATGTATTATAAGTAGCCATTTGAGAGTTGCCGGAAGCTCGTCTCATAGTCAGGAAATTGGAATGTAGCTAGAAAGGGTTGTAGGGGGATTCGTGTCAAAATTGACCCGGGACAATGTCTTCACGATCCTCACGAGAGACCTTTGCCCGGTGGCTTATTACATATATTTAAACAAATCAGGAACGACCCGATAGTTCAATTATTGTTATGGACGCCAGACATTGAGTAAATTGAATTCGGTGAACTCATGTTGAGCTTTACGCAATTTAAGGGTCCGAAAATATCTGCAAATGCAATTACATTTATGTATGTCAATAAAATAAAGGCGACTATTGAATACTCTGTTTAGATCGACTGAGCTTACCCAAAAGAAAAATGTGAATCGTTTTCGCTAGTATGCTGAAAGAGACCCTCTAAGTAAATCGTTTACTTTTTTATATTAAGAGGACTCTCCAAGTTATGTTGCTCGGGGTTCTGATGAGACACTTGGTTACTGAACTTCGAACCATCAGGTATTGTCGTTTGCAATTGCTTTCCTGGTATTTCAGTCTTCTCAGTTTGGTCGCGACTGTGAGTGGGCTGCCTGAGCCGTAGCACGATTTTGTCACAGTTGTAGAAAACGCGACACCATTCTGAGGGCCAAGGGCAATGACACGGAGCAATATTTTCCATATTGGCGGTAGTTTTCGACAGCGCTTGCAGATTGGTCCGATGCATTTGCTTTAGCCTGGCCACATCCCCAATCGCCACAACCAGTGTGAAAATCATCAGCACGAATAATATGCCCATTACCAGGAAAAAGAGCACACTCTGGAGCAGTGTCCCCAAGCAATTGGTAAGATTTGATAGCAGCCGACTGGCCCTTGAAAGCTTGGTCTCATTTTCCCCGAACTCCATATTGTGAAAACTAAGAACTATTTCAAATTTTTTGCATTTATATTTATTTTTTTTTTTTAAAAACCCAAAACGAAAGAGGTAAAACAACTTCGATGTAAACAAATGGAATGACTTGAAAATCTGAGAATTTGTCGCTTGATAACAAACTGACAGCTGTCATTTGCTTTAGACTTGCCCATAGTAGATTGAATTGTATTACAGCGTTGCCACCTTGTGCTACATTGTACAGCTGACTCAGCCAGATTGACAACTAAGTAAATAAGTTGCTAACGAATCTCTGATGCATCGACGCAACCTAAACCTGCAGTTCGACTGACTATTCCCTTTTGATGCTGTCATCGTGCACAACGATTCGCGCAAAAGATTACGTCTGGTTCCCTACTAAGCCATCAGGCAGCAGCCTAAGCTGGAAAGGCAACGCCAGCTAATAGTAATCACTCTCTTAAGCTCTCTTCCTTAATATGGAACTCATTTGAAGAAAAATACGATTTACATTAACGAGTTTATATTATTATTTACAGGATGGGAGTGTTCACATATATGTATGTATGTTATAACATGTCGATAGTGTTTTATTTATTTTTTTTTTTAGGGGTTGACTGTATTTTGGAAGACATCTTTGGAAGTGGATCGGGATGCAGCTGTAAAATAGTTTGATTAAAATTAAGTTTCAATTGGATTTAAGACTCACTCTTTACTGCCACCGAAACATATTGAAAAAAAAGCTGGGCGTCAAAACACATGTATTCATAATGGCCATTTGAGAGTTGCGTGCTGCTTCTCTCATAGTTAGGATTTACGTATTCTTATGTATTTTAAGATTTAGGTATTATTTCTTGTTATGCAAGTGTTTGCATATTGTTATATTGACCCGGGACTATGTCTCAATCTTGACGAGAGACATTTGCTCGGTGGCATATATATTTAATTAACTTCAAACTTAATCAGGAGATACCCGACAGTTCGGAACTTTATAAGTGACGCCACAGTTAGGGAGAAAGATGATGTGCTTAATGACAAGTAAGGTGCAGTTGATTAAACCAGTGTTGCTATTTACAGATACATATATGTGTGTGCCATATTGATTATAATTATTGCCGTTATGTGGCTATGGACTTGAAATCTGAAAATAAATAACATTCATTACATAGGTATATACATATGGAAAAATATATATTATTATATATACCGACTTGCTCAAAACCGAAGATATTAGGCCAATTTATGGTTCATTGTCCCGAAACAATTGGCTTCTTGTTAATGACGCGGCACCATTCTTTGGGCCACAGACAATTTTCGTAGGAGCGCGGTCGTCGCTGAAGGTTCCTCGCCGCCAATCCATTAAACGCCGAGAAGAACAGTACAAAAATCAGCGCTGACATTGAGAAGCATATCAAAAATATCAGCAGCTCCTGCAGAAAAACCTTGCAAAAACCAGCAAAAGTTTCGGACTCTTCGTTGTCACAGGAATTTAGCTTCTGGTCTTTGAGCACCGCCATTACAAAAAAAAAAAAAAACAAACAAAAACTAGTTTTAGAAAAAATTTTATATAAAATAATTTAGAAGCCGAAAAATAAAAACAACAATGCGTTGATTTGTCCGAAAAAGAAAATAAAGAAACGAATGTAAGTTTCGTCGTAGACTATAATATTTTTAAATGGATTGTAAAAAAAAGTAAATTTTTTTTGGTTATATATAAATATTAATTTCTACTTGAATTTTGAAGCCGAAAAATGATGTTAGTCGCTCAACGTGAGCTTCTAAAATGATTAAATTGTGTATGCTTCCACATAAGGTACCAAATCGTTGTCGATGAAAAGCAACGCCTACTGTCGTTCGAACATTTTCCCAACTTTCCCTAGGTGCTGAACGAATCTCTAGCTCAATTTGGTGTAATTGAAGGCCTTTTAACGGCATTTTAGCGATCCATTAGACAGGCGTTTGATGTGATTGAATTATTGGACACTTAAATGGGCGTCTCGTTGGGCTAACTTGCAGATGTCCAGTGCGCTGCCCCCTCTGGCTTGGAAAAGCGTGAAAAACCTTTTTCTTTTTGCCCATTTAGCAGCACTCTCAACACTTCTGCTGCTACCATCCCCACCCATCCGCTTAGCTTAGCTCCAATTGAAGGCTTCACATATCGTATTATTGTTGCTAATGAAGATGTTGCCCCATGGGCCGAGCGCCCTGGCGTTTTATTAGTCCGGAAGTGTTATACTACATGTTGGAATCTGCACATCTCAGACAGTTCAGTCGCATGGCGAACGCGGGGGACGTTGAGTTATTTAGATGAAGCATGTTAGGGGTAATTGGAGTTTAATTTGATTAAAGCATTGCAGCTTATGTAATGCCTGTTATTTAACAGTTATTTTTAAGGTGTCTTTGAAGTTGCCATCGAGAAGCATGCGATAATGATACCCTGCAGTCGTGGAAGTGCCATACGTTGGATATCAAATGGCTTAGTTAACTTTACATGTATGCGTTTATAAATTATATATATATATATATATATATATATAGATATTATTTACTTGATAGTTGATCAATAAGAAGCTATGTTTGTGAACATACTTAAAAGGTATTATATTTATTGTCTAGAGCTGCTAAATATACACATTTATATATAAAGATGCTGTAGTACAGGGTATTCAATTCAATTCAATTCATTTATTTCCTTTTTAATAATATTACAATGAATAGTAAATTACAAGAAAATATGAGTATATGTTGAATACTAGACCCTTTTTACTTAGATTTCAATACATAGGCATATAGCACATGGATAAAATATAATAAAAGGAAAAACCAGTGAAAACGTACACCTGAGTTTCTGGACCACTTCATTTATAGAAGGATATACTATTGATTCATGATATTTTAATGAGAAATTTTGCGATCTGGTGTCTACCAGTTCAATGTTGGCTCGACAATGAAGGTGAATCGGAAAGTAATGCCGGTGGAGATTGTTGATGAGCTTCAAGACTTTATTTCGACTGATTTGTAGTTGGTTTATATGACGTTTGGCTACATCTGACCATTCTGGCGCACCGTAAATCGTAACTGCTTAAAATAATAGACCTGAACAAAAACATTTTGTTTTTTAAATTTACCTACGAGTTTCTATTAATCAATAAGCTTTTTCATTTATACGTTTCTTAAATATAAATCTCTTGTCTAGTCTGATGCTCAAGTACCAGACATTCGCTTCTCACTTTATATTTTCCGTGCCTAATCAGATATCGGCTGTGTAGGTACAGGGTACTCAATTCTGATACGAGTTTAAATTTAAATGCTGTAACAATAATTGATGATTGACGTATAAATTTAACAACCGGAAAATGTTTGTAATACAGCGGAAATTATAACAAAAATCGTAAATGCTGTAAGAATTATTAAGCAGACGAATCTCTTTCGAATTTCCGATTATGTTTTCTTTAATGTAATTTTTGAAGCCTCTTTTAATAGCTGCTGGCATTCAATTACGCTGACTGTTATATCACTCGGTGCACAGGCCGCGAGTGCAATTTTAAGTGCAAGCCAAGTGCTGATAAGCAGCAGCCTAGGCCCCAACAATAGCAGACAGGGAATCGTTGCACAATCAGCCCACAAAAGAGACTCGACGGAGACCCAAAGCCCGACTAACCCAAAAAAAAAAACTTAAATAAAAAATTGTCGTAATACAGTTTACACAGCTTTGAGCTTCTAAAAAGCGTTGCCTATGTGTGTGTGTGTGTGTGGGAAACGACAAATAAATTACAACAATGCTTAAGGTCAAGTGATTTGTGCAGAAAATAAGGCATATAGAAAAACATATTGTTTTGGGCTAGCCATGGCTGCTCTTTTTCTTTGTCGTTTTTTGTATTTTGTTTTTGTTTTTTTGATAACCAAAGAAATGAATAGGCCCGGCCCGCAAAGGAAACGTGGCTGACGCTCAAAGCGCTTGGGGGTCAAATGCCGTTAAGGTAACGAGCGAGCGACTTGCCGTTGGATCATCACATTTCAACACCGTCCCAACACGTGGTTAACTCTTTTGCTTTAAGAGCAGCCGTCGCGACGACTAAAAAAAAGAAGAAAAAAAAAAAAATTGATTGCCACTTTGGAAGGCCATTTGGCTGCCGTATGAATCAAGAATGTCTGGCAACTGCAGACAGCTAGAGCTTGAGTTCAGTTATTTGCGCCCAAGTCAATTGCCTCTGACATTAGCCACATAGGTTTTCTGGGAGTGCTGACTGCCAGTAAAATGGGGCGTCAATTTGTACTCTAGCTGCTCCATTAATTATATTCGCATTAGTTGCTAAATCATTGACTGGCAAAAGGGTCGTTGCAGATGGTGAGAACAAACTGAATAATGATTTTAATGGCTCCAATGTAAAACTCTTTTGTTAGTTTTGTTCTTGTTTCATTGAAGTGACTGCCCTATTGACCAGTTGCCAATGCTGTAGATCAATTCCAAAAGAATCCCAACATTTTCTTACATTATTATAGTATATGAATACATTAAGTAATCAGTCTGCTTGTTTTTGCTATTTTCTTCTCTTTTTTTTGCATATTTGAAAAAAGGTTTTAACAACTTGAAATTTGTGTTAGTTTTGTAATTTTGCTCGCGTGCACAACGTCAATGTATTTATTTTATTTTTTTATTTTATTTTTTGTACCGTTCCTTAAAAAGTAAAGAAACAAACAACAAAAACATTATCACAAGCAACGTGATTTCCGGAAGTTAAAGCGCAACAAAGGCGCCTGCGCAAATGTCGTCGCCGTCGAATTGATTGTTGTTGTTGCAGCTACGAAGAAGCTAAAGAAGAAAGTCGTGCGGCAACAGCTGCCGCAGTTGCAACTGCAGCCGCGAGCCGCGAGCAGCGAGCCCCAAGTTCCATGTCCCACGTCCCACTGCCATCCTGTTTTTCGTGCGAATAATGTCATTTGTGTTTGTTTTATAACCAAAATTACAACAACTTGCCAGAGTCTGGCGACAAGGGAGCCCAAAATAAACATGCAACCAGCATAATTGTCGACTTGCTCGAATCAGCTAAAGGCGGGGTAGAGTCAGACTCTGGAAGCTAGCAGAGTTCACTTGCACTTGGTGCTGAGTTCAGAATTTTGCATATTTGGATAATTGATGACTTAGCCATTGAAAGTGTGGGGCCAGTTCGTGTTTTGGCCATATACGGGTGCCACGTGGCACAGCTGACAGCACAGCCTGAGATTGGCCACGGACGACGGCTAGACCCCACGAAATAAGCTGACAACCAGGTAACAATTTAAAATGTTTAGCTTTGCTTTAAGCAAACACCTGTCTTCAATTTAATGTGGGTCTGTGTAGTTCCTCTTTGGAATTGCTTTGATTGCAAATTGCTTTGCTCTGTGGGTGGCAGGTGTGTCAGCTGTCAAAGACTCCCGAAAAAAGAATATAAATATCACAAATTAGCTTCAAGAATGCAGTACAAAGAGCAGGAAGAAAACAAATACGAACAAACTATAAGAAAATTGCATCTATATGTAAATAAATTTCTCTTTTAGAATGTTTGAGAACTCACTTTTACAGGGAAAGTGCCCACAGTGAAATCTTTATATGAAGGCTTTGGGTTTTTTTTTGGGCATGCTCAGAAATTTCGCCTGCGCCATCAATCATTTTCTATGAACTCAACGGAATCAATATGATCATTACATAAGCCCAAGTCAAGGTCAAAAACTTACTTAGGTAAGGCAGAGAAATAAGAATGATCTCATCGGGATTGATCGACTGAGAGTTACCCTGAAAAGTGCTTTCAACTTTCCTTAATAGTTGTTTATTTTCGATAATGCGTCTTATTCAATAAAATATTTTATAGTTTGTCCTTAACAAGAGTACATATATAATTTACAAACAGTATACCTCTTGTTAGCTTTTTAGGGTATGAAGAGTTGTTTTGTGTGTTTGTGATTCCTTCTAACTATTATATTTGGCCAAAGCATTAATTTCGTATTTACCTTTTGTTGCTTTCACAGAATTCCTATAGAAATAAAGCTGTCATTGGCAAGCGTAAATTAGAATTAAAGAAAATAGAAAATAGAAATCCATTAAATTGAAAGTTATCGTCGGCTAATTAGTTGTTAGGCCCAGCCCAAGTGGTTCTTTTGGCCTCTGGACCATTCTTTTTTCGACAATTCTTTGATCATGGCTAATTTTATGGTCTTTGAGTATTTGCCAAGTCGCAGCTCTTTCGAAATAGAAGCCTCTGAGTCTGGCATTTAATTAATGTTCTAACATCAATTTATGTTCTCGCTGCTTAAGTTGAGATTCTATAAGAAATTATTTTCGGCTACCTGTCGTGACTTAATGACCTTTTGGAAGCTGATGCCTGGCATCAACATAAGTATATTAATTATTATTGGCAGCCACTTTACAAAAATAGCAAGTAACAATTTAGCAGGCGGCAGTCCTCGACTTCCAAATACACTGTTTTCCAAATGGTGAATGTGAGCTCAAATTAAAAATTCTAATTTATGCTTCTACTTTGAAAGATATCCAAATATGTTATATATTATAAAGTTCCTTCTTTTCCGGTTGCCTTTGCCTTAAAAGGTTACGCACAGTTCCTGTATACCTTTCATGGTTTGAGAGACAGGGTATTTCCGAGAGTTTCAATGAGTCTCTGTGTTAATTGTAGCTTAATTTTCTATGCACTTCAGTCGTCGGCATCTAATTAATTATAAGTCTAGTTCTTTAAATGGCCAAAAACCTGTACTGTCTATCCCGATTGTTCGTCCACAGTTCACTGAAGGTCATTCGGCATACCGGACAAATTGTCTGTGCTGCGCGCATCCGCGAGATACATTCAACAATTGCCAATTAACGCAGAGTCTTTGCGTTTCGACTTAGGCACTGCCTTGATGAAGTCTTCACAGCTTCCAGCTCTCAGCTTGGTCTTCATGCACTTCACAGCTGCTGCTCAACGCTTGACCTTTCAATTAATCATGGTTAATTTATTTGTGCATACATAAAACAATTTTTCCAGTTCCAAGACGAAGAGAAGTGTTTTTTTTCTGATGTTGAACGGTAGCTGCTTGTCAGCTCATCTAGTTTTTCATATTCAGCACAACTTTTGATACAAGCGTCTATTAATTTTCACACCAACGGGCAGGTTTCGAACTGAGCTCCAAACAGTTGTTTTGCATATCTGAATAATTTAGAGTTTATTTTTATTTTGTTGGTATTTGAATAAATGCAAATGAAACTAGCTTATACGTGTTTTCATTTAGGGTTTATAAGAGTTCACTCAACCCTTTCTTTGACACACAAAAAAATCTCATCTGAATTTTGTGCATACAAATATAATCATATTCTAATTTTGATTCTAACAAAATAGCAGATTATCTAACTTTTTGTTACTGTTTTGCATACGATTACTATTCTATTTATGTAGATAACTGTTTGACTTGAGTGAATAACTGTTTAGCTCATAAAAAGCCAAGTGTGTGCAAATGTACTTGACTGCGTATTGGCTATTGTGGAAATAACTTATTTTAATAATTATTTATCAATTAATGTGGTCAACAATTTATACAAATAATCTTTGTAAAAGTTCAACTCTGACGCTTATATAATAATGAACAAAGGCAATGCGTAATTCCGTAAGCTCCGGCTTCTATTTGCAACTCGTGCCCGAGGCAATTCGCAAAGGTAGCGCCACGAAATTGGAGCAGATAAATAGTCGAAATTATATATAACGATTGGAAAAATTGATTTCCAGCGAAGAAGAGCGGACAATAGAAACGTCGCATCATTGAACAAAAAATATATAAAAAAAAACAATATATGAATGATATTTGCAATGACACAATAAATAAATCGAGAAACAATTTTGGGTGGCAATTGTGTGAAATTTCAAATTATTTCGCTCGCAACTTCAGGCGTTATCAATGGAGATCAGTGGGTGAGTGGCATGAAAAATAAAATGGTTCGGATATTGCTACCTTTGCCACACACAAACAGCCACAAACACCCACATACACACAAAGGATGACATTTTGTATCGCAAATGGCCTATTAATGGTCAGTGGGCGCATAGGCCGGGCTCAGACAATAGGCTGCCGCTTATTTAGCTGGCAGACGGAGCACTTTCTTTAAACAATCCACAGCAGACAATCGGAATTTGTGGAACCACAAATCAAACACTCACAACAATGAAATCGCTCGCATTAGCCGCAATTGTTTGGCACTTTTTATATTTTCGAACCGAAGGCGATTGAAACTGCATTTGGCCACACACAAAGTGAATGTGCCTAATATGCCCTAACCGATAGAGTGCTATACAAATACTCATTAAATGTGTAACAAAAGGTTGATTAGGCATAAGCTAAACATTTAGATGTATTCTGCAAGGTTATTAATATATTAAAGCAATCTAATATTAGTTTTCTCTAGTCGACATCGTGGCTAGATTATAGAAACAGTATGCTGTACCACAAAAGAATTAGTCTGGGATTTTAAGAACATTTATTTTATATTCATTTACATTTTATTCATAAAAAAATAATATTAAAGTTTTTTGTACAATTATTTATCTACAATTCATGTTTTTTCTGTTTTATTTTCGATATCTATTATGGACTGTCATCACTATGGAAGCTGTTAGGGTATTAAGTGCTCGATTTTTGTCTATATAATTGAGTTACTTCTGCTTCCGGCAAGTCATCCGCAGTGGGAGTCTCTGGAAGCTGTGAGCACTAGGTCAATATATATGTGCGCTTATCACTCCAATCAGCAGCGGCTGTAATTAGCTGAAATTGCATTTAAGTACTCCTAAGTGCAAACCAAAAAATAAAAGATGTTACGATTCTCCTCGTTGTGGATAAATTTCCGCTTGTCAGGCACTGGGAAAACGGCTCCCAGTTGAAAGCTGACGTTTGGAAAAACGTGTGAAAATTATGAAATTGCATTTGCAATGGACTGCACTCCCGAAAAGCCAGCTGCAAGCCGCAACCCGCAAGCCGCAAGCCGCAAAGTGCGGTTAATTGTGCCTTTTGTTGGTCTTCTATGGCCGTTTGGAATACAATTTATCATCGCTGCAGATCGGCTGCGATCTGGCGAGATTTGTGTGTCCTCCCTCTGTCATAAAGCTCACTTTTGAACGTGCACATCCCTCCACATTTCGGCCGAAACAAAACCCAAATAAATAATTTCTCGGAATTAATGTGTCTTTGTTTGTTTGCTGATGCGAATTCATTAATTCGCATTTATCATTTCATAATCGCAAAACGTGTCTACCAAAATATTGTTTTCTGGCCAGGTTTTTCTCTGCTATGATATCAACTGCACGCTGCATTGTATTTTGAAAAGATTTTTTTTTATGGCTGTAAAGCTTTTTAGATTGGCGTTCATTATATTTTTTACTACTGCCAACTTTAAGGTTTAATATTATTTTATAAATAAATTACTGTACCCTGTCATAATTCGCTGTGGCAAATTTAAGTTGCATGGATGAGAAATGAGGAGGGAAAAAAATAAATATATATATATATATACTAATGATAAATCTAATCAAAATCTGGCCATCTCTCATCATTCTTATAACTCTATGTTGGCCGTAATGAGACAAAGGACAGCAAGTAAAAGTAAAAGTTGAAAGTTGTTATAGATTATAAATATTATTGATTTAAAAGAAATTATATGAACAATTCTATGAATTTTAATAAATGTAATTATTGATAGTAATTAATATTGTTACTATCTACCTCATATACAAAATAAATGTGTACTTTCAAAAGTACATTCAATTATGATGTATATGAATAGTTTCAATTTGGAAAATTTTATCATTTATCTGTTGTTTAGTCAAATCTACTATTTACTCTTTACTCTTTACTGTTTTAAAGTTAATTAAATTTTAATTTGAAAAGGAGCTAGTTTTGTATGTGGATTTTCGGTTTTCCATGTAGTACATATCGACAAATGCTGCTATAACTTACTAATAGGTTTTTTTTGCAAATTTTCTGAACCCAAGCTCTATGTGCTCAGTAGTTTTGCAGTTATTATTTATTTCTTCTTTTTTTTTTTACGATATATTATAATTACTTCTAAGTATATTAGCTCTGTTCAAGTCTTGTTAATTTCATTATTTTTGTAACTATAGCTAACTGATTGGCCCATGCTCAATTTGAACTCGTAGCACAGCGCTCAGACTTTCTCCAAGCAAAATTAAATATTATTTAAAGTCTACACATACACATATACACAATATACGCGAATTTGAGCTAAGCTACAGTAACAACAATAGCAAAAGACTGAAATTGAATTAAGTTCAAGAGTTCAGGATGAGCCCCATGCTCTCCATGCCCCATTTGCGGCTAGCAGTTGTCTGATTTGCTTTGACGGCACTGTCTTGACAAGCGAGTACACGTAACACTCACTCACTCACTCACACTCATAATGGTAATCCAGGCTTATGCAATGATTCGCCCATACAAAAGCGACAATTTGGCGTGGTCGCTGGGATTGATGCCGTTCGGCGAATTCATCGTCAAGAGCCACACATATATTTTACACGCGTCCGCAATTAGTGCGTCAGCTGTTTGCCTTTGGTCTCTGGCAGAAAGAGACCCAATATGACGAATCCAATGCCGCAGACACTGGCCGACATGTACATAGTGACTGCCAGGCCGGGGCCAAAGATCATCAGTGGATAGATCTTGAGCGAGACAAAGATGAAGGTGCTCAATGTGGCCATGCAAATGGAGGTGCCAAGGGAGCGTATCTGTGGGATGGCACAAAAATGTAAATACTTGAGTTAAGGTACCTGGTTATGGGGATCAGCTTAATCTCTACTTACCTTGGCGGGCAACAATTCGATAACCACAACAAATATCAATGGTATAACGCCCAATGCGGCTATAAAGGCCACCAGGCACATGAGCAGCAGTGAAAGCCAATTAGTTTCGGCTAGAAACTCCTTAGAGGCAAACTCCTTAAGCAGTGCAATGCCCAGCTCACCCAAGCCCATGCCTGCCATGGATGTAAGCAGCAGACGGCGTCGCCCCACACGATCCACCAACACGACGGCACATAGTAAGCCCAGCATCTGGACAGCACCCACAATAATGGTGCAGGTATTCGCCGCCATCTGAGTCTCTAGCTCGTTGAAGATGTGCGAGGTGTAGTTGAAGAGTGCGAAGCTGCCCGACAGCTGATTGCAGACGAGTAGCGTAAAGTTCAGAGCGAAGATCTTTATGGTAGGCAGATTAACTGTAAACATAACGCATACATAATGAAAAGTTATAAAAGTTGCTACGTCTTATCAGTATCAAGCTTACAGAAATCTTTCCAGCCGATATCTTGTCGCACTCCACCGCTAAGCACTTGTTGTTTGAAAGTTGCAAACTCTTTTTCAGTCGAATCATCGTAAGCTGACTCACTATCTGGCCGAGCCATTATCAGATTCTTATAAAAACAATACGATTTCTTAGCCTGTTCATCCCGACCCTTGCGCAGCAAGTACTGCGGTGTTTCAGATAAGCCAAAGATGGCTAGCAAATAAATGACTGGCACCAATATTGCTATGCACGGCATTAGATAGTAGTCGAGATAGGAGCTAAGTGTATAGCCGATAATAATGCCAATGCTAACATACATCATGGCCATGGAAGATAGTGAGCCACGTATGCTGGAACAGTTCACAGAAAAGAAAACAGTTACATTAAGAGATCAAGTTTAAAGAGAATTCACTGTCAAAATAGATTACGAACTGTAATTTGGGAAAGCAAACAAACTGTCTTATGATATCATATACGCCTATCGTAAAGCAGTTTGTTTGCTGTGTAAGGTAGTGCTTGGCAGCTCTCTTTTTGAATAAAGTTGTGAGCTCATCTATATAGATCTATGTATTGCCTGTGGCATACCATAGATCTCATTACTAATATTCATTATTAACAACAGTCACTTACTTGTTATCGGAGATTTCAGCTACAAATATGGGCAATACCACATAGCAGCCGCCGCCCGAAACGCCGGCTAGAAATCGACCTGCGTATAGATACGTCACATCTTTCGCCACATAGATGAGAATCCAATATGTCTATCAGTCAAAAATAAGCTTGAGTAATTAGGGAATACAGCTACATGCATCATATTGGAAATTACCATATTGGGTATGGCTAGGAAGTACATGCACAATTTGCGACCTAGACGATCCAGCAGCAGTCCAAAGATTATATTACCCGTTAGAGAGCCCAGGCCGATCAGTGACCCCACCCAGGAAGTTTCAGTGATGGTGATGGGTTTGTTCAGGGGCGACAGATCTGAGCCCAGAAATGGCAACGATGGCGCCAACCAGCCCACACCAATGCCGTGTGTCAAGGTTATGATGTGCACTTCACATTTAGATATACATATAGGAATTATGATTTGATTATACAAATATTGTAGCACAGATAAATCTCACAGAAGACCCACCTGTCATGGTGGCTATAACTTGCCAGCGATAACGCGCACTAAACACGCTCGGCTTCTGTTCACCAACACTGTATACCATTTTGAACCCTTTTCAACACTAATTAATACGCGAGGCTCTGCGAACCTGTGTCTACTAAACGTTCTGAATGCGCTTCTCATGTGCTTTTATAGTGAAAAGTCTCAGCCAGGGGAGGTCTCAATAAAACCCAAGATTAGATATGTGCGAGAGTATATAAATTTGAGGCAAATCTGTTGACTTTTTCGCCTACCGACAGATATACCTAACTCGAATAGAGATCTTTAACTGAAGAGCAAAGAGAATTTCGTTGGGATTACTTAACGAAGTACCTAAGTAACAACAAAAATGTTCTTTATTTTTCCCATAGTAATTTGTCTACTTTATAAAATTTTAAAGATATATATTTACTTAATTTTCTTTTATATTTCATTTTGTTAGTCTCCTCATATTTTTATACTCATTCTCGTAGTAAAATCAGTATATTGATTTTGTGCAATATCCGTCCTACGGTCCGTCCGTTTGTTCTCTGTCCGTATGAATGAAAATCATTTCGTCGTAATTGAAATTTGAAATATGTTTGCTGGCTACCCTCGTATTATAAATATCCTCTTCTGATTTGTCAAAAATTATATAAATATGCCTCTTGGGAGCGTGATAAATCGGGAAAAATCTATCTATTACTTGTATATAACAATGTTTTGTAGCTACAGCTCCAAAATGTTGCCGTTAAGTTACTTCAGACTCCTTCCTTAGTCCTTTATCAAAAAAGGTTCAACTGCTATTGGACCATGAATGAGTATTATGCAGTCGGTAGCGCCCGAGTGCAATATTCTTACTTGTTTGTATATCATTTTCTTTACTACACGTATTATTTTTTTATCATTGATATAATTTTATTCTTGACAAGACTTGTTTATAGGTGTAATATTTAGATAATAAATGAAGCTCTTAGCACCTATTCTATATTAGTTCTCTAGCGACTGACAGTTTCTTTTTAAAAATGATCTAGCGTTAGCTTTTACGTCATCATTAAAACATTTAAAGATAATTTTTTGTTTTGGATTCCAGCATAATTTCATAATATTATGAAAGAAACTTGCAATCTATTCAACTACTGTGCTTAGTTTTAGGTAGTCTGGTTTCATAAAATGGATGGGATGTGTAGTTAAGCATGAGTAAGCTTTAACAGCAACGATAAGTAAAGTTGGATTATCATGGTATCTGTATATTAAACTTATATTTGACTGATCAGGAAAGAGATAAGATATAAAGGTATAAAAGAATCTAGCCTCAGGAATGCAGAGCTGTGCAAAAAGTTATCTCTGTCGCACTTGCAAACTTATCTCGTTTTATATTTGGGTTATTTGGCTAGCATACAGATTTAAAAGTGGGAAATTATTACATGCTCCCAGGCAAATTATAAAATGATTATAAAAAACTCATTAACCGAAAAGAAATGATTATACTTCGTATAAACATCATAAAGCCAGACAACTTGGCAACAGGCTGAGAGCGAGCATCTGAGAGATGGCCAATTGGCTCAACAAGTTGGCAAATTGGAGATTTTTGCTGTATTGATAAACACAATTTGCGATTGAGCATCGTGTCACAATAAATGATTTGCCTGCGATCAAGTGATTATCTGCAGTTCCTGGCTAGCAAAAAGAAACCTATGTCGTTCGATAATGATGGATGCTACCAGCTTGTTGGCAACTCTGCACCGAACTTGCATAAATCTGTTTTTTTCCTCCTTCTTATCTTGCGACTGCTTCGTGATTCGTGGTTCGAGTTCGAGTTTGAGTTTGTGCAGGGTCAGAGTTCAGGCCCTGCGGTTTGATGTGCAGATTTGCAAAATGCTCAATAAAAGAAACATTTTTTTGTAGTTGCTGTGAGTCTGCAATTGAGCAGGCATATTATGTCGATAAGTCAGTCTTTCTATGCATTTCTATTGGATATAGATATAGTCAACTCCTATATATATCTTTCATTAGTATGCGATTGTGTTCGCTTGTCAGTTGCAATTGAGAGTTGCTTAGCCTTATTTTGGGATCATTTGTTAGGTTGTCGCTGAAATTTATTTTCTAGAATATTATATGCTCATTGACATTCCCATTGGATGAGCAGTTCGATTTCCAGTTTTAGCTTGCATTGGAAATTTATGATGCGGTGCACACTAAATTGGTGCTATATATATTTGGTTTCGGTCTTTGCAGATAAGATCTTAGAGTTGTGTCATGAATAGCATTCAAGTTTCAATAAGTTAAACCCAATTGCTTCTATAAAATATGTTTTTATTTCTGTTAATTGCAATGATTTTCAATAGATCTGCAGCTATATAATTTATTTGGCAGCTTTTTTAATTTAGGATGGAATATATCTTTAAAGTCAAGAAGAGTCATGGTATGCGAATGTTTTGCAATTGTTATTTATCTTGTATATCTATTTTATGTGTAATTCTTATTTATTTGAATTTAAAACACAAAAATGTGTCTCGTTTATGCTGCCTTCATTAATCAAAGTGTTGCTTCATATCTGCTAACTTTGATCTTGACATTTTTTTCGGCCAGAACAAAGCCTAAGCTGCGACATTTTTGGGTCTACAAAAAAAAAAAAACCTTAGACATTTGCAAATTTAAAAAATGTTTTTCGTATATTAAAAATGTGGCCACACACATAATAAATGAGGTACAGGACAGACAACAATAGATGAACTAATCCAAAGACCTTTCGGGTGCCCAAAAATTAATTAGATTAATTGTAGCTATTTGCAATTAGCTAAAGAAGCTAACAACAAATTGCCACTGGGAGCTGGAAGTACCAACTGTGGCCTCTGGCTGCTGTGGACGGATGACGCCATGAATGGATGAGCAATTGAAGGCAGTAGCAGAAGACACCAAGCGGTACAGTGAATACAAATTCGTTTTATTGTTCTCATGCTGTGACTCGAGGTCTGAACATGTTGACAGCAGGCGCGACAAACGATTCCGACTGTTGCTGCTGTTGCTGCTGCAGCTACTGTTGCTACTGCGGTGTGGGTGCAACATGCCTGTGGCAGTTACAAAGGGTATTCGCCAGATGGAGGCCAGCACAACGAAAATCGCACGTTTCTATGCAAATCTTTGTTGCTTTTCAATCATCTACACGGCAGCGACTGCTCGCTTCTATTATTTCCTATACTCGTTCACGCTGTAAAACGAGTATATAGATTTTGTTTAATATTCATCAAGCTGTCTAACTGATAATTTAAATATATACTTGAGAGTATACTCGTCTATTTTTATAGTATATATAGCTGTAGCTGCTGATCAGTTGATCCTGATCACTAATCACCTTCTCCTAGTATGGACTCAAACATCTTCTTCTATTACATCAAGTTATTTATATATCATATCATATCTGTTTAATAAACTTGGACATTTTTTTGATCGATTAGCGAGTATTATGTAGTCTGTTTCATACGAGCTTACAGTTCTTATATTTGTTTTTGTACTTTCGGGGGATCTCTCTTTTTCTCTCTCTCTCTTCTCGCTTAGTCTCTCATTGTATTGCTCTGCCTCTCTATTTCTGTGTAGGTTTGTAGGGTCGTTGCGGCCCGTAGGTAATAATTATCGCTTGAATTACGTATTTCGGCTGCTTCTCGCTTTTGTTTACGATGGCAGCATTGCGCCTTATTTTTTTTTTTCGAGACTCTATTTGGCAATCTTTGCCGGCATAGAAAATGGGTGTTAAAATTAACGGGACTTAAATGGTTTTTCAATTTTACAAAAGGCTTCTTCACCGTATTGCATTGGATTGCAGCACGAAAACAAAAATCAGAAGCCCTCATTTCATGTACTTTGATGGATAGTTTGGGGTTAAATATAGGTTAGCTTATGGCGTCTTAGCTGCTCTGGCGATGATTTGACACTTTGCCGCAAAATGGCAAAACGACCTTTAAGGTTGTTGCTCAATGTGCCCAAGCATCCAACTATCTGGCTCGCCTTTAAACATATGCAGCTGCAATGCGCTCAGTTGTAAAGTGAATTAATTGTGGCAATGAGTTTTTGCCAACAAATTGCCAAATAATTTTCCTATTATCTAGTTAAGCTGCAGTCTTCAATGTTAAGAGTGGCTTAAAAAACAGAGGCACTTAAGTAATAAGGAAATTTATATAAGTGAGCAGTTGAGTAGACGGAATTAAATAGTTAGAATGTGCGTGACATGGCAAATGTTAATCTTATTTCTATTCATAACTCTTTTTTTTGGGACTCCCCAGTCACACCATTTCTATTTCAGACGTATCTTCTCTGAGCTCAGTTCGCCCTTAAACATAAATTTGATTGGAATACTCAATAAAATACTGCTGTCTGAAAAAATTAATCAATGAAGCAATTAATTATAATGACATAACATTTCTATTAAGTTATGAAGTTGAAAGAAACACTGCCAACAGATACCCTGTCTTGAAGTCTGCATATAATAAAATACCAAGAATGAACATTTAAGAAGTATTAAATCAAGCAAGTGCCTTTACTGAGGCTGACACCATTTAATAGTTCTACAGCCTTTAACATCAAAAGACATGCAATTATGCTACAATCCTCTTTATAAATTTGCTACAATCCTCTTTGTCCACACTTTTATTGCTACAGGGTATTTAAATTGTTCAATGTCATTTGTCATGAAGCCACTGGCTAAATATATATAAATATGTTTTTGTTTATACTTCAATAAGCAGTCAACCCAAATATGAAATGCAGAACCGACCCGCTATTAAAATCACGTTAAGCTAAGCATGCACAGCAAGTTCGTTGCTGCAGTCTTTCGTTTTGCGACTTTGAGGTGATTACCAGCGTCGCTTCTGACGATTACAGACGCTTTTAATAGAATCCAATGCGGATTCGTTCATGTAGCAGACAATCAGACGCTGCTGATGACTGGAAGTAGATACCGCTACTGCCAAAAGAAAAAAAAACAGAAAACCAAAACAAAAAAAAAAACTCGTGGGAATATTTGTGACTGCGATTATTTAAGCATTTCCTATAGCAAAATCATAATCGAAGGCGCAATGAATGCGCCGTGTAATGCTGCCATCTGCATCGCGTGGAGGTGGAGATAGAGATGCAATTGGAGGTGGAGTTGGAGAAGGAAGCAGAAGCAAGGCAGAAGCTGTGCCCAAGAAACCGAAGCTCAAACAGTTTGTTATGCAATGGCAGCGTTTGTCAGGGCTTCGATCCGCAGTCAAAATCACAGCGCCCCTCAACCAAACCAAGAAGCTGGCCAAATCATAATAAAAACTGTCCACTGTCAACTCTTCAACTGTCGCGCATCTCATCTGTCTTCGGCCCGGCCAATGGCCCATAAACAGAAACCACAACTCGAGTCATAAAGTCGTCAATGACAGCGTTTCAAATCAATAATTGAAAATAAAATTTGACTGCTGCCCCTCTCACAGCAGCTGCTGCTGAAGGGCCCTACATTAATGATATATCTACTGGCTTCGCCTTCGCTTTCCCTTTCCCTTTCCCGTCAGCATTTTGAGTGTATTTGTTTAGCGATGAAGATATCACAGCTTGAGACTGATATATTATTTATTTCTTGGCTTGATTGTAAGTAAGTCATCTTTTTTAATTTAAGTATTTTGTAATGAAAATAACGTTGCTGCATCATAATAGAAATATTTAAGAAGTATTAAAGGCATATTTTTAAATGAATAACTTAATTTCAACTATAATTACAAATAATCCGTGAGTTTGTTTTATTTACTGTAGGAAGTTTGGTAAAGGTATTCGGATAAGCTGTACAAACTAAAAGTTGCTTTATATTAAATTCATTTTAATCCTATATTTCATATGCTAAATACATATATAAACAAAAATTTACACGTTTTCAGACTTTAAAACAGAAATATATTTTCAAAATAATTTTTCTTTAATTTTATTTAAATTTTGTTACAAACATTTCCAATGTTTATAATCAATTCCGTTATCTGCTGTGGACTTAACAGCAATGTAATCGCTTAACAGTGCTGTTACAATCACTCTGTTAACTGTCTCGCTCTCACTCTCCATCTCGCATGTAAACAGCTGATCGCTGGACCGGTCGCAAAGTCAATTGCATTTGTTTTCATTTCATTTGCTCTGTCTTTGCTTTTGCTTTTGCTTTGGCCTGGCCAAAATGTTGTTGTTTACTGCGAGGAAGATGTTCGGCTGCTTCGGCGCTTCTGGCGAAGATCAGCGGGTGGCTTCGGCGACTTTGCCGATTGTGTTTCTTGGGTGTATTTGCTGGGGAGTGCGTTTTCGCTGGAGAAGAGTGTGCCGAGTCGGAGCTGCGGTCGGGGGCCCGAGTCTGAGTCGCTCAACTACTAAAGTTGGACGCCGCATTTGCCAATTGAAACATTCAAATGTGAATATCGTACGGGTGAAGACGTCTTCTGTTCGGACTGGCATCACATTTTGTACTTCAAAGATTTCTGATTGCATCTCGAAACTCTTGTGTGCTTAAAAAAATCAATTGTGAATTGTTTCAAGCTGATTTTGATTAAGTGCTTTTAGCTTGAAACTTTAGTGTTTGATTTTATTAAAAATTTAATTAAATAAAACATATGAGAGGACTTTGTGTAGAACACTAACGTTTTCAAATGATAGACGCGAGTCGACCTATAAAACTGAGCTTCTCGATGAAATCACTTCAAAAATCTTTTGCCAAAAAAAATTAAATAAATTAATGAAACATCAGAAAATCATTAGATTGACTCTGGAACTTAAATTTAATTTCAATCTGAGCACTGAGAGTTTTGTTAATTTGTTTAATTTATTTTGTCATTACCACACTTTATAAAATTTAAATAATTTACTTTGTTGATGATATGTTTAAATTTTGAAGTGATTTTGTTTTTTTGTAACTAAAACTAAATTGTGTTATTTGTTCATTGGACAAAAAAAAAAAACCTCAGTGAGACATATCAAAGAAAAACAAAATTCACAAATAAAAAATCATATAAAAAATGCTACATTATAGTTAATCTGCAACGAGAGCGAGAAAAACTACGAAAACAGCGGAACACTCTATAATAATAAAGCAAAAACATATTACTTCACTCACGAAACTGAAAGCAAAACCACTTTGTGAGCACAGGAAGAAGTTGCTGCCACAGTTTGTTGCCACAGACAGACAGACACACACACACACAAACTCATAAATTTGACATTGAGGCTACCCATGCTGATGCTGCCGTCTAAAGGTAAGTGAATGTTCAGAGGCCTGGAATCTCAGCAGTTGTAACTTCTAAGCGGTCCATAAATGGCAAAAGTGCTCAGACACCAACGAGCCTGCCTTTCACAAGTTATTCTCGCTTTGATGGTCTTTAATTAAGCTTGTGATTTTAATTATTAGCTCTAGGACTGAATAGCTGCTTATTATATATAGCAGCATGTTACTGAGAAGTAAAACAGTTATGATAATTAGTTGAAGGAATTAGATAGCAGGAAATTAAGGAATTTATCTTTAAATTGAATAACATATTTTTTTTGAAAATATTTTTCTTTTGCAACAGTTTCTATATTTATTTTTAAAATCAACTTAATATTATCTTAAGGATTGCACAATAGTTAGCTGTCAGCAGCTTTTTTTAAATATTATTTTATTAGAGGAATGGATTGTCAAACTAACGTAAACAAAACATAAGTATTACAAAAATCAATTTAAAAATGTTGTAAAAGAATATTTAAAACAATACCATCTTGTTGAAAAGGTTATTTTAATTTTCTTGATTATTTTTGTTAATTTGTTTATTAATTAGTTTTTGTGGTTGGCCCTGAAATGTATTTAGCTGCCTGCATCATTGAGCTGCCAATTGTCCTTTAATAAATTTGTTTGTTAATTATTAATTGCAGCTATGGCTAATACAAAAAAAAAAAAAAATGCAAATTCATAAGTTCATAATTGTTTTATAATAGTACAAAGTCATTGGAATTATGTGTCAGCGACCCCAGCAGCAGTCGCATCTTGTTGTCATAATTACCTAGGCGTAATTAATAAGATTCTTAATTATTTAAATTATTCTAGCCAAAATATGTATGAATTTTCATAAGGTTCAGGCAAGTGGACTGCCGACTGCCTGATTAATGACTCCGAAATTTGATTTTAACATAGATCCATAGATAGAAAAATAAATTTGGCAGCATTTAGCTTGTTGCTGGCATACATTTCAATCAGTTTTTGATTTGCGAGTTTTTAATTGTGTATCTGCATAAATTAGCCACAGCTGAGTTTTTGGCATTGTTATTAAAGCAGCTGAGTTGAAGTAGGCGCAGTTCAAGGATGTTGCAGTTGCTCAGAATGCGCTGCTCGGGGGCATTTGGAGCAGCTGCAAATGTTGGTGTTAGATAATTTTGTTGTTGTTTTGTTTTTCTGTATTGCAATTACGGCCGAAGCGACAAGCAGAGACACAGAAAGTAGTTGGTGCAGGAATTAGGAAATGCTGCTTAAATGTCAAGAGTTGCTACAGATTTTTCCAGCCTTGTGGCGCAAATGAACAAAAGAAAAGCGCACAAGTTGCGGCAGACATTGCTTAGCCATAGCCAAGGAAAAGACAAATTTAGGCCAAATGTGTGACTTAACATCTTTCACATCACAAACCCAAACCCAAACACACACACACACACACATACACATACACATATATATGAAGACAGTCGCACACCCGCATCAGACGAAGGTGTTTCAGTTTATGTGGCCGAGGGTTAAAGTTGAGCTGGCAGAAAGAAATAAAACTAGGGGGAACAAAAAGAAAACATCAATCTGGTTGCTTTAAATGTAAGCAAATGCTGTATACAATATAATTTTGTTGTTGTTACTGTTGCTGTTGTTGCTGTTGCAGATGGCCAGATAAAAGTTCAAAATGCGAATGCTTTTGCTTGGCTGGCCTGGTCTGAGTCTGAGTCTGGCTTGGTCTGCTTTGCTCATTAACGTTTGCCAGCAAAGAAATGGCAAATAAATTTAAAAGTCATTCAAGCAACAATGCCCAAAAGCAGACCCACGCCCCTGTGCCTCGACCCCTCTCTGTCTCTGTCGCCGTCTGCATCTCCTACTCACTCTCACCCTCAGCCGCAACTACAACTTTGCTGTCTTCTATTTTAGCTGCTGCTGTACTTGTATCCCATTCAAGTGTTGATGCGTTAACTGGCGCTGCGTGCACATCGCTGAAAAGCCAATGAGCCGCATCTGTTGCTGCCAGAGCGTACGATCAAGTAAAAGTAACCTAATGTGTCTTGTTTTTTTATACCCCGTCCCTCCTTACAGACATCCAACCTTACGTTTTTTAGTGCCCATCTTTAGTGATTAATGAAGTGTGTAAATAATGTACATGTTTTCTGCTTTTGATGCTGCCTCAAGATTTCAACATATTCTAAGCATCAGATTTGTTTTTTTTTCTCGGCTACCCCTGACATAATGCATTGTGTTGTTGTTGTCGTTGTTATTCTTTACGTTTGCTTTGTGTTGAGCACTCAGCTTCATTACAAGTTATGAAAACACTAGGAAATACAAAAGACTTTGACAACGAACTTGCCCAGCCGCAAAAGCCAACCTAAACAAAACATCAACGCGTGTTTTTTCTCTCAGTTTTTTTTGTTGCTGTTGTTTGGTTTTGGTCAAATGTCAGCTACGCTTCAAGTGTAATAAATAAATCGTTTGTCAACTGTTTTTTGGCTGAAAAACGAAAGACTTAGGCAACGAACTTGAACTTTTGGCTGGCTTTGCTTTTTGCCGGTGTATTCGAATGAACTTTAAGTCGCGTCAGCTGTAACTGCATATATATATATATATATATATATATATATATATATATATATATATATATATATATATATATATAAATTGTGTTATTACCACATCAAATTGCAGCTTCCCAGCGTTTATAGCATGCGTAAACTGTTGCATTACATCACGATTTTAAATATGATCATTACATCTAAATGCCAAGTTCTTAAATTACAGCATGCAACATAGCAGTAAAAAAGAGTAAAGACTGCACATTCATCAAGCCACGTGCGTGGTAAATTGCGTACCCGCAAATGCTGGCTTCAATTCGTATACGGGCAGCATGCCGCTCGCGCGCATACGGTTAAATGTCAGAGCAAACTGCTGACCTCCATGCGCTGACAGGCAACAGGCAACAGGCTTTGCGTCATGCCATTTTAGGGCTAACATTGAATGGCATTTGCTTTGGTCTCAAATTTTCAATTCATCTGCAAATTGTGAAGAAATTGGAGCATCTTTATTTATTGCAAGCAAATATATATATTATATATATATATATATAAATTTATAAATTTATATATTTTATAGTTTTTTCAACACAATAACTCAATGTCAGTCAATTCTTGATATATTTGGTTTTTAGTTCAGGCCCGCATGACGAATCGGTTTGGATTTTCCATAAAATATTATGCAATAGTTGAGAAAACGAAAGTAAACATTAATAAAATTATTGTGAATTTTTTAAGATTTAATAAACTCAATTATCGGCTTTCAGTTATTATACTAGTATACCAGAGATTCGTTCTAGCGAACAAGTTTGATACTTTAAAATTTTAAAGCTAATCAGATTTGTTTTGTTTAAGAATGCAAGATTAGACTTTATGAGCGTAGAACTTGTTTTTATAGAGAGAAAGAGAGAGAGAGAGAGAGAGAGAGAGAGAACAAGATCTTTACTACGTCTCATCAGGATCTATATTGAGGCAATGACATCATTAGAGTAAAGGATGCTAATCAACTGGTTCTTAGTGGAGTGATTCATTATTATGATGCTTATGCTAATGGCATCTTGTGGCGGCGGCACAGTAGGTGGCTACGCATTATACGACTTAATCTGGTCATAAACCAAGCTCTTATTTAAGTTGTCATTTTATTTGATGGCCCGCAGATCTTTTTGTCTATTGTTTCGATATACTCTAAAGCATAATCTGTTACCTAAATTTCAGTTCCGTATCATTTTTCTCAGGCTGACAGCAATTGCAAGCTGTCATTGCCTTCATTTCCAAAAGTACTTAACAGGAAGCTGGCAATGATACGTCTATTAGAGACTACTTAAGTAGGCATCATAGACTTCCACTAGGCGGCTTTTGGCCAATTAGAAACGCCTCACCCTGTGAAAAATCATAAATCAAAGCACCTATAATTCCGCATCTTAAAATATATATATATATAGTATATATAGTTTTGATATGGACGGGTAGGTCATTCTGATTATGTGCTTCCAACACAATTAAAAGCGCGAAGGCAACAAAATGACAAGAGCTCTTAACAGTCATAATCGAGGCACTTTGATGTTTTCGACAACTCGTTGGCTTTGTCATCGTTCAAAAGCGGCACAAAAAGCAAAACAACAAGCCCGGCAGACAAATCAACAGCTTGTAAGACGGCGTATCTGCCACAGTCAAGTTCGTTGCCTAAGTCATTTGTTTTTATTTAGAATATTTGGAAAGGCACACAAAACACAATAAATTATTTATTTTATTATTCATGTTTATTAGCAATCTTTTGATAATATTTACTTTCATTTGCATATTGTAAAAGAAAACAAATATTTTAGTCTGAAATTTGTTTTTGATTATTCACATTGTTTGAAGATAAAGTGAGGCAAATTTGGTTTTAATTATTACAATTTCTTTTATCTTTTATTATTGTTTTGTATTTAGTTATTATTACTATAAAAGAAATTATGATTTATGCCATTTCCGCTTGCATTACATTTTCCGCTACTGACCCAGACAGCGATAAGCACAAACAACAACAAACAATAAAATCATAACAAAACGAATATCAAAACTGACTTTCGTTTACGTGGGCCACAAAAAAAAAAAACAACACAGAAAACATAAAAAAAAGATAAACAACACAGACAACAACAGCGTCGGCAACAAGAAACAATTACGCCAAACAATAAGCGACTAATTCGCAGCTTCAGTTGAGATGTTGGTGGCGTATGAGCAATGTAGATTGAAGCTGTATACGTGCATGTAGATGAGTGTGTGAGCAGAAAGTGTATAGAGATGGCTGCGAGTAATCATAAAAAGACCATCATGATGAGGAAAAGTGCGCTGGTGTTGTATAAATTGAAGAAAAGCCGCAAAAGCAAAAGAAAATTGTGGGCCATTGTTGTTGGCTAATTAATCAGCAGCAGCAGCAGCAGCAACAGTAGCAACAGAGGCAACAGCAACAACGAACAAGCAGCTGATTATTTAACCAAGTGACATAAATCTGCAGTGGGGCTGACCCACATTTTGTGGGTGGCACATAAATCAGATATCGAGTCAAAAATAAAATGAAAAAGAAACAAAAAGGAGGAATCGAAATGCAATGCAAGAGCTGCCACCGGTTTTTCAGTTCGGATTGTGGCAACGCCCGGCCAGACCAACTGGCGGCAGAACAACACCAATTACCTATTAATAACAGCAGCAGTTGTTATCGTTGTTGTTGTTTGACTGCTGCAATTGTTGGCGGCATAGCTGGCGCCGCCTTTGCTTGTCATAAATTGCAGTCGCTGCTGTTTTCGCTTGCCGGCAATTGCCTAACGACAATTGCAGTTGCCGCTTTTGTTTGTATTCGATGCTATTTCGATCTAATTTATGTTTATTTTAGTTTTAATATTTGTTTTTCTCGCAGACTTGTACTGTTGCCGAGCATTGGCTTCCTAACATACTTGAAATCTAAATGTTTAATGAGGAAGTTGAATTAGAGCTAGATAAAAGATAAATGTTCCAATTGACATAAATTTTTTGTATCCGAGTTGGCATATGTCTATGATGATTTTTCGCCCAGTTCCATCTTCTGATCTGTGGCTCTAGAGTAGATATATCTTTCTTTTATAATTTTGTTGCTTTGCCTGCCAATTAAAACTTCTAGAATGTTAAAAATTGAATTTATTTTATTACATTTTTATTTTGTTTTCTCTTTATACCCTGAACCCATTGAAAATAGGAAATCAGGGTATAACGGTTTTGTTAAAATGTCAAATGTATGTAACAGGCATACTCTTGATTAGGGTAACGAACTGAGTCGATATAGCCATGTCCGTCTGTCCGTCCGTCCATCCGTCCGAATGTGTGAACGTGTCGATCTCAGAACCTATAAGAGCTAGAGACTAGAGCTCAGACTTTTGTAGATCCCTGTATATACAAAATCGATAACTATTCCTGTTTTATTTTTTTTATATTTAATAAAAATTTGAATTTTGGTTATATTTTGGATACCAGCTAAAGAAAAATTGTTTTTTTTTCATAATTTAATGGGACTATCTTAAGATTTTCTGCATTAATAACTACATAACCGGGTATATTTTAAAACGCAGATAGGACGGGGTTCAGGGGATCTCCTAGACGGGTACTAGTTTATTTTATACATAAACTTTTATGTTTCGCCACCACTGAGGAGTTGTTTATCTAACAAGATTTAGTGTCGCTTAAAAGACTTAATTTGCCTTTAAATATATTTAGTATAAAATATTCCACCCCAAACATCACATGCGACTCAAATTTTTAAAAACAGGTTCGTTGTCGGAGTCTTCAGTATGCAGTTCACTGTTTCAGTCATTCGATTGAATTCTTGTTATTCAAATCGTTTTTGTTAAATGCTCACTGTTTTTTTTTACGATTAGCTATAATATATAATTTTGGAATTGAGTGCGTACTTTTATAAGCCTTTAAATTTATTATCATTCTTTTTTTTTAATATATCTACTTTGAACTCATAAATATTCAGAGCTGGAGTTAATGATATGGGTTACCTGAAGTAAAACATTCAGTAGTTTACAGATCATAAATTCATAATATGAATAGCCTGAAGTAAACAATTGCTTAACAAATGACTAATTTTAATAACTTTAAGCTATAATTTAAATTTAAAAAAAATACCCCAAAGTAAACAGAAGTAATAAAGATGAGCAAGAGTAAATTTACAACATCATGAGTTGGGGCGTTTGTTGGCCAGCGGAGCGAGCCTCCAGCAAGAAACGGTCAATTAGCGCCCTTCGGCGGGAGGTCCATTGCCGCTGCGGGGCATGAAAAATTGGACCACAAAACGGGGAAAAATCTAAAGCGCTAAGTTTTAGGGTTTGCTTAACAAATCTCAGCCCAGCTCCAATTATGTGCTATACGGTGGGCGACGCTGTGGGCGGTCCTAGTTAGGGGGCAAGTGTGAAACATGCAGACAGGCACGCTGGCACGAAGCGTCGAACTGTCTGGCGGGCAGTCAGTTTTTGCGCCGCTTCGCAAACTTGCAAATGAGCTGCGGACGAAAAAATTACGCTGCGGAAATGCACAAGAATTCTTGTGCAAAGAAAAACATACCGAAAACGTATCACGGGTAGAACAAGTTTAAAAAAAGTCAGCCACTAGCCAAAAAAAAAACCCAAAAAAACGGTTGCATGTGACCTCAAAATCTATTAGCACGTCGAACTCTGGCGGCTATGAAATGCAATCGTAGCCGCCGCCCCGTAGGGCATTTTTTTTTGTTTTTTTTTCGCTTTTGAGCTGCAAACATTAATGTCCAAAAACTGTGAAGTTGGCCCAAAGGCAGCGTCAGCGGCAGCGGCAGCCACAACAGTTACCTCAGCTGAGCATCTGATCGTCTGTCTGAGCATGTGAATCTGTGGCACGTAGGTCAACGCATCAGCAATCGCAGCAACTACATCGTCTGGCTGAGCACCAGCAGCAGTCAAAGCCCGTCCACCTGTCCAGCTGTCTGTCTAGCTGCCTATCTGGCGGCCTTTAGCTACATCTTCGGAGTACGGCAAGAAAAAATTGTTTAAGTTTTGTTATTGCAAAATTTACATGGTTTCTGTTTGACGCATATTCACACCTGACTTTGTTTTGCTTGCTGGTGGCTTTTGGTGGCGCATTAACTGTATTCAAAGCATGTTTAGTGTTTATTTACTTGGAAAATGTATATTTTGGGATAATGTAATGAACAATATTCCTTTCTATTTATTAGCACATTCTCTTTTTCATTCTCCAAATTGCTATTACTCTTCATTTGCGCTTATAGACTTTGAAGTGTGGCAACGCAATGTATTAGTTTAAATGAAACCCGTCTAAGATTACGAGGTAATTAAACGTTTGGTTGCTTTTGGTTGCCATCATGTGCTGTGTATGCTGATGTTGTTGTTGTTGTTGTTGTGGTTGACCTAATCATTCATTCGTTATCTATGCGCTTGATTTACCGTATTTGGCATTTTGCCGTTAATAACACAACAACAGCGGCAACAATTTAGCCCGATTCACAGGCGTTACAACATTTGCCGTTAAATTATTCAACTTAATTATAATTATAAATTATGCAAATATTAAAGCACACAAATGATTTAACAGCCAAAAGTTCAGATGGCAGAAGACAATATCACAAAATGCGACACAATTGTCCAGGGGTTCGTTCCATCAGCCAAATGATGCCAATAAGAAATAAGCTTTTAATTGTTCAGCTCTTAACTCTTCTTCGTGTAGTTGTTGTTAGAAACTTGCAAAATCCTCTCTAAAAGCAAACTGAACAAAGTAGACTCAATGGTATTTTGTTGACTTTCAAAAGTCTTGTTGTTGCTGTTGTCTGGGAAACGTAGCGCAAGTTGAGTTGTTGGCGCGATTTATGCTTTTATAATAACATTTTTCACACAATTAATTTTAAAGCGCAGGCAAAAGAAGAAAAAAAAAATAGAATCTAAATGTTTAACATTTTAATTTGCATTGCGTTTAATTAATTGTAGAAATTAGCATAAACCTGCCTATTTGAAAGTGTTAAAACCAAAGACTAAAGGCACGAACTTGAACTTGCCAAACTGCAGCGAAGCTGAAAGTTTTTAGCTGTGATCTATCGATACTATTCCCGACTTGTACACAAGATGTAGATGTAGTCTCCGTCATTAGCCAACAAAGTGACCAGCTGCAACGCGCCGCTCCCACATCGGGTTTGAACATTATCTTTCACTTATTTATTTATTTACTTGGTTTTTTTTTCTTCATTTTGGCAATTGCATTGAAGATGCGGCAATTTTATGCAATTTTCACAACAGGAATTGTCAGCGATGCCCTGACCCGCGCCTCCGGCTGCCGTTTCATAATGCAGTGAATGCAGTAGGTGCACATTTCGCATGCCATTCGATAAAGGTGAAATTTCTGCATGGCATATGCAGACACAATGCACAAACCGAACCAGCAACAAATTGAAATGAAAACAATTTATCTTTAGCTACCCTTTCCTTGGAAGGTACTATATTATCATGATGGCTTCAAATGTGAATTGCTGATATAAAATATTGCTCAAAACTTGAATCGAAAAGACATTCTAATTGCTTACTTTAGACTAAAGTCTTCTGTCTTATGCGAAGCTGTTCTTCTCTTTCTAACTCTCATACAATTTATTTCCCTCTCTCTCTTTTAAATTTCATTTTATAAATTTTTACTGTGGCATTTCCATGCTGTCCAAAAGATCTCTAAATATACAAGACTCTTGAATTTCAGCTCGCTTCTGAAGTGTATTCAGTCTTCGGCCCGTTGGTCGATAGCAGCTCCTTTTCTCGTTATTTTTTGAGCGGGCCGCACACAAAGAGTCTGCAAAAGGTTCGCTTGAATAAACAACGTGCACGAGATAAAAATGCCAAAACAAATAAATCAAAACTACAAATAACACGTATACGACACGTTGCACAGCGAGGCGAAGACAAAGCGAACCTAAACAAAATATTTTCGCTTAGCATGGAGGATGCCTCAGTTTCCATATCAGTTGCAGATGCTATACGTGTACGTGTGTGTGTGTGTGTGTGTGCCGTTTCAACACTTGCCCGACCAACAACAAATGCTTCCTTCATGTCAGCGCAGCAGCCGTAAAGGTTAAGCGGCAACTTGACAAAAAGGTTAAAACGATTTAACAGACATTTGGCGGGCCTGTCTGAAGCGCAGATTGGCCGATACATGCAGCGAACACCCGCATTGCGTCCTGGACAGCAGCAGCTAGCTGTGTATGTGCCTGTGTGTGCTTGAAGGCGGAACAAATTTTTCTGATTGTTGCGGCTCTTGGCTGGCCAAATGTTAAATCCAAGAGCCGGCGTCTCTTTATTATTGTATTATTTTTATGGCCACTGCAGCAACACCTGTTGCCATGGCCACTGTTGACAGTTTTTTGCTGCAGTTGTTGTTGTCGACTGATAATGATTCAGCAACAGCAGCAGCAGCAGCAGCCGCTTCAGCCTCATATCTGCAGTTGCAACTTCCTTATTTGTCATTGTAGTCTTTGGATATTTCGCTTTTTTTTTACTTGCTGATCTTTTATTTCTTTTCACTTTCGTTGCGGGCGCTCGCGCCATGTGAATGCCCAGCCATATCCCATTTATCATTTCGAAGATGATTGAATTGAATTTCTTGTTTTCTCCTGTTTTCTGCGCGTTTCGCATTGTGTAAACACTTTGGCTGGCAAGTGCAAGTAATGAATACATGTTACTGAATGACTCTCAAATTGATTTCGGTTAGGATTAGCTATAAAATAAAACCAATAATTAACAAAGCGAAGAAACATAAGTACTTATTATATAAGTGTTAAAGTTTTATGAATTTATGTTTTTTTTTATAGCTTTTTCTTATAAATTGCTAAAACTAATTAGAAACAAGGTTTGCTGTTTATAAGTTGAATATAACAAGTATCTATTATGAATTTATATTATGGATGCTTCTTCTGTTTAGTTTGAGCTGAGCATAGATTTTTAGTAAATTCAAATATATTTAAATTACTCAGCAAATTCTAAAAACTAACCAAAAAAAAGAAACAATTGCTTTCAATTTCAACTTTGCTGTTGCCGTTAACTAAGCCTTGGCAATGACAAAACTCTTGCGGGTAATTGCAAATTGAAAAACGTGGCCAAAACGAATTGCGGCAATCAAATTAAATATTTTAAAGAAGCATGCAACGCTTGAACTTTAAGATAATAAAATTGTACAGTTATTTATTGATGAATTCAAAACGTTTTATTAAAGCCAACAGCCAGGTGCTTCCATTGGTCTTGTGAGTATTATGTAATTTGTGTGTTTGATGAAATGCAGACAACAGCAACAACAAACAACTAAATAAATTTATTTGTGAGAACAAACAAGAACCCAAATCCAAGGCAGGCAACTAATTTGAATACAAAGAAGCCTCCATTAGACAATGCATATAAAAAAAAGCTTTCGCAAAGCCGCACCCACAGTCACTACCCCTCCGCCTCGCTCCCGCCCATATGTGGCTGCATTTAATGTTAAGGTAAAATTAATGTGAATATAAAAAGTCTATTTCAGTATATATTTTGAGCTCTTCGAGAATATTCAAACTTGGCTAGAAAATAAAAACTGGCCACCGATCGAAATAGATTTAGCTGAGAAATTAAAATTGAAAATTGTTTAATTGAATGCAAAGAGTGTCACTGGGTAAGCCGGTTGCCAGCTAGCGTCTCGCTCCTCCACTCTTGATATTGTTTGCAGTTGTGCAAATTAAAACAATTATTTGAAATTATGTAAAGTACGCAGCAGCCGCAGCGCCAACTACAACAACAGCTGCAAAAATGAGCTGACGGAAGTGACAACGACTCCAAAGTGAATGTCTGCAGCGTTTGACTGACTGACTGACTGACTGACTTAGTAACTGACTATCTGACTGGGTATACGGCACAGCTGCTGCACAGCTCGTGTCATTTGCTGCCACCCTACGTCCAGGCCTTAACTTATTTTGTTACACATACGCCTGGTAGGACGCTTTTGTCTGAGCTAAGGCTCATAAACTGCCTTACTACTTGAAGCTACGCTCAGTTAATGGATTCTGTAAATATTTATTACACATACGCCCTGCTCAATGGCTTTGTCTTCCATATTATAGGTATTATGAAGTTCAGCTTTTACTGCTTGACAAATCAATGGCTTTGTCTTCCATATCTATAGGTATACATGCAGTTCAGTTTTTACTGCTTCACAAATTGAGTGTTGACCTAACTAATGTCTCACAACTCAGCCCTTTTTAGCTGCAGCCTGAACGATATATTTATCACACATACTACTCTCATATCTATCCGTTTAAGCCCACTGTCTATATATATTCGACTGACTGAATATTTTTCTTGTCTCTGGTATTTGAATTACAAGACTCTATGACACACATGCCCTGTACAGCATTGTGCTGCATGTGCACATATATATAGGCATTTGGATATGCATCTATCTAGCCATCGCAGAGATACACTAGCTATCTATAACTTGTCTATGCTGGCTGCTGCAATTGCATTATGTAATTAATTTGCAATGAATTTGTGTCCATGCTGCGCGTACGCTCGCACAATTATATATTTTGTGTCTTTGTTGATTGTGTTATTTTCATTATCTAATATGCCAGTGTGCCAGTGTGCCTAGTTTGTGATTTTATTTTTCGGCATCCCACGCGCTGTAGCAATAAATATTCATAATTTTGTTAACAAGCGAGCAACAAATTGTAAACTAAGTTTTTGCTTATGTTTATTTTCAGGCATTTCAGTGCACAAAATGCGGCGTACACAAATACAATTGTTATGGTGTGGTAAGTCAGTTTAATGATAAGAAATTATTAAGAAATATTTCATTTTAGTTTTAAGGCTTTATATTTCAAAATACTTTCAGCTATAGTTTCCTCTTGTGTGAAGAGTTAATGCTAGGTCATCCTATCGAATTTTGCTTAAAATGTGAAAGTCTGTGTTGTGTTGTAGATCTCCTTGAGAAAAGCTTGTCAACAAAATCTTTATTTATTAATATTCTGAGGAATGCAAATTTGTAAAATTTTTTATTTATTGCGTCTTTCAATTTACTGTTCGTAACTTTGTCGAAAAGCGACGCCCACATGTTGCAACAATCCTTGACCTTGTCACCGCAACAGATTCCCACAATCCATTAACACTAACGGCATATTTAAGCCAGGCCAAAAGCGACGCGTGACGCGTGACGCATGCGTAGGCAGTAGATCCACGAAAAAAGAAACAAAACAAACATTCAAAAGGCGGACTGCGTTTTAAAGTGTCTTTGTTTTGAGACAAGCTGTTGTTGTTGTTGTTGTTGCTGTTGCTGCTGTTATTATTGTCGTGCGACAAAAACGTGTTGACCCAAGCCGAAGACATGCGTTTTGGCTGAGCTGTTAATTAATGTTTAGATGTGTTTCCTAGTTGAATGCCTGGGAAATACCAGATGGAAATGCCACAAACTTAAACAGTCATTAGTCTAACCCAGCTGACCCAGACCCAAATGTCAAAAGATGTTGCTGCCTAACTAAGCGTCCAAAATCAACAATTGAGCTATTGAACAATGCAAATATTTGTGTAATTGGCAAGTGAGCGCCCCGCCATCACGCGCTGGTTGACGCTTGTCCACCTGGCCTGGTATGGCTAATGTGGGCTTATTCGCTTCGCTTCTTTTATTTCTTTTGGGGCGTTTCAATCAACGTGCACAAATTATGGGCAATTGTTTAATTATCTCAGGCAGCAACACCCTCGATAAAGCAAACGTTACCATCTTCGACACACTGACTCACGGACAATTGTATAATGATTCACATAATCACGACGATTATGCAGCAATCGAACCTTGAATCTTGCGGTCGATAGTTTGGCTGTGGTGTCGTCTTCATTTCCAGCTGCCAGTTAAATTGTAGTTCATCCGCAAGCATCTCGCATTTTACATCTTTGCTTCATACATTTAATTGTTTTTATGCTTTGAAAATTTAATTATTGCATTTGTCGGCTTGAGGTCAGTCACTCGCCGCACCATCGCAGTCACAGTCACCATCACAGCGACAGTCACAATCACAGTCACAGTCAGAGTTTTTGCGTAACTCGGCAATGTCTATGGCTACAAATACAAAAAGTCAAGGTTTGGGAAGTTAATTTTATATTGTATCATATATAAAATCAAATTTATCAAAATTTCAAGACATATGGTTAACTCATAAAAAGCTTAAGTTTGCAATTAGTTATATTAGATGAGTTCCAATCATATGAAATGACAACTGATCATTAGTCTCGGCTTAAGAAAATAATAACAAATAGGCAATTACAAAAATGTTGTTCTTTTGAAATGCATGAAAACATTTTATGAAATTGCCAATCGCTTAAACATAAGCTTAATAAATTATTAAAATATATTTTTGTTTCTTGTATATAGCATAAACTACAATATAATGTACAAGTTTATAAGTCTCATTGACATATATTGTATATATATTTATTTATATAAATATTTAAATATTCTTTCATATTTTCTCTTACTTTTCCACAGTGCTTCTCCTGCTGGCATACTTGAGCCAAGGCAGCGCAGAAACCAAGGTATGAGCGCATTTAACTTGCATTTCAGACCAATATTAATTAGCCCATTTTATATACAGCAATTCCGCACGCCAGCACGCGTTCTGGCCAAGCAGACGGGCGCCACACAGTTCGAGGAGGAACGCTATGAGACGCACACAAACTGCAACGAGCACAAACATCATCTGAAGAAGCGCGCCTCCGACGAGGATGTGGACTATGAGGTCTATCAGGGTGTTGTGGGCAGACCAGGCATAGACTTTCCCATCTATCCGCGCATACCAAAGACCACATTCAGCTGTCGCTCCTATGGCAATGGCTACTTTGCCGATATGGAAACTGATTGCCAGGTTGGTGCAGCTGGAAATTTTAATTAAAAAACTTTTGATTGATTCGTAATTTGATGCTTTGCAGGTTTTTCATATATGCGAGGAGGGTCGCAAGATATCGTTCCTTTGCCCCAATGGCACCATTTTCCAGCAAAGCGAGCTTACCTGCGACTGGTGGTTCAAGGTCAACTGCTTGGGCTCCTCCGGCTACTATGCAGAGAGCGCTGAGATTTTAAACAAGCAGCGAGTTCATCGCGTTCGTCCTTCAGTGCCCGTGCAGGGCTTTAATATTGTTGGCGGCGGCTTGAACATCAAGCCCAAAGTGACCCCAGTTGCGGGTCAAGGACGTGCGAGCTCTCGTGGCAGCAGCAAATCAGACAGACGCATCGACTCCACGGAGGAGCTGCATGCCTCGCTGGAGAGCGTCGACTTCGATGATGTCTCTGGGGAGAAGCAGCGCAAGGTGCTGACCAGCATAGACAACAACAGCAACGATCATGAGTCGCAAATTACAGCCGAGAGTTCGTCCTTTGTTAGCGGCACAGGCAAGCGACGCAACGACAACAACAGCTACAACAAGAACAACGGCAACAGCAACAGCAACAGCAACGGCAACAGCAACAGCAACAACAATGGTAATTCCAATTCCAGTCCTAACAGCAACGACGATTCAACCATTTTGAAGCCAACGCGTGGTCGCAGCAGCAGCAGCAACGGTTCCTCCCAGGAGTTTAGGGAGCGCGCACGCAATGGCCAGCGTGGACAGCAACGCTACAAGGATCTCGACAGCGAGGAGCAGCACAGCAAGGAGAAGAACAAAGAGAAACAAAAGGACAAGCCTGAGTTTTTTGAAGCTTACTCGATACGCCCCGTGCAGCATACGACTCCCCATTATACGCCCAGCAGCCACTCCACTGTGCGCCGCCTAGAGCCTAGCAAAGCCACGCCCTTCTACACGCCAACCGTGCCTAGCGTACCGAAGTCCAAGGCCACCGAGGGCAAGCTGAACTATATTAAGGGCGGTCATGCCGCTACCACGCCTAATCCGAATCGCTTTGGCAGTGCAGCCATCTCGGGTCTCTTCCTGGAAGCCAAACCAACAGCCGGTGCCAGCTTGGAACTCGACAGCACCTACAGGCCCATCATCATAGGCATGCGTCACCATTACGATGTGGCCAGCTCCGGGGAGTTGAAGCAGACGCCCAAGAAGAGCGAAAGTCGTGACTATTTGCCCACAACGCCAGCGCCGACGGCTACGAGCAGCGGACCCACCTATTTACCCAAAGTAGGCGCTGTTGTGCCCAGATCCAATGCAGCTGCAGCTGCAGCTGCAGCTGGTGAGGAATCGCTACTTTTTGCGCCGAACCCTGTCAAGGAGGAGTCTGTTTATCGCAATGTGCAGGACATGCTCAAGACGGTTAATCTGCTAAAGGATAAGTTCGACGATGTGGAGCTGAATGCACAGCCTGCGACAAACGGACGTGCTGGCTTGGAAATTCCACCCTCTTCCGGCCCAGATGCGCTCGTCTCGCTGGCCAAGTACTTTGCCCAGGAGCACAACGAGTCAAGCAATGCTCTGGTCAAGCCGGAGAAGCATGGAGTGCATACCAAACTCTCGGTGAAGTCGCCAGCCGCCATATTGCCCACGGTCAAGCCCTCCGACACGACAGCCACACTAACTACCTCAGAGACGCCACCGAACATCAGTGAGCAAGCCGATGATATCAAGCAGAGTCTGCTCAGCGCCAAGACCGTGCAGAAATATAGCAATCTCTTTGGCTTGAAGGCTGTCAAGGGTCGTGGATCAGTTGAGGGTCAGGCGGACATAAGCGCAGGTTTACTATCCAATGAAACGCAGTCGCCAGCCAAGTCGGCGGACTATCAGCCATTCCCACAAATTGGCAGCACGGGCTCAACCATTGGGAAGCTGGCCGAGCAGCCCGAGTCCCGTAAGATAGCGCAAATCTTTTCGAACGCACTGACCAGCTATCTGGATAACCCCGGCAGCTTCCGTGCAGAGCTGGCAGCACGCGCGCGACCCACCGAGCCACCAAACTTTAAGCCAGTGACGACAACGGATGCCTCATTGTTCAGCGATGGCACCGCCAAGTATTATTTGCCCACTAAGCCCTCGCCGGATGTGACCACGCCTCAAAACATTGCGCTTGAGATAAACCACAAGTTCGACTCAACTCCAGCGCCGGAATACTCCACGACCACAGAGCTCTACGAGCTGAGCACGAGCCGAGGTCAGGACTCGGAGCTGGAGCTGTCAGCTGAGCTGTCGCCGCCCAGTCCCGATTCGGGCGAAGGCGACGAGTTCCTGCAGCAGCAGCAGACGCAGTCGTTCGTCAAGTCCCGCAATGACTTGCTGAAGGATGCACGTCCCCAAAAGCTCGTCACGACACACAAGCCCACAGAGCATCCATGGACGCTGAAATCCCAAACGGACTTCCTCGATCCACTGACCATCAACGATGCGCTGATGAAGGAGCGCACTACGACCACAACATCCAGCACCTCAGCACCGTTCACCTATTCGCCCAGATCACTGGGCAGCAGCACAGCCACAGCCACGCCCTCGCCCGTGCACTACGAATGGGATGATATATTCCGTAGCTATGATATACCACGCGATGCGCTGCCCTCTAGCAGTGGCCTGCAGCGCATAGCCAACAAACTCTTTGGCGGCCTCAACGAACAGGAGGCGCTCCACTTGCGCAACGTGATGGCCAAGGCAGAGCACGATCGCCAGGTGCTGAGCCTACTGTTGCTGCTCATCCAAACCTGCGACGATCACAATGGCAAGGCACTGGAACGCTCCCGCAAGCATCTGCTCAATGCACTCATCGACATCGACAGCAAGATACCCCGCAAAACTGTATCCAGGCAGCAGCAGCAGCTGGCAACGACTACGACGCGTGTGCCCGTAACGACATTCCGACGCACTGGCAATGCGGATTATTATACAAGCACCACGGCCGGCTATACGACCAGTACGGAGCTGCCGCTGTCGACCAGCACCACAGCGCCGGGCAGCTACGAGGAGACCACCAAGTTCGAGATACGCGTCGAGGATGTGGACGATGTTGACTTGGCGGCAACGACGCCGACGCCAACGCCGGCGCACCCAGAGATCCACTCGGATCGTCGGGCGCTCGAGCTGCTCAAGTCATTATACTCGCTGGCATCAAAGTTTAGCAGCAGGCGATAGAGTTACCGACGGTTGCCGATTCCTAATGGCAGTGCTGCCAACTGTGCGCGTAAATGCTTAACTTTTAGTCAACTCTCTATTGCCCCCGGCTCGCACCGAACCCTTCTACTTGGCTAGCAGCTGAGTATTTTAGTTTAAATTTTGCGATATTTTATTTTTCCGACATTATTCCTCTTCTTCTTGTTAATGCAATTGTCGCAACTAGTTTGTAAATATGTAAAAGCTCGAAAAACGAACAAATACTCGAATATCACATAATACTCGGACAATCGACAGCATCCATTACATCGAGTTGTATTTAAATAGTATCTTTTTAGTTGTAATTACAAACTACGAGTATTTGCCCAGTTCCCGACCCAATTAATGAACTATGAACAATCTATATGCCCATATATATAAATATGTTGTCTTTATGTTGTGCTCTTTTTTTGTAAATATTTATTTAACGTTAATAAAGTACATATAAAAAAATAAATAACAAATATATACACAAAACTTTGCAATTATTTGATGATAAATGAGAGAATCATAAAAAAAATATTAAAATAGTTGTTTAAGCATGAAACTGTGGACGGCTCTAACATTACATCAGTGAAGAAAGGACGAAAGCATATTTTTGCAGTGACGCTTTCGGCCCTCAGTAAAATGTTTAATCATGAAAATGGTATTACGGCCACCTTATGACGCCTTCAAGTAGACTGCGGAAGAGCATTGAAGAATTTACGAGCATGCCCAACGGGCTCTCGAGTATAGGGACATAAGTAAGACACTATGATTCAACTAAAATAGATATGTTATTAAGGAAGAATTTTAATTAAAAGCAGCGACAATCAGTTCAACATATATCGCTATGGCTGACTCATCGGAGTCCATCGCTGTTCTCACTCGTCCATTCGTTCTGCTGAAAATATTACATTTTTGACATACAAGATGTGCTAAAGGAAATATCTAGGCGTAAAATTGGCGCAACTAAATATGTTGAATAAATAATAATAAAGTAGGAATAAAGGAATTCACATAGATTATTCTTTAATAAGCATTTTGTTTCCATTGACTTAAATGATTTGAATTTTTAACTTACCACATATTCTAATGTATTAATATTATAGAAGATAAGGTTTAATTAATTGAACTGAACTCTAAATTAAATTAAATGTATTATTCACAAAACACTGCAATATTACAAAGAGTGAAAAAAAAATAAAATAAATAAAATAAAAAAATTATTTGATTACAAATTTCATTTATCTTCAAAATAATATTATTATATTATTATGTTTCAAGCTAAAAAGGTATTATTTTCAAGATACTAGAAGCTGCTAGATAATGTATCAAAATTGAAGACCCACACTTTATAGAGAGCAGCCTACTATTGCTACATACACGATGTTTACGCATTATTGAGTCTCATAAAAAGATTAGCCCGCAAACCATACTAAATCAAGCGGCAACAATAAATCAATAATCATTGGCTGCACATCAAATAACTCAACTTGGATAATCGCAATGCTTCACACAAATTCATGTCTGCAGTTCTAACTGAGCGGCTGCTTCGCTGTGGCTGCTGGCTGCTGGCTGCTGGCCAAGCGGGAAAGGTCAAATAGAACAAAAACCCATAAAGCGCTCATGTAATCAGGCAAAAATTTAAATATTTTTGTCATTTTGAGTTTTCTGAAAAACAGAAAGAGAGAAAAAACTGATTCGAATGTTATTGTCAATGGCTCAAGGGCGCAACGGCATCAGATTTCAATTGGATTGCACTTGAAATGCAATACATATTTAATTTAATTACGTATACGTAACGTAGCGCAGTTGTTACGTAGACGTACGAGTTTGCCGGCATATCTGATAGCTGGGCAACAATGGTTAATTCAGTGTCATAAATCTGCTAAAGCGCAGGCACGAAACCGAGCTGACGAACTGTCAAGCAGACGAACTGTCGATCCACATAAACATAAATTTCACAAAGATGCAGCCCGGCTTAGAATATTCATCTATAAATGCCTGCTGCTCGACGGCTGTGGCTTGCAGTTTGTTCTGACGAGTGGAGTCGCTTGCAGGCAAAAGCCTTAAGGATTCGACACTCAGCTAGAGACTTGGAACTTATTTTCGTCATGCTGGTAGAACGTTACGCCGCCGTCTTGGCAGGTGAGTTAACCAAACACAACTGCGGCTCAGGGTCGGCTTGGCATGGGGCATGGGCAACTGGCAGCGCGTAACTCAACAGTGACCGACCCGCCTCATCGTTATTAGCACTTCCTTTGGAGCTACAGTTGCTGTTGGTGTTGCTGTTGATGTTGTTGTTGTGGGGCGTCTGTCTGTCTAACTTTTTGCTGCCTTGCATATTTACGAGGCATGCGTCTTGTTTTTGGCCATAAGCGAATAGCAATCGCAATACTTGGCAGCCAATTGATGAGGCAGTGCGTTGTGCCACAGTAGAACGAAAAATATCAATATCTAATAAAAACGTACCCCAGTGCAATTTTATTTAGTCATTCAATTCAATTCGAACAAATATTTAATCTTTTCTAATTGAAATAAATCTAAAATTCAATTAATTTTCCACTTTTTGCACTGAAAATCTGGCACTTTGCCCCACTGTGACAGACACCTGAGTAGGAAACTGATAAATAAAGATCGTAGAAGATGTAGAACCGTCCGCGTTTGCTATCAGTACCAAGCATCGCTTCGCATCTGGCAACGTACTTGGCCCTAAATCGGACATAGGCCGTCCGATGCCAAAGCTGCGCCTCAGTTCATTTCCATTTGTTGCGTCGATTGGTTAGAAACTCGGAGCGAATAGTCAAATCTCTGCCAGACTAAACGCAATTAGAACGCTTTAATGTTTCTGCATTCACTTCTTTCAGTTTTCCTGCTGCTTTGGAGCGGAAGTGGAGCACAACTGCAGGTACAGGTAAATTGGGGATTGGATCGCAGTTGAATCCTTTTAAAAAATGAATTTTTTCCTATCAGGCACAGAGCGGCTATAACTATGTGCGTCCGGAGCTGGCTACCACAGCGGGTGGCGGAGCTGTTGCGGGTCGTTTACAGCCTGGCGCCTATCCCACGGGCACAGCGCTTCCCTTGACGCCTGCGCCGGCCACTGCCTATGGCGCCGGACTGTTTCCATCTCCAGCTGTGGGCTATACGCCCAGTGGACAGGCAACGACTGCATTTGGAGCACCTGCAGCTGCTGTGGGGAGCACCGTCAACCTGCCCAGACGGCCCACAGGCTCGGGCTTACAGAGCGTATCGGCTGCAGCGCGCGGTGGTCCCTATGGCCCACAGACGCAGTACAGCAACACAGCGGTTGGCTCCTCAGGACAACGTGCGTCTCCTGGAGAAGATTACTCCGATGGTGCCGATGGCGACTATTCGGCCATACCTGGTGTGCCCGGCGTCGATTATCCCGTGTATGCCCAAGTGCCACGCACTAACTTCGACTGCGTCCAACAGCCACTGCCGGGCTACTATGCGGACATTGAAGCTCAATGCCAGGTCTTTCACATCTGCGCACTCAATCGCACCTATTCCTTCCTGTGCCCAAATGGAACAGTGTTTAGCCAAGAGACGCTAGTCTGTGTGTGGTGGAATCAATACGACTGCGTCTCGGCGCCCAGCCTGTATGCCAACAATGCCTACATCTATGACTATAGTGGTGCCAGCTCCAGTTCCAGCAATGTCAATCTGAATGCCAATGTCTATCGAGCGGGCTCGCAGCCAGTGAATACAGCCTATGGTGCAGTTGCTCCATCATCCGCCCCAGGCGGTGGCCTGCGCGCTACTAGTGCATCACAGGTCGCAGGCTACAATACACAACGTGGCGCCTACGCCTCACCCGCACCCACGCCAACCCAGTCGCAGTCTCTGTATGGTGCTGGCGCCATTATACGCCCGGTTGGTATCTCTGGCACAGTGGCTGGTACGGGTGCCAATCGCTTGGCGCCATCCACAGCTGCTGCCGGACTGGCGGCCACTGCTGCGGGCTTGCTGCCCGACAATGCTGTGGGTAGCTTTGCTCAGCCTGTTGTGGCAGTTGGCAATCGGGAGTATTTACCACCGGCCAGCGTTGGCCAACGCCAACAACGCAACCAAGTATAAGCGTGAACGAATCTTAGCATCTGCACCCGGTTAAATGGCAATAGACCCTAGGCTTAGCTTAATTAGCAATACACACTACACACACTTAGGAGCTCCTTACACAACTTTTGTATTTAAAACTAAATTCATATGTATTCCGATTTTTACTATATAAATGGCATTACTCTCAAAGCGTTTTGTATATATATATACAATTGTGGAACTTGAAATTGAGTTCAATCAATTTTAGTATTAACAGAATTTTGTGTAGATAACAAAACTATTGAAATAGTCAGTACAGAGGTTTCTATAAGAAAAAGATTATGAAGCTTAAAACACGTAATCCTTTTAATCATTTGCTGGTTTTCAATGCTTATTAAGTTCACTACAAAAATCTAGTTGCAGCACCTTTTTAGACATAGTTCGCTTCGCCATCACATCTTTAAGTATTTTTCCATATTGCTGCTTGAAATCTGAACGTAAATACATTTGCCTGCCCCGCTTCAGCTTGGGTTCGCCCTGCTTTGGCAGAGGGATAGTGGGATTAAAAGCCATTTGGCTGCTGTCGTACTGTGCAAACAGTTCATGGGCATTGCTGGAGGTGATAAAAAGATATGTCAGTTCCTAGTTTAGTTTACAGATATTTAAGCTATAACTCACAGTTTTCCAATGTCTGTGGGCAGCGCACCCTCGCCAGATGCAGGCACACCATTGGCTATATGCAAAGCCATGCGACGCACTGTGGGATGATAATGACGAGCGAGTAGCGAGAGTTCGTACAGGGATGTACTCTCCGCATTGCAATACTCAGGATCATCCAATTCAGGATCATAACGACCCGAGCCAATTGTGGTATCTGTATCGAGCAGTGCATCCAGTACGGAGGTCAGTTGGAATGTCTGCTTAATAGTGCCCAGCGTGGCCAAAGTTCCATTATGCAACAGATGCAGACTGCCTGTGAGCAGTCGCTTGACAAAGGCCATCAAACGTTGCTGGCTCATATTGCGTCGCCGTTTAACGAGCACCTCGTCCAGGGTGCGAAGAATAATGGAGAAATCACCATGATTCTTGCCCGCCTGCACAACCAGCATGTTGCGATAGAAGTGCTGATAAAAGCGTATGGGATCTATGTTCAAGACTTCACCTTGACCGGACAGTATAACGAATATGGTTTGGATGCAATGCAGCTGCTCGCGATAACCCAAATCCTGCTCTTCGAGTATGCGATTTAGCACATCTATGAGATCGGCAAAGAATTCCAGATTTATGACATGAGCGAATCTGCAAGATGTGATACAATTTAGAAAATAGTTTTGCTAATGTTTGTTTCAGTACTCACTCAGCCAGACCCTCTAGAATTGCACTAAGCACCCGCGACGTGGGATCATTTTTGAGGACACGGAAATATATGGTGAACACCATTTTGATAATTTCCGTCAGTTTGTGGTGCTTGGTCTGTTTATTTTCCTCAGCGCGCGTCTCCTCCAGCTCCTTGTTAACCTCGGTAAGTTTCTTGCGGCGCTTTCGCTCTTTTTTTGACAAGCTAAGCAGGCGCTGACGATGGGATTCCAGTTTCTTTTGCTTCAGTTCATTTTCCTTTTCTGCATCCAGATTGACATGCTTGATCTTGAGGCCCATCATGCATGTGATGCACTCGACATGCACATTGTTCTGCTTGGACTTGATCAGATGATTGATGCGACGTACAACAAACAACGTCATATCCAGCTTTTTATCGTTGCTGAACAACGTGCGGAAGCATTGATTGACAGCCACGCGCATTGTTCCATAGTTACAGTTGAGCATATAGACCAGGAGTTGGGCAATGTTTTGGACGTAGTTGAAGTACGGATGGGATATTAATAGGTCGCACATGCACTGTACGGCCACTGAGGCCATTTTTATGGATTGTGGCGTCTTGTGGCCGCCTCGCTTGTTGACCTGGGCAGTTAGGTGTTCCAGTTTCTGCAGGAACTTCTTGAATTGTTGCAGCAGCGCATTTTCAAAGGTAACACGATCTAATGTAGCTTTGCGCACCGTTTGCATCTTGGTATCTACCTGACCCACTCGATACTCTGGGAGAATATCCTTGAATATCTCAGTAACTGATATCATCGCCAGTTTGCGCACGGCGAGAAGATTAGGAATGCCCGTTTCAGGGTTCATATCGTTCATGAGCTCGTAGAGTGCATTAAAATTACGCATTTTGTCCTCTGGTTTCTCTAGAATGCCAGAGCAGATGATGCCTATGCGATATTTTTGACGCTCGATTTCTTGCTGTCGGGCAATTAACAAATCTGTGGTGGACACGAGTTTTTTCTTGGGCACGGGTGCCTCATCGTTAACTACATCATCGTCACTGTCCTCGAATATATCATCGCTGTCTTCTTTGTCCTCATCCTCATCAGCATCCACCTCCTGTTCCTCCTCCTCCTCTATCACTGCCTTACGTTTGGGTTTCGGCACATAGTCAACCTCTGTGGTGCGCGTTATAATCTCGCCATCCCGAGATTTGATGGGCAACAAATTAACTTTTATCTTTTGTGCCGCCTGCTCCTTTTTGCTAGCCGTTGTGTAGGCCATTTCCAGACCCACCGATTGCTGTTGTTCCTCCACAGGAGCTGCCTTAGCCTTCCGTTTGCGTTTGTTTGCCTGCAGCAGTGCCAGATCATCGCCGTCCAACATGTCCGCAACGTTGTCCAGTAGGAGATCGCCGCCAATGCCATCATCATCATCGTCATCTGCATCGAGTTCTCTGTGCAGTCCAAGTGATTGCTGTTTATTGTGCTTCTTGCGCTGTGCTAGATTGTCACGCTTGTGGGCCTTTTGCGAAAAGATATTTTGTCCATGTTCACGCTTGGAGCTTAGTTGCTCGCGTTTCTGTTTAATCTTCTGTTGTTGCTGTTTGCTCAGCGGTGCCTTTTTTGATTTCAAATGAGCGGCACGCTTCACCGAACTGATTTTCACTTTTTTCTACAAGTATTAAGATTTTTTAGCGTAAGTTGTATGATAGAGTGCTATAATACTTACAATGCCCATTTTATTTAATTTTATGACAATTTTAGCCGCTACTTAATAAATTAAATGCGAGCACATGGTACTTGCTAATAGCGCTGAGACCTGCCCGATAGCGCAGTATCGATAATATAACTATCGAAATCACTCATGTATCGACCGCCGCCTTCTTTGCAGTTTCAGTTCAGTGTCAAACACATCTGTTTCGATTTGTTTACGTTTTGCTATTTGTATTGTCGCAATGTCTGAAGAAGAGGATGATTACATGTCCGACAAGTTTTTGTCGGGGTAAATAATACATCAATACCTATTTTATCTTTCTAATATTGTTTCTCTTACAGTTTAGAAGAAGTGCGCCCCAGCTTGGTAAACAATCGCGCCAAAAAGCGCCTGATCAAAGTGGAAACAAAGCAGGCTCAAAACACCAAAAGGCAGCGTGAAACAGCGAATGCTACTACAGTGGACAATGTTCGGCTTCAAGAGTCTCTCAACAAGCCCATTGCTGCGGACAACAAAGGCTTCCAGCTGCTGGCCAAAATGGGGTACAAGGCGGGCAGTGGACTGGGCAAACAGGCGGACGCACGCATTGAGCCCATTGGGATAAGCATAAAACACGATCGCGGAGGCCTAGGGCGCGAGGCAGCGATTGCCGAGCTGGCAGCCAAGCGACAGGAGCTGCGGCTACGCAAAGCAGGCATTCAATCCGTTGAGGAAATCAGCACTGAGGCATATCGTCGCCGAGCTACACAAAAAGCAGAAGAGCGCAAGCTCAACTATGATATAAAACGTTGTCAACAAACGTGCGAGTCTTTGGATTTAGCAGCAGGCGTCACAGAACCAGAGCTCGACTTTTTCTGGCCACCCAAGCCAGCAGAACCAGAGACAGAAGAAATTGAATCAGACGGAAAAGAAGAAGAGTCCGAGGAGGAGAAAGAAGAGCAGTACAGTGGAGCTGAGCAGTTGGAGCTGCTCACGAGTTATTTGCGTACGGGCTATACATTCTGTTATTGGTGTGGAACGCACTATGATAGCATCGAGGATTTGGACAGCAATTGTCCGGGTGTGACACGGGATGAGCATTAGCTTAAGATCTATTTTCATTACATCATTAAATGTTAGTTTTACAAAATACGTGCACATTCATATATATATTACAATAAAACGTAGTCCAAAACAGTTGTGTATAGCGGTGATTGATCTAGGATTGAATCGGAATTGGCTACACGCGTCCTTCCAACTTCTGTATAAGATCGTGCGTTTGCTCGATAACGCTGTAGATGAATGGTCGCTCCATGGGATCGATGCGCAGCATATACTTTACTAATTCATGCATATCCTATGGAACGTAGCGGAATGTAGTTAACAGAAGTTTGGGTATTAACTAATTGACCTACCTCTGTATAAATAGAATCTTCAGGAATGTTTACATTGCCACTGAGTACGGCCAAGGCGACGCTATCGCCACGCTCATAGATGGGATCAAATGGACTGTTAAAGTAGCACATTGCATACAGAACACAACCGAGGCTCTGTGAACAAGTAAAACAATTCAAATGTAAGCAAATATTCAAATCTATATATGTAAATTATTTACCCAAATATCCGTGCGCTCGTCAATGGTGCAATATGTTTTCACAGTAAACAGTTCGGGCGCCCGATAGACAATTGAGCTGCGCTCCTCGGCCTCGTCTTGGAGCCGTTGCGCATCCGATTGACCGCAAATTTGCAGGCGAGCCTCCGTCATCGACCCGAGGTCCACAATGATGGGCTCAAACGAGTCGGATAAACATATATTGGCAGTTTTCAGATCACGATGTGCCAGCGGCACTGGCTTAGCTTCATGTATGGCACGAAGGCCCTCGCAGACGCCCAAAAAGATTTGCAATATCTGCGCCTCGGGCATATGATCCTGTTTGCGGGCGCGCAGCTGCAGATGATCCGACAGCGAGCCATGCTTGTAGTAAGGCAATACAATGAACAGCGTGCTCGTTGTGTTTATCACAATGTCCGCCTGGCCAATCAGTTCGTAGTCAACGACGCGTATGACATGTTCCGAATCGATTTTGCGACAGTTTTCTATTTCACGCAGGGCAATATTCTGATCCTCGATGCTGTGGCAAGTGATTCGCTTTATCGCATAGCAGCGCCGCGTTGCCACATTCTCCGCCAGGTCAATTAAACTGAAGCCCCTGCAGCAGATAGTGTAATTAATGAGATAAGATAGTAAAAGCTGTGTAATAGAATTAATTGTACTCTATATAAGGGGTCCATTCTAATGAGATCTGACTAACATTTGATTGCAATTATCACTGTATATTTGCTTTTACATATGCAGCTTAGTGTAACAGCTGGTACGTGGTAAACATTAATACATAAAAGTGTACATATAAATCAAAAACTTTTGCAAAATATATTCTTCTAACGGGACTACATATCTTATTTGTTGTTAAATTTACCCCTGTGCCAGGCGTTCGCGGACGGTGTAGCGGGATCCATTAATGTTGAGCCTTTCTTTGCTGCAAAAACAGCCACGTTTTACAATTAACGTCCATCCAATGCTTTGCATTTTACTTTCTCCAATTAATTATGTACAAAGCGCACAAATGTCGACCCTAACAAACTAACTAAAAACAACAACTAATTAATGTCGCGCAGCACAGCTGTTTAACAAAAACAGGGCTGTTAACCGCAACACATGCAGCATGCCGACGTGGCGTTGCCACCTTATGCAATATCATCAGTTCAATTTAACTATATATTTTTAAACGCAATTTTAAACGTTTCTTCCCATTTTAATAAATGATGATTACCACGGACGACGTTTGGAAGGACCTAGTTGGTATTAGCGCCGATCCACCTGACAGGCGGGATAAATGCGAGAAGTGCAAGTAAGTAAATACAATCAATGCAAGACCATTTTAATGCCAAATCTTCCACAGACGTCCCGTCGTTGTTTGCTGGTGCTCCTCACTGCCTCAGCCTCCCGTTGCGGTGGCATCCCAAATTGTGATTCTGCAACACCCCGCCGAGGAAAAACGTTCGCTGCGCACAGCTCTGATGCTGCAGTTAGGTCTAAAGCCTGGCAAATGCGTGGTCTACAAGGGCAAGCGATTCCCCAATACTCGCCACCCATCTGAGCTGCAGGATGTGCTTGACTCGCCCCAGACGCTTTTACTGTATCCCAGCAAAGATTCCATACCATTAGAAGAAATTGATCGCAGTGCAGGACCCTATACCCTGGTGCTCATTGACGGCACCTGGCCCCAAGCAAAGGGCATCTATGCCAGTAGCCCGGCTTTGCACCGACTGCGACAGGTCAAACTCATTGCGGTGGGTGTGAGCGACTACATTATACGTACACAGCCCACTGAGGGCTGCCTCAGCACGCTGGAGACAGCGGCGCAGTGTCTGGCGGTGCTGGAATCACAGCCAGAGTTGCGTCAGCTGCTGGTCCGTCCACTGCATGCTTTGTGCAAATACCAGCTGGACAATGGTGCCGTGGAGCATCAGTCTAAGGAGTTCCTAATGAAAACTAATCAATATCCAAAACCGATTGGCAAGAGGCTAAGTCGTCTATTGAACTATAGCAATACGGTCTGCGGCAGTGCCACACCCCTCGAGCAGCAGGAGGCTATGCAGGAGTCTAGATGAAAAATAATGTAGTTAATGTTCTGTGCACGGCCGTGGTTGCATATTTATTAAGTGTACACATTGTAAACTGTTTGTAATTTTTTAACAGAATAATGTGATAATTAATGTGCGTACATTTATGCGCATTTACTTGGGGTACTTAAACCATTGGCTTGTTCCGGGCATCCGTCAGAGCACGCATCATGGCGCACTGTACAACGGCGTATGTCCTCACGCAAGCATTCTGTTCATCAACTGCAACATTTTAAAGTTCGCCTTAGTATATCTATCGATAAGAGTTGACTGCTCTACTTACTGCCCTGCGACTCGCAGTGCTCAATGGAATCGCCCGTTGCCGGCCACATATACTTGCGCACCAAGTTCGGAACCAGCTTGAAGTTTTCCACTAGGCCGGCCTTTTCGAAGAAGCAGCGGAAATAGCACTAGAAAATATACAATGGGATTTGCGCTCGCTATTTCATTTTGGAATGTGATTCACATACCATGCTGGTCATATCTTTCTCATCAGCTAGTTTACCCGTATTATTGAACTGCAGCACATTAGCTAAAAGGAGAATTTCGTTAAATAATTATATAGACGATACTTGGTTGGTTTCTTCAGGACTCACACATGGGCGTAATGAAACTTGTATTACAGCCATGCATTATATCATCAAAATCAATATAGTCGGCATCTCTGGGTGCTTGGGTGGTGGTCGATATGTCATCCACATCGCCATCGAAGCTGTCATAATTGATAATAAATATATCACCATTATCCCGAGCACGATCACTGAATGCACTTATTAGCCCGCCACTGAGGCTCAGGATAGTCACGAGAGCAACAGATATTGGAAACATTTCCGCAACGGTAAACTGAGTTTACTGAAGAGCTACGAATCCAGGAACACATTTTATACGAAACATGGTGATCCAATTAGATAAACAAATTTGTTCTACACGCAATATACAGTTTTTTAAACCTAATCATACTTACGACAATGGCGTGATAATAAATGAGTTTATTCTACAGCAAATTGCACACAAAAAAATAACATTTCGATTCTGACTGAATGACCTATTAAAAAACGGCTCTTTGAATAAATTCACAATTTCCTCATTAAGTTATATTTGTTAGAAAATTTATAAATTAAAGTAAATATTTCGCATGTGAATATAATATTTATATATTTATATAGAAACTTTTTTTCATAAAGTAAACCGTCTTGACTGTCTATTTTGTGGCTATTGCTAGAAATTTGGAATATCTACTTGTGCAGAGTATAACCGACTAAAAATATATAGTAGATATATCTATGAACAAACTAAAATTGAATCTTCTATTGTTTTAGAGCGCGGCAACCGGGGATGGCTATACAGTGTTTTCTATCAATCCTGTTATATTTTGAACGCTATTAAAATATTAAAACTTGGAAAATATATACTTGTGTAGACAACCCCTTATATTAAAATATATAGAATATATATCTCCTATGTAGAGACGTGACTAATCGAAAAGACCTATATATTCAACAGTTTTACAGCTGGAAACACAAATTTTGATAATTCAGTTTATATTGACCTATCGATTTAACAAACATTTGCTTACGGGCCTGTGGGGCCCAATCGAATAATTACCTTCAACTCTTTTGGAGTCTAAGCCACAAAACTTGACAGTTGAGTTATTTAGGATAGACCAAACATTATAAATCCACGTCTACTACGGCGTTGCAAATGGAAATAAAAACTTTATCTTTTACTGTTGTACAACTCGAAACTCAAATTACTGTTGACTTCCTCTATTGATTTCCTCCTCTATTGATTTATAAAAATGATATAAATATGCAACTTGGGGGCGTGGCAAATTGAAAAAACTATATCTTCAAACGTTTTGCAGCTAGACTTCTTAAATTTGGCACTTAAGTTACTGCAGCTTGTGAGATATACCAAAAAAGATTAAATTGTTGTTGGACCGTGAACGAGTATTGTGCAAGCTGTAGCACCCGACTCGAACATTCTTACTTATATTTATATCTATATGTATGTATATAGATTCCGATGTTCTTTTTACTCTTTTCATTCTACCTCTCTTCAACTTACCATATGGCAGTAGGAACTCCTCAGCACAGGCTGTCCTGGCCTCCAGGAAATGCGCATGGAACTCACGTTGCATTTCCGAAGTATCCGGATCGATCTGTAGATCGTCAGCGCGCAGCTCACTTAAAATCAAACCACACAGAAAAATAACTTTAAGCAAATGAAAGCGCGACATCTTTGCTTCAGTGGCAGTCAAAACCTTTTAACAGCTCAGAGAATGTTTTAGCTTTTATAGATCAATCCCACAATAGATCGATTAAAATTGTCAAACAACATGTTTAAACTAAATAGTTGCAGTTTAATCGAACAATAAATACATGCCATAGCAATATTCTCATTCATATAATACAAAATTAATAATATTTAAATGAATGTTAAACGAAATCTAAAAAATTCAATGGGCGCTTTGTTGATTGTGGTCTATTTTTCTTTGCTGTCGAAAAACGTTCACGGAAATTAGGTAAAATAGCGTAAAATTAACTTAATGAGTGTCGGGAACTGTAGGATGGATCGCGCAACGAGGTCAGTGCTTAGAGTGAGGATCATAATATATAGAAATAGTTGAATTAGTATAGCCAAAGGTTTACAATTTACAAGTATATAATTGTACAATGATGTGTAGAATAGTTTAGTAAGTTAGCCTTATAAATAATTTCGTTTCAATTTTGTCGTAATTCTTGATGGAATTTTGTTTTATTTTGTTTTTTGTTTTTTAAATTACTCTATGCAGCGTCCACGTTGCATCCACACGTCAGACCTTGGCTCCCCAGGCCCGTTTCAGCAGGTAGGCACCCTTCTCAGCAATCATTACCGCCGGCGCGTGCGTATTGCCGGACGTTACCTTGGGCATAATGCTGGTATCCATCACTCGCAATCCTCGTATGCCATGCACCCTCAGCTCGTGATTGACAACGGCTAGGGGATCCTGAACTGGACCCATTTTGCAGCTGCCAGCCTGATGATTCTCGGGTCCGGTGTTCTGGCGCACCGCACACTCCCAGTAGGCATCGCTGCCAAAGGTGTGAGATTCACAGCCCTTGACAACGGTCTTATCTAGCCGCATGCCATACTGCTTGAGAGGAGAGCTCTGGGACAACCTTATAGCAAATTTGATACCCTCTACCAGGGTCTTTACGTCGTGCTCGTCGGTCAGGTAGTTGGCGAAAATGCGAGGCGGGTCCAGTGGATCGGATGATCGTAGCTGAATATAACCGCGGGATCGGGGATTCAGCACTGCCGGAAATATTTGAATGGAGCGCGAGTTGTTTGAGAGCAATTCTCCCACTTGGCCCGTGCGTGCGCAGCTGGCCAAATAGCCGCCAAAATAGAGCTGCAGATCAGGCAGATCCGGTCGCTGAGCCCAGCGCGAAGACAGTTTAGCGGTGACATCGGAAATGCCCGTGCCCGACATAAGCCCATCGCGGAATAGCAAATACTCCATGGCCGTGGCCCAGTTGAGAGGCGCAGTGTCCGCATCGTCGATCAAGAAGTTGGTGAAGAAGGCCACATGATTCTGCAGATTCTTCCCCACACCGGGCAAATTGTGCACGGGTCGCACATTCACCTGTTTCAGTTCCTCCTTAGGACCCACGCCGCTGAGCAGCAGTATCTGTGGAGAATTGACGGCACCAGCGCTGAGCACTACCTCCTTCTTTGCCATTATCTTGCGCGTGCTGCCAAACTGATCGCTGACCTCTACACCCAGCACGTTCTTCGTATGCGGATGAATTAGTATCTTGGTAACAGTTGTGTTCAACAAGATGTGCAAATTGTTGCGCATGCGAGCGGGCCGCAAGAATGCCCTTGCTGAACTATAGCGAATGCCATTGCGCGCAGTCATTTGAGCGATCATGAAGCCCGTGGCATTCTGTCCATTCAGATCCTGCACCGTGTAGCCCATTTCCTCGCCGGCCTTGAGAATGGCATAGGATAGTGGCGGATTGTAGGGGAACTTGCCCACCGGCAATAGACCTCCTTTCGCATGGTATTCAGTACCAACAGCATCCAGCTCGAGATTGTCTTCGGATTTCTTGAAGAACGGCAAGACATCGTTATAGGCCCAGCCGGGATTGCCTTGTGCAGCCCAGTCATCGTAATCCTCACGATTGCCGCGTATATACATCATGCCATTCATCACCGATGTGCCACCCAAGACCTTGCCACGTGGCCAATAACAGCGCTGCTCCATGGAGGACAGGCAAGCCATCGGCTCTGGCTCTGTGTTGTAGCGGTAGTCAATGTCGCTGCCAATGAAGTTCAGGAACATGGAGGGTATTTGAGCGCCCACCGGTTCATCACCACCTGTAAAGTAGCAGACAAAGAACAATATCAATTGAATATTAAATAAATATTTTTAGCTGTTCAATTAGGTTAACTAACGTCTTGCCTTGAGGTTTACTTCGTCTAACTTGTGAATGCAATAAATTATTTTAATATAGTTTATAGTAGTTGTACTCATTATACTGAAATTTTTGCACTAGTAAATCATTTTGGCTCTCAATTTATATCTATTCAATCTAAATTAGATACAGGCACTAGGACATGGCTTGTAGCTCGGGTTTTCTATAAAGTTTCGTATTCAAACCTATTTAATAAAAGACAATTGATCCAATTGATATTTTTTAGTTAGCTTATCTCAAAATTGCGTTGATTGAGATAAATAGCAACAGCAACAGCAGCTAACGTATTCTTAGTTATTTTTGTTTATTTAGCCGTAAGAATATCGATTTATTTCAACTAATTTTTGTGACTAGCAAGCCAGTTCACAGTAACGAGAACAAATTATGCTGATTGAAATATTGTACGGTTCACAGAAAGCTAAATTGTCATTTGAACATTTGTTGATATTATCTAAAGGTGATTCTTAATTTTATTTTTGTATTCTTCTTTAAGTTTTGAGTCAGCATTCCAGAATTTCCGTTTTGCATGCGCACACGACTTTTTTGGCAATTCAATTCATGCTCATCAATTAATTAAATCAATTCAAATAAAAGGGTATCTGATTGCTATTTAAACCGTGGGAGCTTAAAAATTCACCGCAAGCTGTCTAAATAATAATTTAGCTTGTCATTTTGTCAGTTGGGATAAAAGCAAAACAAATTAGTTCCAATTGTAACAAATTGCAAGGAATTTAAGAAAAAGTTGATTCAACTAATAACTAGTTCTACAAAATAAATTCTTTTAGCATGTTTATGTGCTGCACACGTAGTAAAACAAGATTCTTTCACAATTGAATTCGCGGCTGATTTTTATTATTTACGTCGCAAGTAACAAAATCAAAAAAAAGTAATTAGCACGCGAGACTTGATTGCATTTATGTAAATTTATAGCTTGTATTTATTCACAGAAAGTCAACAAATATTATTTTGGAAATGACATAAAACATATAAATAAACACGCATCTCAATTAAGTATGTAAACAAAGTCTCGAGTTTTTATACGATTCTCAATTGCGAAACACAAATTTTTAACGTTAATATAAATAATTAGATAGAAGATACAAACATCCAAACAGCATTTAGAATAGAGTCAACCACCTTTGGGGTATATTTATAAAAGCGAAGTAACTGAATACCATAATAAACAATACAAAAGCAACATAAATCCACACAGCACAGTAAAACAAAAATAAAAGACTTTAGAACACAAACTTTTTTAGAATGCGAAGAGTTCTGCATTTGAAACATATTAGGTTTAATAATCCTAAGAGACAATGATAAGCTATGCATTTTAACATACGCATAAACGAAAGACTTAAGTCACAAACTTGCGAAACATTTGAAAAACAAGCTGTGCTGCTATTCTGACATCTTCTCACATTTATTTTTAATTTAAATAAAATATTTTATATGTATATAATTATTTATATATATATAAAAATAAAATAAAACTTATTTTGACCTCAACAAAAATACATCCGCTTGATGATGCACAACTTATGCAGATGGCCGACATTGAAAATGAATAATGATCCAAGAAGCGAGACGTCTATTGTCAGAATTGGAAATTAAAAAGTGTCAACCCAGTGATTAAGCAAATTATGAGTGTGCAACCAAATGGAACTGACGCACTGAGCCACAATCACGAGCACTTAACAGGCACTCATAGTAATATAATATGGACAAGTAGCTAATTGTTGTAATTGCACTTTAGCCATTGTTAGATCATTAACTCAACGCATTGACAACTACAACTCACTATCTATATACAGTTTTTTTTATTTTTATTTTGAGTTTGGTTTCAGTTTGCCAAATATTATAATTCGTGACAAGGCATAATAATTATTGCACAATAGCAACTAATTAATGGGGTTACAAGCGACACTAACCCCAAAAACAACTCAAGCAGTGCCAAGTACGCCAGCCGATAAACCAATGTTAGTGTTAATGGTTATTCAAGGTTAAGAAACCAAGATAAATCATACTCCAGCTGCCAAATTAGCGTCCTTATCAGTCTATGACCCAAACACTCGTTGCTGCCTGGTACCGACTTGATTCTGGATAATTCACAAAAATAAAAAAAACCTTTGTAATTTATGATTTTTGAAATTTAAATGCTTGGCACGTATGCATACAGTTTTTTAACTTTTAACTGGATATACAAGTTAGGTAAAGGCTTCAAACCAAATAAGTTTCGCCGAAGAAAATATATATATATATATATATATATATATATATATATATATATATATATATATATATATATATATATATATATATATATATATATATATATATATATATATGCATGTCATTTATAGAGATGTGTGCTTTAAAGCTTTCAAGAGCGCCAAACGTCTTTCGCTTTATTATTCCAAGTGATCTCTTTAATAAAAAAAAGAATTAGTTTTATGTATTTTCGAAACTTGTCCCATAATAAAAGATCCAATCTCGTTCACATTCGCCACTCAAATTGAGCTGTGAAATTTTGTCAGTAAATTAGAGTGAATAGATCAGGTTTTTTAGTGTTCTCGACAACATTTTTGCACTTCATAAAGCATCAATAAATAATATAGGGCAATAACTGATTTTATTGAAGCACGCGAACAATTATGCTTAAATGCCCGTCAGGCTATGTGAATGCCCTATATTGAAATAAACACGCCGCATATTGAACTGCCTGAGCGTTAAGTATGCGCATCTTAATTCATTCATAAAAAGTTGAAAAATTTGTAAATTGATACAAAAACAATTGTCGATTGTTAAGTGCAAAAAGGCACTGAAGCGTTAAATAAAAAACATTGCAACTGGACACCAAGACCAAGTGGCATATAAGCCCATAAACAATGTATATATACTTATTTGCATAGGCGCAAATTACCGGCGGGGCAAGACTGAGAGACAAGTGGTGGGTGCGAGAGCGGGTCAGCTCATTTATTTTACATAATGCTCAAGGCAGTTGTGGTTGCTTCTTTGCTACATTGTTGTTGCTGTTGCATGTTGTTGCTATTGTTAACTGTTGCTCAAGTTCCATTACTGTTGTTGCTTTGTGTTTTTTGTTGTTGTTTTGTATTTTTTTGTGTTTGTTTGTTGTGCGGCTGTTGCGGTTAAGCTTCAATTACTTTTAAACAAATGCCACATAACGCGAGTCTAATTGCCCACAGCACCCCCAGCTGGCAACATGTATTCATACATTTATGTATCGGGCAATCTGGCAACATGTTGCAGGGCTGCAGCGCAACATGGGATCGTTTAGCAGCTGTCAATATCAATGGTATACCACTTACCGGCTTCAATGAGCAGCACTTTCCACTGCGGCACCTCCGAGAGACGTGACGCCACCACAGAGCCAGCTGAACCGCCGCCAATGACAATGAAATCGTACTCGTAGTCCGGCTCCGAGCGGAACTGCATTGAATTACAATTGAATTAGAGATTTGCATTTAATTTTTGGCAACGTGCTGACTTACCCTTGAGCTTGCGCGTCCGCATGGATCTTCCAGGTCGCATTGCGAGCGTATGAATACCTCGAGCAGACCCATGAATAACATAAATGCGCTGCCGCCGCATGTGGAGGCGAGTGTTGGTCCGGTGGGCACGCCCACCAAACAATCACAAGCTGATGTGCTGGTAGACATGTTGCTTCGAATCACTGTGAATAGCAGTTAAAAGTAAAAGATTTAAGCAACGAGCTTTACAGACTGTAAATTTTATTTTATTTTTATTTATTTTGTTTTTTTTTTTGGCAAATTAATGTTAATTATCAATAACAATTAAATATACATTTTATACATTTCACAATTAGATGTGGCCTTGCAACTGCAATAAATTGCAAGCCTCGAAGAGCCCAAACGGAATTTATTTAATCACGCCGAAAACAATGCCTTAGCTGCCGTCGCTAAAGAGGCGTCAGCGGTGCACGCCAAATGTCCATAAAGCAAAACACAAAACTCAAACATTTTTGAGTACCTTTGACCAAATTGCCGCCAGCATTGGTAATAGCAAGAGGCCAACATAGGCAGAAGACAGACAGAAGTCATAGCTCATCATCAGCAACAGCAGTCAGCTTGCCTCGTAGTTTGCATAGTTTCACATGACCTTAGCCCAATGCTGGCTAAAGTGCTGCCTATCTTTTATCTGATTTCTTCTCTTGAATCTTTTCCAAAAAAAATTTCAAAACGTTGCACGTTGAGTTCATGGCGCCTAAAACAGAAGCAATTGTTAAATAATACGACCCGCTGTAGTCCACTATGATTGAGTAATAATTATGCCAGTTGCTGATTCAATTGCTGTTTGGGTCAGCAACTCTGAACTGGAAGACGAAATTGAAGCTGATCTTTGTTATAGTAGTGGTCTTTATAAATTCCGTGTTTAATTCAATAAGGAATTTTGCTTTCTATTCAACTTAGTTGCGGAAATAAATCTTAACTACTTTATTTATATGGCTTTCTGGACTCACTAAGGCAAAAAGAAAATATAATTAATTTATTGTAAAAGAAAATTGTTTTCAGCTTATAGCAAATAGGAATAAGATGACCCTGATCGCGTCCACTTTTGTTTGTTTCTTTTGTTAGTTTTTACATTTTTATATAATCAGCTAATGGTAAAATTGCCTATTCATTAGATGCATAATCGAAATAACTCAATTTGTTAGCTGTGCATTTTTCACACAGTTTTTGGTAAGCGATTCAAGCGACGCCCGACCGAAATCCGACGTCCACAACAAAAGTGGCCACACAATTAAGTATTATTTTTTTTAAGGCTTTGGAGATGTCTACAACGTTTTTGACCTCAATTAGACTGAGCAATTCGCTTGAATTTGGCTAAAGCAATCAAATTGCAATTTGTAAGTGCAAAACCAAAAACAGAAAGTTTAACAAGAGAATCAAAAACAAAAACCAAAAACTGAACAAAAATAGCAACAACAAAATCGAGAAGTTCATGCAATTGCTACAGTTGGAGATCGCGATATCGACTTGCAACAATGATGGTGCGCACATTTGACATTTGAAACACGATTTGCTCAGTTACCATTTGTATTCGGCTCGTTTCTGGCCTCCGTTAGTGTCTCAGTTACAGTTTCCAACGGCAAAGTTGAAGGATGCCTCGAAAGTAAAGCATAAAGCATACGCAGCGTGCACGCGAGCGTGGAAAATCAAAAAGAGAGGCAGTTGACCTCGCAGCAAGTTTTTCCATCAAGCCAAAAAATAAATAAAAACTAAAGCAAACAACAACTACCTAAAAAAAAACCAGGCGAACTTCAGAGCACAGAAAATGCGTGCAGAAATCGTGCACAGTTGAATCCACTTCTATAAATAAAAATAATAATAATAATGAAAAAAAAACAACAAATATATACCTAAAAGTGGTTCCAAGCAACTTTTGGCACCAATGCCTTGAGTTATATAAAACTAGCTAGGAGTACTTGGGCTATTACTAAGCACGAGTCATATATGCGTGAAATACAGGAATTAAGAATTAAAAATAAAAAATAAAATAATAAATGATATTAAGATGCAATGAGCTATAGGAAAACAGCTTCAGTTCAGTATTGTACAAATGTTTGTAGGCAACTAATTTGAATTAAGTTGCTACGATCTCTGGATATAAACTAAATGATATCTTGGATATTGTTGACATCTGCTTAGCACAAGCTAAAATAGTTGGTTAAAATTAATATATATTCTTCTAATAAGTTCATATTCTTATATAATGAACAGAAACTCATAATACCTGTACAGAAATCAACTATAGTTGTCAGCTTTTCAGGCATTAGGTAATTATAGCTATGATAATAGATTTAAATCTTTATGCTTGGCACTTCCTTTGACAGCGCTATCTCCATAATTAGCTGTTGTATATTTATATCTCTATATATCGTCTTGTGCACTGAAGCGATGCGCCTGTCGATAGCGCGAGTGCCACATATCAATTGTTGTTGCGGTTGCAAAGGTAATAGCATTGTATTCGTGCTATGGGTATGTATGATATCTTCATTGATAGGGTTGGCATTGTCTGCATTGCTTTTGAAGGTTTCTTTCAGTTGTCAGTCAGCGAGTCAGTCAGTCAGCTAGTCAGTTAGTTAGGCAGTCCGTGTGGACTCGTGCTCATTGAGACGTTGCGCTGGTGTGAACAAGATAGTTATTAAAGAGAGATACGGCTGTAATCTGGCATATGACTATATATTTGGCAGCTTCTTTTTATTATTATTATTTTTTTTTTTGCTGCTTAATAATTGTGGGAATTATGCATTTATTAGAATAATAATAATAAACTAACGGAATTTATGCGTGCCATGACAAAGGCGTTAGATTAAAGCGTGCGATTTTTTGTGTTTGCCTTGCGTAATACTTATTATAGACAGGGCCTGTACTTGGGAAGCTCAGGGTCTGTATGTAAGCTCTTGCTTTATTCATATTAGTTGTAACTTGTATAAATAATAATAATCGACTCGTTAAATCGTCGACTAAAAGCCGTAGCCAATTTAACGCTGTGCACATTGTTTGGCACTTTGTAGCAATTAATTTAAGCAATATGACTCGCTGCCAAAACTGGTTGCAGAAATCAAAGCCAACTGTTAACGAGACCAAAATGGATCAAATAAACAAATTATGGTAAAAAAATAGCGCAAAAAACGGGTCATGAAGCGCGTCAAACTGACAAGCTGGCATAATGTACGTATGATTTAAAAGAGATGCAAATAAAACGAAAGCAAACAACAAATGAAGAGATAAAGGAAAAACAATCATAATAGCCAAATAAGCCACAGCGTGTTGCCGCTGTAGCTGTTGCTGTGCAGCCGGATCTATAAATTAGCAGCAACATCAACGCGACGCGCTGTGGCAGCAACAAGCTAATGTAATGCAAACATTGCGAATGCCGCGATATTGATAACTGAACTGAACTGGACTGGACTGCGGCTCTGGCTGTGGCTGCCGTTGCAACGCCGGCGGTTGGCCATTAGAAATTGGCCAAGAAATCAAACAGTGTGGCGGCTAACAACGTTAACAACAGCAGCAGCAGCAGCAGCAGCAATTGCATTCGCAATTTAAAGGAAGCAACCGCGCAATGCCTGGCTAAACTTGGCCAATGCATCTCAAAAGCATCTGTATCTGTGGCTGTGTATCTTTGTATCTATGTGTCTTTCGGATGCCGGTGTCGGTCTCATGGCTTAACTTCCTATTTTCACTTTCGTTAGTCTTGGCGCCCAGGCTGGCCAAAGTGATTCGGTTGTTTATATATTTTTTTGTATTCCTTTTTTCTTACTCTTGCTTTTGCTTACTTCGCATTGTCAACGCGCTTTCAACAATGTGCGAATATTTTGATGTGAGAATTTGCCAATTGTTTATGTTATTTATTTTTTGTTTGTTTTGTTATTGTCATGCGCATAACGTAACTGTTAATTTTGTGTTGAATGCGTTTTGCTTTATTGAAGTTTTGGGCAATTATCTTGAAAGAAATTTATGAGTATTCAAGAAGTTATGACATAGGTGTTTCCTATTAGAGAAATGTATATGTATTTCCTATGATAGTTACAAGTATAAGAAAAACCAAAATTTCTCGTTTTTACTAGTAAAATAAAAAAGTGCAATTTATCTTTATACATATTTATTTTTGGCACACTATACTATATAGCTACGATTCTAGAAAGTATTTATTTGTTGTATGTTAATTAAAGATTTTGTATATTTGATTTGGGCATTAAGTGTCAATTGTCTATTGTGGGGTTTTCCTAGAATTGTTTTATAATGATAGAAAACACATTCAAATATCGATAAGAATCTGTGAGAGATAATAAAAATCTAAGAAAAGCCATTAGAGGGGGCAGAGATCACACTTGAATTATACATTTGTGCAATTGTTAATGTCTAATTATTTCCAGCTAATACAGGTCCACAATTTGCATAGCACGATTTGATTTTATATACTTTACGTATCGCTTGAAACGGAAATACCATAAATAATACTTAAAAATTTGCTTCCACTAAAAATACCAGCTCGAAACGTGAATTTCTGTTTTATATAATTTACTTAAGTTTTTGATTTTGATTTTTGTAGTTGCTGTTGTTGTTGTTAGTTTGTTGCACGAACTACGTGATTGAATATTTGCAACATTTCGCTGCATTTGCATTTTCACCCGAAAATTTTCAGTTGCATTTTGTGTTTTTTTTTTTGTTGTGTTGCTGTTGCTGTTGCTGTTGCAACTGCAACATGTAATACCCTTGGCTGCCCAATGCACTGCCGCTGGGCTGATGCTCGCCAATTACGTTGGCAACAACAACAACAACAACAACAACAACAACCACAACCACATTGTGACCACAATTAAGTTTAAAGTGAAATTCTGCAATTGCCGGCGCATCATTTGAGCAACGCTGAGATGAGCTTTGTGCCTTTGATTGATCGCTGGTTACGTGCTGAAACAGGCATAAAAAAAGATAGCAATAGCAACAGCAACACCAGCAGCAGTAGCAACAACAACTGCAAATGAAATGTGTTGCTGTTTTGGCCTCCAGGCGGATGCAAAAGTGGGCAGCACGTCAACAGCGCTCGGGAGCTGCCTGTCAACTGACTGTGGCACCATGATTTCTGCCAAATACCCGACACTAACAACACTTTTAGTTTCATTGCTAAATGAGTGAATTTGTTAACAGAGTTGTTGTTATTGCTGCTGTTGTAATTGAAGATTTATACAAATTTCTCACGCTTATCGCAGGGGCAACATTTCTTATGTCAATTGAGTGTAGACTACTCAGTATTAGCTGATAGCTAGCTTATGTAGCTAAGATGTGAATAAAAATTATGTTATTTATTTTTTCAGATAGCAACCCGAAACTTGATTATATCTAAACACACTTTTAAAGATTTTTGATTAGTATACTTGAGACTTAAATTAAATAAATAAAAAAATCCCAATAGAATGTGCAAATAACCTGTTTGTATATAGAATGTATATCAAAACTTCTTATATTTATGATATTAATAATAATAATATATTAAACAAAAAATCGAATAATACTTTTGATTATTCAAAGTGTAATATATTTATTTTAGGACTCATATGTGATTTTATATATGTATATAATAATATACGAAAATGAAATTTGTTGAATGCAATAAAATGTAAATTCACAATTCGGATCAAGCATGGATAATTATTAAATTGTCATATGCTCTATGCAGCTAGACAGTCATCTATATATATATATGATTCGAAAAGAAGACACAATAAACAACAAATGACTCGCAACTTAAGCCTTTTGGCTTAAGCCTTTCGACTTTCTAAAAAGTAAATATGCATAAAATGATATGCTAATCGAAAAGTGGTTAAGTATTCTTAAATGCCAAGCCAAGACTTCAACCAATTGACCGACTGTCATGTGACCCAGTTAAGGTTTTATTTTAGTGCTGTCACTGTCTCTGTGGCATATGCCACTTCTAAGCTGAAATATAAGATCTGCCATAACGAATTGTAAACAAATAGTGGCCAAGCCGAAGATCATTTAAATGGCAAAAGCCAAATACAGCCGCGGCGCAAAGCAGCCAAGTAAAAGGCAAACAGATCGCAGTTGAATGAATGAATAAGTGAATGAATAAAAAAGGGAGCCAACAACCAGCAGGCAGATAAACAAACAGATACCAGCAAAAAGTCAATCGTTCAAGACTAGCAACAATAGCCTAACAAAAATCCTATAAAAATAGTAACAGCAACAACAATGGGAGGTAGCTGTGCAGCACGCTCCCAAAAACAGGGAGATACAAATTGTATCTTTAGCTGACATTTCAACATGACTTCAACTACAACTCCAACTGTGACTCGAGTGCGTGTGTGTGTGTGTGTGTGTATTGGCAAATACGTTTGCAATGTTTTTTTTGGGGTTTTCGGGTTTCGGTTTAACTACATGCCAAATCTGTCAAGACGGCACAAAAGAAAGCGAGCAATCGGCGTGGGTGTCTGGCGGTCAAAGCACTCGGCACTACAATGTGTAGCCGAACATTTCGTTTCATCGCCCGCAGCCGACACATGTTGAAGATACCCTAGATAGTGGATAGATTGGCAATTGTTAATAAACCACGGTTTGCCCCCAATAAAAAATATGATTTATCATCGTCTCAACTCTTCAGGCTTCACTTCCCTCTACTCCTGATCATTAACACTTTTTAATATATATATATTTATATACTTAAAAAATATACAAATATATATATATATACGGTTCTTTTTTCAATTTAAAAAACGTGTGCGCTTTCGAAATTTTGCTTAATGAGTTCAAGTCAAGCCATAAAAACGTAAATGACTTTTATATGAATTATTCTTTTATCAAAAATAAAATTGATTGCATTGATTTGCAATTTAAATTAAGATCAAATTACCCATTTTTTGTTTTTATTTAAGAGATGAACAACAATTTTACTGAATATGCGAAATTTGATTTTTTTATATTAAGATAAGTTAGAAGACATTTAAAAAAAATGAATGAAATAGGGGTTCACGAGAGATCAGTGCTTAGGGTTGGCCAGGGAAGTAGTCTGGTTAAGTATTAATTATATTTGTGTGTAGTTAATTAGCTCTTAGAAATGTTCTAATCTGAGAGATTTCAAAACTTAGTCCCATTTATTACACTCTTTCCCCTTTTTTATATGAGGCTCTACAAGTTTAGAGGGAGTTTGTATTCATCTTAATTACAAGAATTTGAACTTTAGTGATTTAATCTATTAGAAGTGGCGGGAGGGAAGCTACTTATTGGACATGCCAAACTTTGGCATTCTTTTAAAATAATTAATACTTTTATTAGTAATTATGGGATAAATGGTTAAGAGTTCGATATGGTTCATAGTAAATGGATAAAGGGTATCTTCTAGCTGTCTGTGTTGAGTTTTGGCCCATGCTTGATTCCACGTTTGAAACAATATAACTAGTTTTTAAGCAAGTGAAGCAGAGCATAGGGTTTCTCCATTCAAACAGTCCCAACTTATTTCTGTTGTTGTTAAAAGCTAAAATGCATTTATAAACGGATATTCACATGCATTCAAATCGATTGCAGATCTTAAGGCAAGTCTTGAAGTCTTTTACAATGTCTCAAGCTTCCGTTGGCAAAGAAGAAAAAAAATGAACCAAAAACCGGGCTAATTTCCTATTACTGTAATGAACGTTTTATGAACCGCTATAACGCAACACCTTTATAAGAGTTCGATACAGTTTTTTATTCGTGGCAGACAAAGCAGAAATCGAACCGATTAGCGACTACTTGGGTCATATATAAATATATATATATATCAAAGAAAAACCTGTACAATGGGCCAAACTAAAATTAGAAGCATGTCTTAAAATCGTGAGACACACACATACCATGACAGACGCTCGTACACATGTAATGCTCGTTAATTGTGTCAATCCGTAACGTATTGAAGTACTTTTATTTTAGAATGTAATTGCAAACTGAAAGCCAACTTTGTTGCCATGTTCCGTTTTGGGAGTTTGAACTGCAATTGGCGCTTCCTCAAATGCCAAAAAATAAGAGTTACTTACGTTTTCAATGCCCGGGTGCAGTTGTTGGCCAGTTTCCTTTTTGGGTTTGCTACCAAACAATTAGTTTTTTAGGCCTTTTTCTTCGCAGCACGCCGCTCCTTATTGGCAATGTTTTTTTTTTTTTACCAATTGCACAACGCGTTGAAGATGTGCACAAAAATTTGACAAAAACTATTTTCTTTAAAAATGTTTTTCGTTTTTTTTCTTCTTCTTTTTTGGGGTTTGGTATATGTTCGGCACACACAGTTGCACACACACGCACAGTACTTAGTTTTTCCTTTTATAGCTTGAACGGGCAACTCATTAGCCCGCTAGCAGCTTGGGCCTGGCTAAGAGCTTTGTAACTTGTTTTGAACTGCGCGCAATCGCAGACCGTCATCGACTCAGCGTTTGGCCGGCAAGCGCGGCTCTTTTTAAACTCCCCTCACAAAGCCCATACGAAGCTTAAGCTGTCGACTGGTTCATTTTGAAGTTCGCGAACCACTTGTTCACAAGTTCAGCTTAAAGCTTGCTTCGCGCTCTCTGAAAGCTTAGCAGACTTATAAGCGTCATGAATTATTGGGAGTGGAATTTGAATTATAAATTCTGTGTTATAAATTCAAATATTACAGTTTCAAAATAACCTTAAAATAGTTTCAACGGTAATTATTTATTAAAATATATAATTATATTATTATGTATATTAATATTATCAATAATATTCTTTTTGTCTTTTTTCGTATTCCTTGTGTTTTTAAACAAAAATAAATAATAAATTTGCTTTTTATCAATATATTATAAATAATTAAATTTTATTTTCAAGTTTTTAGTATAAGGTTAATGTGTGAATTGGAAAAACCAGACTTTTTATAGTTTCTGCGTATCGTAACGACCAATAATAAGGGTGACTCATGCACAAGTACTGCAATTCCCGCCAGTGTTGTATAATTTGTTGACGGCAACCCATCCCCGGGCAACTATAATATAATCAAAATACGTCACAAGGCTTCTTCAACCACTGCTTGCAAGCAAGAGCGTTAGCCAAGCTCGCGCCAGAGAGAGCCAAGCGGCCCACACAAAAAGTTAGCAGTGGAGAAACACTCGCCGAGTAGCCCACACAAAAAAATAGCGAGCGTGGGAAATGCGCCTGCGCAGGATTAACGATTGGCAGCTGGACAACGAGTTGGTCCCAAGACACTTGAAAGGCAAAATAAAGCGCAAGTGCTACGGAACTGCGTTTTACAATTGCAACAGTAAAAACTCTGCAAAATATTTGTAAAAATATAAGGAAGTAACGAAGGAAGTGTACAAGTAAGAATATTTGAATTATGAATATTAAACAATTAAAAAATAATTTAAGAAAAAAACATTTAAAAAACGCCAACGCAAACCAGCTGCAGTTAAATACTTGAAAATTATTGGTATTAAAATGTGTGTTGACAACGTTTTCAAATAAACGTGGATGATATTAAGTGAAAACTGTAAAATGTGCATTTCTTATGCATTCGAAACAAAAGCTTCAGAATTTGACTAAAATCGAACAAAAAATCTTTGAAGTAATGCAGCCTGTTCTATGGCAGGGGTGGACTGATGAATCATGCGAATTAGCATACACAAGTATGCGTGTGTACAGGTTTCATGTCTGTGCTATATCGTGTATGTGTGTGTGTTAAGTAATGAAAAATAACAACAAGAGTGTGCGAAAAGCGTGAAATCTCTAGCAGCAGCTGGTAAAGAAGAAAAAGAAAAAGTTTAGAACAGATTTGTAGTAAAATCGATGTGTGAAGACGTTTTTTTTACTCTTGCTATTTATACTTTCTTATCTATTTGGACTTCTTTTTATCTCGAGTACTCATTCCAACTAATTGCTATTCCGTGCAGCTACACGAAACTACGTGAAAGCAGCCAAGAACCCAATCGCAGCGCGGCTCAAGCCAAAAGGCATTTAAAATGGCTGACGAGTATATGCCAGATGTCAGCTTCATGGATACAAGTGAGTAACATATTGTAGCCAAAACTAATGGCCACACTTACCAAATATCATTAACTAAACAGCCCAAAGTTGCAGCACAAGTTTTGTCTAAGTTTTCCATCGTGTGAAACTCAAAGAAAGTTTTCAGCGTTACAACGAATTGTTATGATGTATATTATTTCTTTTATAAAGATTAGCTGAATAAAAGAGACTTAGGCTTAGGTCTTGGATTACAATATACTTTTATAAATTATTTAAAATTTTAATTTTTTATTTCAAATTCAATGGGAATTATTTAATCAAAATTTCATTTAACTCAATACAGTTAGATAAGTCCAATGATAGAGATAGATATATTTATAATTAATTATAGACTATAATAAATATAATAAATAAACTAATAGGAATTCTAGTGTTGGATAGAAGGAGGGTAGATATATTATATAATATCTTGTAAATTTTGACAGAGTACGGGGGTGTAGGGCGTTTAGCTGATAGCATTTACGATAATAATTTTCTTTTTGAAATGCTCTGTTTTTAACCAATTGCTCTTGATTGCCTTTGCCGCAGTTGTGCCCGCCATACTGGGCCTTACCGCAGCCGCTGTGCTCTCGACGGTGGCTTGCATCTGTGCCAAGCAGATGCGCTTACGAAACAAGAAGCAGAATCAGCATGATTCGTCGTTTCCATTCCAACCAACGCGGCGTCCGACTGCGGTTCGTTCGCCCAGCGGCCAGCCGCCGCACTATTTGAAAAAATCGCCATCACCCACTGGGGGCAAGCAAATGGGCTTGCTTTCGCCCATGCAGGATCAGTCAACGTCGCCGATAGCACCGCAGAACATGAAGTATGTCGAGGAGGATGAGATGTCGCAGCAAACTCAAATGGCACAACAGCAGCATAACTCCAACAAGCTTAATGTTGTCGACAATGCCAAGCACCACAATCAGCACCACTCGCCGGTGGAGACCATTGCCAATGGCAATGTGACCATCACTTTGGATGAGACGCTGACCAATGGCAAGGAGCTGACCGTAACTGATCAGTATGGGAAGCTGGGTACCATTTACTTTAAGCTGCGCTATCTGGCTGAACGAAACGCTCTCATGGTATCCATAATACGCTGTCGCGGACTGCCCTGCAAGGGTGGTGCTGGTGGCACTGGAGACATACCCACTGGCATGAATGGACGCACCCAGGCGGCCACCGATCCGTATGTTAAGCTGCAGCTGCTGCCGGACAAGCAGCATAAGGTGAAGACCCGTGTGGTGCGCAATACCAGGAACCCGGTTTACGACGAGGACTTCACATTCTATGGCTTAAACATGAACGATCTGCAAAACATGAGCCTGCACTTTGTTATACTCAGCTTCGATCGGTATTCACGCGATGACGTCATTGGCGAGGTTGTCTGCCCATTGTCCTCCATTGAGATTGGCGACATATCGAAGGAAGCGCTCTCGATCAGCAAGGAAATACAGCCACGCAGCCTGAAGATACGCGCCCAGGGACGTGGCGAGCTCCTCATCTCGCTCTGCTGGCAGCCGGCAGCCGGGCGCCTAACTGTCGTTTTGTTAAAGGCACGTAATTTGCCACGCATGGATGTCACCGGCCTTGCTGATCCCTATGTCAAGATCTATTTGCTCTATAATGGCCAGCGCATAGCCAAGAAAAAGACTCATGTCAAGAAACGCACGCTCAGTCCGGTCTTCAATGAGAGCTTTGCTTTTGATATACCGGCTGCAGAGGTGAGTAATATTATAAGTCTTTTATAATTTTAAACTTGAAGAAATTACTCAGGCGTTACCCGTTGCTCCCCACTTGATAAGTTTTAGAAGTTCCCTTTTATATCTGTATATGAGCGTTAAAGTGAATATATTAGAAAACTAATATATAGGTTTCTTTTTATTTTTATACCCATTGAAAATTGGAATTCGGGTTATAGTATAGTATAAGTATAAAATAGGCAGTAGGAGACGTATATATGTATTCTTGATCAAGACCACAAGCTGAGCCCAGTCCGTCTGAGTGTCTGCTTGGCTCGTAAGCCACAAAAGCTAAAGGCTAGAAAACTTTGTATAATTCTGCATACCATACGTAGTACGAGCTTATCATTTTCTTTCTCGATAACTTATCTTATTTCCTTATTATCGATAAAAATCGATATTTGACTTCGTTTTATAAACATAGCTTGAATGCCACAAAATGAAATGAATATACAGTTCGTGTACATTTTGGATTATGAATACATTTCTTCCAAATTCGAAAAATACATATTTCAAATAGATAGAGATATAGAAGCTTGGGCTTCGGCGAATACACACATATAAATGCCATTATCAATGTTTTGAAATTTTGAAAGTAAACTAATTCAACAATTAAGTTGCCATATTAAAGCTCATAAGGCAGCTCGAGCGCAGTCACTGCGCAGTAAGCAGACTGTTTTTTCTATGTATGAATTCAAAACAAACGTAGAATGGGGCTTAGGTATCTCCTAGTCGGACAGTCCCCACTCCAGCATTCTTACTTGTTTCAATACAAGTATTTTCTGCTAAAAATAATAGTTGTTTCAACTTCATTTAATATGATTACGGCCCAGAGCCTGTTAAATTTCTAATTTCGTTGCACTAACTTTATTGCCTATGACTTGAGCATCATTTGTTCCGCTAATCAGTTAGTCAACTAATCGAACAGCTAGTTAATTAAACAAAAAGTTATTCCCTCCTTTATATGGATATACATTAAAAAGAACTGTGTTTTAGGGCACTGGCGCCACATTGGAGGGTGTCTCATTGGAACTGATGCTACTCGACTGGGATCGCGTGACCAAGAATGAGGTAAGCCCACACATTACGCTTTAATTGGCAGCTACCTAAAGCTCTCACTCTCTGATGGTCATAGGTTATTGGACGCCTGGAGCTGGGTGGACCCAATTCGAGCAGCACCGCTTTGAACCATTGGAATGAAGTGTGCAATTCGCCACGTCGCCAAATTGCCGAATGGCACAAGTTGAACGAGTGAAATGCTTAAACTGTATCAATTTTTGGGGCAGCGACCCGGCGCTGGCGCCGCCTACCCAACCATAAAAGAAACAACAACAACTAAAAACAACAACAAAACAGGCAAACAACATATACAAATATTAAGTTTTTAATATACAGTTCGATTATAATTTTTTAATTAAGTTCAAGATTTTAAAATGATTTTTTTTTGACTTATGCTCAATAATTTTATTTATGTTCTATTATATATAAATATATATTTATTATATATAAATAAAACAAAAAAGTTTAAGCAAAAATTAATATACCACAAGAAAAGAAAAAACTTAAGTATATAAATGTATTAGAAAATGTTTAGTATGTAACAACAATGCGTGTAAATGTAAGATAATTAATTAAAAACTTCACATAGACCTACATATAAATGAAAGATAAAACAGGTACCCCTACGAATAGATACAAACACACTTCGATTTGTTGCTGTATAGAAACGATTTATTACATTTGCGACTCAAGCAAAGCTTTGATTCTATAAAAGAAAATTTCTTTTTGAGCTTAAGCTATTTCAATTGCACTCGAAAAATACGTTTTACTTGAACAAATATTGTTTGTAGTCCATTCATAATAACTCTGCCCACCATAAATACTTTTGGTATTTGTTTAACATGTATTTATATTGTATTTAAAAAGTAATCTTAGGCATATGTTTATTTATTATTTATCACAAAATAAGTTCGAACTACACTAAAATAAAAGACAAATACGAAAACATCCCTCAAAAAAATAAAAAATAAAACAAATACTTAAATAGTTCGTTAAACAAAAAAAAAAAAAATTTTCACAATGTGTCCGAAGTGAGAAAAACGCTTGCTGCTTATCACTTATATAGACAAATAAAAGTACGTAAAAAAAAACAAAAATGAATTAAAAATACAAATAATGCAAAACAAATTGAAATGAAAAAAGAAACTTGAGAGAACACGCAGCAATTTGCTTAGGCACCAAAAAGCTACAAAATCACACACAAAAAGAACGAAACAAGTCGAAAACCCAAAAACCAAACAACACAATAGAATAGTACTTATACGAGTAAGAAGGCAACACATATTGTATGTAGAAACCACAATTATCAACTAATTGTATGATGTAGAGTTATGAGATACCACATATGAAATACATAGAATGCATAGCTCAAAATCCAGAACCCAATAAGCATTATCCAAAGCTAACTGCACTTTATGATATATAAAAGCCTAACTAAGCAATGCTTACTACGCAAACTCCAATCAAGAGTTGAATCTATACCATCATCATATTTCAGCTCCTGTTTGCTACATTTTGTAAAGTGCAACAGAAAATGTAATAAAAAAAGGACAAAATAAAATAAGAGTAAGCTAACGGCGAGTATACAATGCATACTATAATTATTATACCCCCCAAAAACAAAAATTCAATTTGAGTCCACAATCAAACTTCAATTCGTCTAAAACGCATACAATAATTAAAAAATAAAAACAGATTTTCATATACATAGATATATAACTATATACATACGTATAGATAAAAGTACATACTTCATGCAAATAAATAAATAAATAAATATATATATATATTTAAGTTTCTTTATTGACACTTCTAAAAACATAAAAATCATTTACTTTTATTTCACTGTCACGTCAGAGTACAAAATATTTATTTGAATCGATCAAAAATAAGTTGAGCAATTGACGGCGTTAAGATTAAGACTAAGGATACAAATCTTCTAAAAATAGTATTTATAGCTCTGTTATCTAAATGTATTGCTGACATTGATCGTGGGGCGCATTTGTAGCTTATTTTGATTGATTGTTTCGAAGAATAGGTTCCATGTTTGAGTTTTTGGTACTAAGTTCTTGTGCACATGAATTGTCTAATATATGTACGGGGTTAAGTGTTTGAAGTATTAAGAGCTTAAAGTATCCGATATATGAACGGAGGCTATATATATATATTTCGGGGATGAGGGTGATCCAGATGCATCTCTAGTAGGCCTTTCAGACTGAATTTTATTTGTATTATTTAATTAGGCTTAGAAAGCAGCGAGTCGCATTTTTCTCTTATCTCTGCTCTCTTTGTATACTGACCGAACTTCTTATTTCTAGCACTGTCTCTCTCTGCTAATCACACTCGGTTCTTTTCACCATGACAATTGCGCCACACTCTGTCGAAGCGACTCTCTCGATGTCAGACCTCGTTCCTTGCTCGAGTTTCACAACACTAGAACACTACCCCTCTCTGCTCTCTGCTCTTTTCAGCCTTCTTTCATGATGTAATGCTACTTAAGAGTTCCTCAAACTAATGTCATACTAACACTTAATATGAATCAAATAAATCTTCGATATACATATATGATATATATATATATGTATACCAACTATATACATGCAGTTTAAAATTCCACATTGCATATGTCATAGCACTAGCCATACAACACATAGATGTGACATTTAGAGCATACAATTTATGCATTAATGGTCGATGCAATGGTCGATTCGTATATGAAGTCCTTCTATGTTTACTCTTCGTTCTCTTCCCCATATGTATTTATTTATGTATGCAAGCAGCAAAAAAAAAATATATATATATCTTCTAAAATGTTTCCAATGTTTGCTTAGTCAGTCACTTGTGCGCATCGGTTATCTCTACCTAAACCTTGCTAGTTTCTCAACTGTCATCGCATGGACTGCTCAGCGAAACTTGATAATCCAGCCATAGTACATATCCATACAGCATAAATACCTTCGTAAATATTTTAAATATAAAATACACTGCAGATCATATTCCAAACGATTCAGTTTCCGATTGAGTCCGTTTGGGAATAGTAAAACTTCTGTGAGCAATATGTTGTTAATTCTACTATCCACGATTCTACTCTCAGTGCCTGGTCGTGTACAAGGAACATTGGTAAATGTTTCTCTCCAGTCGTATAATATTTATAGACCTTCCAAGAATCAAGACAATTGGAAAATAATTTTCTTGGTGTTTGCTTTAAAGGGTTAAAGCTTTTATTGGACCATATAGACAAATATTTAGCTTGTTGATCTTGAGAAGTATGCTGGGTCCAAAGACAAGTTTCTGGAATCTGAATATAAATTGAAAATCTTGCAGAATTTAAAAAAAGTAGGAGATCGATTGAGGATGAACCTAAGATGAATTGGTTTGCTGCTGCACATAGATGGCAAGAATTTGGTGGTCATTTGATTAGTATTCAAAATGAACAAGAGTTTCAAGCACTCTTAGTCAAACTAAACATAGATCATAATTATTGGACTGATATCACAGTGCAGATGGGGTATACACATTACACACCACATGTCATAAAGTTCCTTTATTGAATTGGAAGCAGAACGAACAAGCCAATGGGAACAATTTGGAGAGTTGCGTTCACTTATCTGTTGTAAATCTAAAGGTGAATGACAGAAACTGTAAAGGTGAAGTATATTTTAAAAGCGAATATAACGACTAAACAGATTTTTATGTTAATTGAGAAAAATAAATAGCTTTTTCTTGAATATATTTTAAAATGTTTTCTTGAGGACTTAATATAGCATGCTTACGACGATTGAGAAATACTAGGTTTTGCAAAGAGGTATGTTAACTTGACAGTGTGACGTCCCATTTTCATGATCGGTGTTTGAATATGAAGCAACTTTCACACTGTTATCTGTCTTAAAGCCTGTGGAAAAAATATTAACATAAAGTACGGCTAAGTAATAGTTACATTTAGATTCATAAATCGAACAATATAATGCACAAAACTCGAGTTTGAAATACAAAAGACTAACCACAAAAAATATATGTTTGCGTGATTATCGCCATCTACGGTTGAGCCAATGAACGTATGAATGTATGCGCATAGTCTGTACAGAAAAATATTTGGCCACTGTTTCGTTGAGGGAGAGTGAAGCTCTTATACTTTACAGTTATATGTCATTGGCTTTCTCTTTCCATATTCATCACTGCGATGGGATGCTGTGACTTGAATACTGCTAAAGAGAATATGTTGAAATGTTAAGTAAATTCCCGATTACTGCCATCTACTGATTCAGCCAATGAACTTATAATTGATCTCGCTGATAAGGGCCATTAAGCTTACAGCTGTTCTCATTTGAACTTAAGCGTTCGAAGTGAACAGTGTGTCTTTGGTGAGCGGCTGAAACGATTTCGCAATATTCAAGATTGTCAGTTTATTTTATTTGTTTATTTGTGTATAAAATGCTTTTAACTATATTTTTGGCTGCAATAACCGCGTATGCACAAGGTGAGTAAAAAAACATATTTGTCTAAAATTTTGATTATTATACACATACCTTTTTTTTATTTTAATTTATTGTTTTTCTCTATTTCGTTATCTTTCCATATATACTCATCTTTTCTTATCGCTTGATTTGTGTACACAGTATCAGCTGGTCTAGTGGGTACTTGTGCTTCGGATGAGTTTACGTGCCGTGATGGAAGCTGCATTGACAAGTTATTACTTTGCGATGGTAAAAAGAATTGCCCAGATTCAAGCGATGAAATCTTCAGCGCCTGCTACAATGAAACCTGCAATGGCTTCCGCTGCAACTACGGCGGTTGCATAAATGAAAATCTAACGTGCAATAATATTGACGATTGTTGGGATAGCAGCGATGAAAATAAATATATGTGTGCGAATGATGAAACGATGTTAGAATTGCTGACGGAGCTGCAAGGTAGCTGCACGTGAGTATGGCGCTTACTTTTGTCCATTTTTTTTGTGGTGCGTTATAACTCAACTCTTTATAGCAATGAATACGTAATGCAATGCCCGGAGAGCGGAAAGTGTTTGAAGCTGAGTAAGCTGTGTGATGGCATTGGCGATTGTGAGAATGGTGAAGATGAGGATTTAAATCTGTGTGGGAGCGGCGAGTGTCCCTTCAACTCGTTTCGATGCGAGAGTGGAGCCTGCATAAAGATGGAGAGCGTCTGCAATCTAAATATCGATTGTAGCGATGGTAGTGACGAGATACCCGCAATATGCATTAAGACGCAAATAAATGATTCAGTAAATATCACGGATACGAATGTTAATAGAAAAGAGTCTGAAGAGATTCCGAAGATAGCAGTGTGGAAGACTAACAGCTGTCCTGTGGTTCTCACACCGGGCATGCACGTTGAGAATTATTTTTCTCACTTTGTCTACACGTCGTATGTTGAGGTGCCAGATCAAAGCATCGTAGACGTAACTTGCGATAAAGGTTACAAGCTCGTTGGCTCCAATATCAACAAATGTAATAAGAGCAGGTGGCAAAACGGGTGGATTCCGTGTGTGCGTTATTGCGAGCCAAGCCCGTATTCACGCAGCATCGTCTATTCGACAAAGTGCAGCGAAAACTCCAACATTGTCGATTGCTATGAGACAGCTCACGTGAACACTGAATTGTTGGTATCTTGTTCGGCAGGCTACAAGTCCGATTCGGGTCATGATCAAATTGGTCGCCACATCTGCAATGAGAATGGTGAGTGGACTGTCGTCGAGGCGAATCCCACCTGTAAGCCCATCTGTGGAGTCAATTCTCCGCAGCATCCCAATATCACGACCTGGACTGTCAGCCTATTTCGGCGCACCGCAGGTTGGGATGCGATCTACACTTTTAGATGCTTGGGCACTATTTTATCACCTTACATTGTAATTACTGCCGAGGCCTGTTTTTCGCACAAGGATGATGCACCTCTTTTCTTCAAAATTGCCGAGGGCCATCACAAAATCAACTTTCGTGAGGACGAGGATCATGGTTATGCTCTACATAACGTAATGGAAATACATATTGTCACATAGTAAGTGCCGCCAAAAACTAGAGGCTACATACATAACATTTATTATTAATTTTTTTTTCGAAATAAAAAGTCTTTCGTTACGCATTTCGTTCGTTACTCTCATTATAATAATCTGAACTTGACTAATCTTAACTTTTATCTTTTATTATAGCCACAAGAATCATATGGCAGCCATACTTTCCCTGGTAAAACCTTTTAGCTTTGGTGGTTTAGTTCGACCCGTTTGCTTGGCTCCATCTTATGATGACACGAAACCAATGGAAATCGAAGGAGTCTTTGATGACGATCAGTTGGGGGAGGGACAGACGGAATATGAGGACTCCAAGCACTATCTAACATACTTTGTAGCCAGCAAATCGATCAAATATAACATAAGAAGCTTTATCTTGCCTATTGTACATGATATATCAAAGAGCGAGCGGGATCCTTGAACATTGAATTCACTTTATTATATTTTGATTTAAGAGCTAAAAATAAATGTGAATGTACATAAACTAAAACACACACACGCCCACTACTTGAGCCTTTGATTCAGCATTCAGCATTCAGCATTAAACACAAAACGTATTTTAAATAGTACACAGACTTGAGATTTGGAAAATACACATATTTATTCAATCACTGTGTGTAACTGTGTATATAACTTACCAGAAAATATTTATATTCTTGATCAGGGTCAACAGCCCAGTCGATCTAACCCTGTCTGTCTGTCAGTCCATCTCTCTGTATGCATGGGAGGTCGATCTTGAATCTATAATGCCTAGAGATTTAAAATTTGCTTCAAATATTCAATAACCTTTCCCTGTTTAATAAAATCCATTAATAACGTTATCGAATAGTCAAATAGAGTTGGCCAATTTTGACTTTTGCTTTAGATATAATTAATACAATTTTAAATTATTTCACATTTTTGATACCAGTTGCATGATTCAAAAAATTAAAAATATTCAGCTTCAGTTGCAAATATAGTCAATATGTAAGACAGTTTATAATTTAATAGAATATGTTGATCATGAGCTGAAAACTTAATTGAAGTCCGTTTAGTGACACAGAAGCTATTAAAGAAAACATAGTATTTTCTCTATACATATTTGGATTATTTTTCGAATTCTCTGCAAAGAATCACAATTGCGTTTGAATTGTATTTAAATTGTCAGCTGCTACATTTGATTCGCATTTGTCATGTGGCTCATGAATTTGCTGAATAGTAATACTTGTAATTACATAATAATTTGTTGATAAGTAATAAGCAACAAGTACTTGATCTAAAGCCTGTAAAAATTACAAAGTTGAAATATGGAAAGATCGCAAAAACTAATTACAATTTACAGAGCGGATGACACGACCATTTCTCTCACGACCACATAGTCTGTACAGAAGAATATTTGGCCACTGTTTCGTTGAGGGAGAGTGAAGCTCTTATACTTTACAGTTATATGTCATTGGCTTTCTCTTTCCATATTCATCACTGCGATGGGATGCTGTGACTTGAATACTGCTGAAGAGAATATGTTGAAATGTTAAGTAAATTCCCGATTACTGCCATCTACTGATTCAGCCAATGAACTTATAATTAATCTCGCTGATAAGGGCCTTCAACTTAAAGCTGCTCTCATTTGAACTTAAGCGTTCGAAGTGAACAGTGTGTCTTTGATGAGCGGCTGAAACGATTTCGCAATCATCAACATTGTCAGTTCTTTTTATTTATATTATTCTATTTGTATATAAAATGCTTTTAACTATATTTTTGGCTGCAGTAACCGCGTATGCACAAGGTGAGTAAAAAAACATATTTAATACATATAATTTGTTGTTTAATTTTTATATACATTGAGGAAAGTGAAAGGAGTATATTGGGTTTGTGCAATGTCCGTCTTGCTGTCCGTCCGTCTGTCCGTCTGACCGTCTGTCCGTATGAACGCAAACTATTTCGACGGTATTGAGGCTAGAGACTTAAAGCTGGGAACATATACTGGTGAATACCCTCGAATTATAAAGTGTCAAGATTTTTCCGATACGCCCACTGGCAAATCGGAAAATGCATTTTCCAGAAACCCTGCATTGTCAAAAACCCTATAAGTTGAAGTGATTTAAAATTTGAAATTTGGAACGAATACTCGCGCTCACAACCCAAGATGAAAAATATATGACGGATAGATCTACGCCCATAGGGGGCGTGGCAAACCGCGAAAATTTTATATCTCTTTAAGTTTAAAACTAGAAACTTCAAAATTGGATAATTGAGTCACTGGTGATCTCCTCTATCGATGACTCAAAAATAATTGTTTTATCCCCGTTTGGCGTGGCATACCGAAAAATACGCTGTTATTTTCACATTTTTGAAGCGTAAGCTTCCAAATTTTGCAGTTACGTTACCTTAGACTCCTTCTAAAGATTGGCATGTCTACATGTCTACGCCTAATGGGGGCGTAGCGAAACGGATCTGAATGTAGAGCGCTTTGCACAAAATCTTGTGTGTTTTGAGCACTGTTGATGCTTGAAATTTGGAATATATACTCAAGGTGACAGCCCAAGAATAATAAGATATGGCGAATATTATTATCTTTAGCTAGAAACTTAAAATTTAACGACTAAATTACTATTGACCTCCTCTATTGATTTGCCAAAAACTATAAAAATATATACCAATTGTTGGCGTGGTAAATCAGAAATTGAAGATGGTAGCGTTTGGGCCATGAATGAGTATTTTGCAGTCGGTAACACCCGGCAACGTTCTTATTTGTTTTTTTTTTTTTTTTGCTTTGTCTCTCTATATGTGCTCATATTTTCTTATCGCTTGATTTGTGTACACAGTGTCAGCTGGTCTAGTGGGTACTTGTGCTTCGGATGAGTTTACGTGCCGTGATGGAAGCTGCATTGACAAGCTATTACTTTGCGATGGTAAAAAGAATTGCCCAGATTTAAGCGATGAAATCTTCAGCGCCTGCTACAATGAAACCTGCAATGGCTTCCGCTGCAACTACGGCGGTTGCATAAATAAAAATCTGACGTGCAATAATAATGACGATTGTTGGGATAGCAGCGATGAAAATAAATATATGTGTGCGAATGATGAAACGATGTTAGAATTGCTGACGGAGCTGCAAGGTAGCTGCACGTGAGTATGGAGGTTACTTTTGTTTTTATACCTGAGCCCATTGAAAATCGGAATTCAGGGTATAATGGTTTTGTTGAAATGTCAAATGTATGTAACAGGCAGAAGGAGGCGTGGCAGACCCCATAAAGTATATATATATTCCTCATCAGGGTGACGAATTGAGTCAATATAGCCATGTCCGTCTATCTGTCCGTTCGTCCGTCCGTCCGTATGTGTGAACGCGTCGATCTCAGAATCTATAAGTGATAGAGACTTGAAATTTTGTTTGTAGGTCCCTGTATAGCACGCGCAGATCAAGTTTGTGTTTAGATTCATTAATATTTTATACAATTTTGGTTTTTGTTGTATTGTATTATGGACACCGGCTAAAAAGGAAATTTTTTTTTTTAATAATTTAATTTTACCATCAAACATTTTTTCTGCTTTAATAAATACATAACTGAGTATATTTAAAAACGCAGATCGGACGGAATTCAAGGGATCTCCTAGTCGGGCACCACCGACTAAAGTTTTCTTACTTGTTTTTCGTTGACGATTATGACTTTTTCTTAAAAAAGTACGAGTTTGAACATTTTTGTAATAATTTTGTTAAACTGTCAAATGTATGTAGCAGGCAGAAGGGGGCTTGGCAGACCCCACAAAGTATATATATTCTTGATCTGGGAGACGAGCTGAGTCGATTTAGGCCTGTCCGTCTGTCTGTTCGTCTGTCCGACTGTCCGTCTGTCCGTATGTATGAAAGCGTCGATCTCAGAACATATAAGAGCTAGAGAAATTTTTTCGTAGGTCCATGTGTAGCATGCGCATATTGATAAATTGATAAATCGATAACTTTCCCTGTTTTATTGTTATCGATTAAAAACCTTATCAAAATCAAGGTTTTAAATTATATCTTGTACATCTTTCGAGCTAGAGTCTCTAAATTTTGTATTTAGAATAATTTATATTTTATACATTTTCGATTTTTGTTATATTTTGGATACCACCTCAATTTTTTCTGCGGTAATAAATATATAACTGGGTATATTTAATAACGCAGATCGGACGGGGCTCAGGGTATTTTCTAGTCAGGCACCTCTGACTAGACGTTTTTTACTTGTTGTTAACTGATCTGTTTTAACCTGACTCTTTAAAGCAATGAATATGCAATGCAATGTCCGATGAGCAATAGGTGCTTAAACTGGGGTCAGGTGTGCGATGGCGTTGGTGATTGTAAAAACGCTGAAGATGAGTCTTCGAATCTGTGCGGAACTACTCAGTGTCCCGGAGGGTCGTTTCAATGCGAGTGTGGAGCCTGCATCAATATAAATCGGTTATGCGATCACAATATCGACTGTGCCGATGGTAGCGATGAGATGCCCGCAATATGCATTAAGACGCAAATAAATAATTCATTGCAGATGGATGAAAACCCGAGCGTAACAGAATGGACCACCAAGACTTGTTCTTTGGTTCCCAAGCAGAGCATGCATGTGTCTGATTATTTTTCGCAATTTAACTACAAGCCAGACGACCAGGTGCCAGATCAAAGCATCGTAGAGGTGACTTGCGATGACGGATACATAATCTTTGGCTCGGACATCAACAGCTGCAATAACAGAACATGGGAAACAAAAGGGATCTTATGTGTTCGATATTGCGAGCCAAGCCCGTATGTACGCAGCATCGTCTATTCGACAAAGTGCAGTGAAAAATCCAACATTGTCGATTGCTATGAGACAGCTCACGTGAACACTGAATTGTTGGTATCTTGTTCGGCAGGCTACAAGTCCGATTCGGGTCATGATCAAATTGGTCGCCACATCTGCAATGAGAATGGTGAGTGGACTGTCGTCGAGGCGAATCCCACCTGTAAGCCCATCTGTGGAGTCAATTCTCCGCAGCATCCCAATATCACGACCTGGACTGTCAGCCTATTTCGGCGCACCGCAGGTTGGGATGCGATCTACACTTTTAGATGCTTGGGCACTATTCTATCACCTTACATTGTAATTACTGCCGAGGCCTGTTTTTCGCACAAGGATGAAGCACCTCTTTTCTTCAAAATTGCTGAGGGCCATCACAAAATCAACTTTCGTGAGGACGAGGATCATGGTTATGCTCTACATAACGTAATGGAAATACATATTGTCAAATAGTAAGTGCCGGCAAAAACTAGAGGCAGTCTATACATTCCTAAGCCTTAGCGGGCACAAAGTCATAACATCATATATGAATTTTTTGTTTCGAAATGAAAAGTCTTTCGTTACGCATTTCGTTCGTTACTCTCATTATAATAATCTGAACTTGACTAATCTTAACTTTTATCTTTTATTATAGCCACAAGAATCATATGGCAGCCATACTTTCCCTGGTAAAACCTTTTAGCTTTGGTGGTTTAGTTCGACCCGTTTGCTTGGCTCCATCTTATGATGACACGAAACCAATGGAAATCGAAGGAGTCTTTGATGACGATCAGTTGGGGGAGGGACAGACGGAATATGAGGACTCCAAGCACTATCTAACATACTTTGTAGCCAGCAAATCGATCAAATATAACATAAGAAGCTTTATCTCGCCTATCGTAAATTATATATCAAAGAGCGAGGAGGATCCTTGAACATTGAATTCACTTTATTATATTTTGATTTAAGAGCTAAAAATAAATGTGAATGTACATAAACTAAAACACACACACGTCCACTACTTGACAATTACATAAGTATTATTATATATATATTATATATATATATATATATATATATATATATATATATATATAATTAGTTTTATTTACTTATATTCGGATTTAAGTACTAAATTTGATGTTTTATTTTTTCCATGTTCGCGAAATAAACCTTTGATGAAAGTTTTCTCCCGGTGGCTGGCTTTCATTTGCTATGCTTATGTGTATGGATAGTATATTAATTGTCTTTATATTTTGTTTGCTTTTATTTTTTATCCTTATTATTTTGCATTCAGATTGTGCTTTTTACATTGAGATTTGCGGAATTACACTCTAACTAATTTTTATTCTTTTTCTTTTGAATTAATTGGTTTTGTCTTTTTCGCTGAACTTTCGTCATGCAATATAATATTAATTAGTAATTAATTAATTACTGACATTTAGTATGAATTTTAGGACACATTTAGTTGAGTTCACTTAGTTAGTATTTTAGTTTTCAGTGAAAACTTTAATTTAATGTATTTTTATTTGTATTCAGATGTTTTTGCTCTTGAATTTTTTTTTAAATTTTGATCACTTCAGTCTTACCAAAAATATTTTTAATTTATTTCAACAGCATCTTTCTTCTTGCAGTTTTGAACATTAGAAATTTTATTTTAGTTAGTGTTAGATCTTATGCTTAGTTCAAAATAGTTATTTTTTTATTTTTTATTTGCTATCGCATGGTTTCCTTTATAGTTTGTAAACAGTTGAAAATTTTAATGCTCAACTTTGTGTTTTTTTTCATTTTTAATTTTTTTAAATTTTTTAAATTGAAAAATTTCTTAGAGAAACTTTTGTTATCAATGCGTTACATAATGGAATAGTTAGGTCTTGGCTGATCTAGCCTTAGTAGTTGCATATGTACATAACTCTTAAGGATTTTAGATTACATTTAGCTTTGATTTCAACGCTGCCATTTGATTTTTAGGTGTAACTGCGAGATCTGTTTTGCGCACGGAATTAAACTAAATTTTAATAAAAATGCGACGATTATAAATATATACACACGTGTCTCACGCGATCTGTGGATTTGCAAGCTGGAAATTAAAGATAGGCGCTTGAAGTAACAATCATTGGAGTTAACTAGAAAGTGATATTAAATTAAAGAAAAGTTGGTCAGACTCTTCAGCTATATAAATTATTCGGCCATATAAAATGCATTCGTTTTAGCTGGCAATAGTGCACATCCTCATGCCAACTGTTTAGCATATGGATATCAGATAGTTTGATTTGACATTAAGTTAAGAGACAAGCTTAGTTGCCAATTTGCTGTTGCCATACATATGGCCAGGTGGCAGCAGCTTACGCAATTCAATTTTTCTTTCAATTTATTTGACTTTGATCGTAATAAAAAAAATATATTTTGACCGAAGAAGTTGAAGAAAATTAATGAGTATATGCACAGATCAAAATGTATTATATGTATATTCAAATTTAAATTAAATACCAAAAATGTGTAGCCTTGCACTGCACTCACAGCAAAAGAAAAACCAGCAAATACATACATATAGTTCTCTAGTTGGGAGCTCCAAGTGCGAATTAAGCTTAAGCATGAATTTGGACGGTGTTGTTAAATTAGAATAATTAATACGTATAGTTGGCAATTTACAGTGTTGTTTATCGATAACTTAAGATAACTGTCTGTCTGTGTGTGTGTGTTGATGTAGCCTAAGGTCAGTAGTACGCACTAGGAGAGACTAACTACGAATTAATACTGTACAGGATACGCGACACTCCTACTAGAAACTAATAAAACGGGCCTCAGCTCGTATTGCATACAAATCGGCGGTCAACACAATATGATGTATATATGTATGTATGTAACTATATATACCTACATATATATCAGTTATGTAACTTAAGAAGATGGGGCGTGGCCAACTTAAAAGTACGACGTTAGCTATCCTTTGTCCTTGCCAGGGCCGACGCTAACGCCGAGCAGATGCTCGCCGGCCATCAGGCCTGCCGGCTGATGCGCATAGTTGCGAATCTGATGCAGCGAGATCAACTGATTGGGAAAGGCATTGGCATTATTCTGGTTGACATTCTTGTTGGGAAAGCTGATGGCATCGTAGAGATAGGGACGCTGCGCCATCGGATGATGGCTCAGTGAATTCAAATGCGGCGGCATCGAGTTGATCGGCGTAAAGGCCGAGTTGCTGGTGGTCTTCGTTATAGATGCCGCATCATACGGTCCCACAGTGCTGGGCGTGGATGCTGCAGATTGGAAAGAATGTTGACTGACCTACTTATGTAATGTCTATACAAGTATCAGTGATTACCTATATCCTCGCGCACCGGATCGGGCATGATGCGATGATGCGACTGCAACTGTTCCGGAGGATGGCCATTGCTTTGGTTGCTGTTGGCCGCTGTGGGTTGGGCGTAGTGCGCCTCCATGCTGTGCTGAGGCGGTGGCTGCTGCTGCTGTTGCTGCTGTGGGTGGTGGTGCTGCGGCTGTTGTTGCTGCTGCTGAGGCGGGCCATGTTGCTGCGGTGGCACGCCGAGTTGCGTGTGATGGAGATGCGGCTGCTGTTGCTGTTGCTGCTGTTGTTGCTGCTGTTGCTGTTGTTGCTGCTGCTGCTGCTGTTGTTGTTGTTGTTGCTGCTGCTGTTGTTGTTGCTGCTGCTGCTGCTGATGCATTACCTCCATGGCATTGGCTGCAGCTGCAGAGTCCGGACTTACCTTTGGCCAGTAACTGTTCTCGCTGGGCGCTATCGAAACGGGCGGTAAAACGAGATTATTGCGCTGATGCTGTTGCTGCTGCTGTTGGCTGTTGCTGGTTGCTGCAGCTGGTGTGGCAGCAGCAGCAGCGGCGGCTGCAGCGGCCACAGCTGCTGCACTCCCCGGCACAATAGGCGGCCGCTTGTCCGTGCGTTCCGCATGCTTCTGCATGTGCTTGGTCAGGTATGTCTCCTGGGTGTACGACTTGCCACAGTACTGACAGATGTGCGTCTTCAGATGCTTGGACTCTTTGTGCTTCGGTATGTGTTCCAGCAGCGAGGGCTCGTCTGAAAAGCACTTGTAGCACGAGTTGCACTTGAACGGTTTGTCCGTCTGATGGCAGCGCGAGTGCGACTGCAGATTGGAAAGCTGGGAGAAGGCCTTTTGGCAGCCGGGATGTCGGCATTTGTACGGCTTGTCGCCCGTGTGGGTGCGTATGTGCTGCTGCAGGTGCGACAGTTGCGTAAACTTGCGCTGGCATATCTCGCAGCGGTATGGCTTAATGCCCAGATGTATGCGGGTATGCTGCGATAGATACGAAGAGTTGGCAAACGCCTTTGAGCATTGTGTGCACTTGTAGGGCTTCGCCTCTCGCATGTGGATCTGCGTGTGCAGCTGCAGGTCCGCCTTCGAGCTAAATATCTGAAATAGACAGAAGAGTATGTGTGAGAGACTGGAACAGAGCTGTCAAAGATATACTTCAAGCTGTTACAGTTATACATTGCACGTTAGCAATGCCATCATAGCACCAATCTTGGTCTACATCTGTCTTCTGCCTCTTTTCGTAGGTTAAATTTGTATCGATAGGTATGAGGTTCAAAAAGTGTAGTTAAGCAGTAAGTAAAATCAATCTAGAGAGGACACCAAGAGTAACATACTCGTCGAACTTTGAGATGCTAGCTATAAAGCTGATACAGTTTTTCCCGATTTGACACGTCACTAATCGCGTAAGTAGACTTTTTGTCTGGCTGTTGTATACACAAGTATTTATTTCGAACTTCAAGTCTGTTACTAGATAGAAAGACAATGCCAAATACTCGATATAAAATATAACATACTCAATACAAATTTGTAATTTGAATTCGCAAATTTTGCGAATCCTGTTGGGCCCAGCAACCAGCGCTTACATTGTAATTTAAGAGCGACAATTGGCCCAATAGATTAGTTTTGTAAGACATTTATATTTGTATCCGTTCTCACGGCGCATCGGCTTGATCATGCTAAGCCGACGATCGTGGTTCAAGCTTATAGAGATACTCGCCATTGGTCGATTGTCGACAGCTCTGCAAATTGCCTAAATGGGCTGTATACATATATCGATCGGGTGGTTTTTTTTTAGAGGTATAGAACTTTTAATAGAAATAACTATAAAAACAGCTATTATTTCAGGCAACTATCTTAGATTATTTTCTTCAGTATACTTTGGCAAATCACCGTAAACAGACTTACGCTTGAACAACGTTTATAAATAGTGGAAATTTACTTCCACAATTAGTGCTCTGTTCGCCAAACTTGTAGAGCTCTTCGGCCATATTACGGTGAGCATAATAGTCCATCTGAATAGTTAGTTCATAAGGGTCGGTTCAAAATGGTCGGTTTTGGAGTGAGAGCAATCCACATGAGACTCTTGATTCATCATTGAAACCACAAAAAAAAAATACTGTTTGGTGTCGTTTGCATGCTGGAGGCGTCATCGTCTCATATGTCTTTAAAACCGACACTCTTCAATCTGACAAATTGGACTGATATGGTGGCCTATTTAAGACGCAGCCGAGGCGGTCATATGGCTGAAATTGTATTCAAATACTAAATGCCATCGACTTTTTAAGTAAATAAACCCAAAATTGTTATCATTTCATTGATATTTCTGTCTTTTTTTTAAAACAAGTTCTATACCTCTAAAATAAACACCCTTTATATATAACTGAGCACAGCAACTTTCTATGATTACAATTAGTTATCGTTTGAATATTACAGCTGTGCATGCATCGGCAGCTCTGAAAGGCTCTAAATTGAGTTTACGACTTGACAGCGCAACAGCCAAAATTCATTGCTGAAGTTTATGACAAATTGTGAAAACTCAATGCGAACAATAAAGTGAACACGGAGTGTCTTAAATTTGTTTGAATTTAATTGAAGCTGCACGAAAAATCGAGGTAACGCAAAAGCATCTGAAAAACTAAGTCTAAGTCTCAAATATAACATTTGAAAACAGAACAGTTAAAATATCTGAAAATGTAAGGAGTGAGTTTAGAGTCATCAATTTTATGTGCAGCTTCATAACATTTTTTTCAATATTTGTTATTTATATCAATATACATATATCAAATATATGTATCCATTCAGAATATAATAAAGGTATTTTAATGTAAGTTATTTGCAATAGATTGTCGAGTTTAAAAAGTCAAAATGAATTCAATTTTAGCTACAACTTGGTTTAAGAAACTTGAGACTTCTTGTCCTTCACCTTGGTGTCCTTAACATCATGTGTCATATGATGCGGCGAACTGGTGGAGGATGAGATGCCATTGGCGTTGCCACTGCTAGCAGTGGATGCGACTGTAGTTGGATTTGGATTCGAGCTGCCATTGGGATTGGCATTCGGATTGCGCTCGTTGATCGTTGCGTTCTGCATGCGTATGCCTCCGTTGTCCACGCTGTTGCTGGTGACTACGATGTGCTGGTTGGGATTGGGATAGATACGCGACTTGCGCCCACGCGTGGAGCCAGTGGGTGTGGCTGTTGTGCCACCCACATTGCTGCCCACATTGCTGCCGCTGCTGCTGCTCACGACAGCATCGTTGACAAGTTTGGCGCTGTTGCTGTTGCCATCGACAATTGTTAGAGTGGAGCCGCTCTCCAGGCTTGGTTTGGGCTGATGTAGTGCCTCTCCGCCGCCGCTCAGATGATACTGATGATGCTGCTGTTGTGGCTGTTGTGGCAGCTGCGGCTGCTGCTGCGGCTGCGGATGTTGGTTATAGCTGAGCACCGAGCTGCGCAAATCGGGCGTGTTGGAGAACACGCTGAGCGGTCCGAGTGCCACGCGCTCATTCAAACTATTGCGCAGATGATCTATGGAGCGATGCACAGCGTGTGAGTAGTCCCCGCCAGCGGGCGGAATCTCCCCAATTAGCGGCGAATTATGATGGTAGTCGAGGCCGCCGCCAATTGGACGATACTCAATTAAACGGCCCTCCATTTTGTTTATATTATGATTATTATTTGAAGCGTCTCTAATGTTCTTATTCTAATTATTATTATTATTTTTCAAGCAGTCTTCAAAATGAATTGTAAGCACTATTTTTATATCTGCGAAAAATATGTAGCGTGGATAATTTAATAAATATTCATTTATTATTTTTTATTTTGAACACTTTTCGTTTGTCTTTAGATTTGCTTTAGTAATTTTGTAGTTGTTTTTTTATGTTGCTTAATATGTTTTGTAATTTATTATTGTATTATTTTATTTTATTTTTTTATAGTAATTTTTTTAAAAGAGCATATCAAATACGAAAAGTTTTTAGTGTGTGTTGATGTCACTTTGTTAATTATTTGAGGTTTTATTTATTTATTTTTATTTTTTAAATTTTTGTTCACTAATTCTCATAATTATTTTTGCAAGTATTAGCTAAAGTATATGCGTATGTTATATATGATTTATAATTCGAGAGAACATGAAAATTATTTAATATTTTTATTTTTATACCCTGAACCCATTGAAAATGGGAAATCAGGGTATAATGTTTTTGTGAAAATGTATGTAACAGGCAGAAGGAGACATGGCAGACCCCATAAAGTATATATATTCTTGATCAGCTCGACAAACTGAGTCGATATAGCCATGTCCGTCTGTCCGTCCGTCCGTCCGTGTGAACGCAGCGATCTCGCAAACCACAAAAGCTAGAGATCTGAAATTTGAAATGTATACTCGTGTATATCCTACGCAGTACGAGTTTATCTTTTTTTTTCGATAACCATAACCCATAACGATAACCCATTTCCTTATTATCAATAAAAATCGATAACTTTTCTTTGTTTTTGAATACCGTTATAGCTATAGATTTCAGATTTACTGTGTGTATCCGTGTAATGAATACAAACATTTTGCAATTTTTGGATTTTGGATACCACGCCCCCTTCCCCCAAATTTGAAAAAAAACGTATTTCAAATACTAGAGACTTGTGCTTTGGCAAATACATACATATGAATGTCATTATTACGCTGTACAAAAGTTTGATTACGAAAGTCCATCTAGAAGCAAACCTATTCAACAAATAAGTTTCCAAAATATAGCCCATACTGCAGCCCAAGCGCTGCCCGCGCGCAGTCGCTGCGTAAACTGCGCAGTAGCAGAGAAAGTGCTTGTGCGTGCGTGTGCATGTGTGTGTGTGTGTGTGTGTATGTGTTGTTTGTGTATATGTATATACATATAAGAGAAGCGTAAAATGATTTGAATATCGCATCTTCGCAGGGTTCAGGGTATCTCTTAGTCGAGCAGTCTCGACTAGAGCACTCTTACTTGTTTTATTTGTTATATTCACTAAAATTAGTATTCAAATTAAAATAAAAATATAAATATTTGTGATCATATAGAGAAAGATCAATCATGGAAAAGTCATAAAAAAAGTCTATCAAAACTATATGAGTTTTAGTTTTTAGCTACAAAATATTTAAAGGTGTAAATTCTTAAAATGAGAATCCCCCATGATTGTATTGAAATGTTAGACAATTTAAGTATATTGTGGCTAAACACGTAATTCAGCAAAGTAAAGCCCCAAATAAAGCTAATTTTATAATCCATATGTCTAAAATGTGTATATTAAAATGCATCAGTTTATATTACACAACAGCTTTATATCTATCAATTTGGCTTCTCTGGGCATGCATTTGTTTACTTTAAGGAATCAAAGGTGTCGCCTGTTGCCTGTTGCACATCTTTTTTCTGGCCTCGTTTTTTGTGACCAGTTTTTGTTGTTGGCTGGTGACACTTTTAAAAAATTCAAAATCTGCGAGACGCGACCGCAAAAACGTTTTAGTCTCGACTCGCTGCGCCAGTCGCAGTCGCAGTCGCAGCAATCGCATTGAATTTAACTTCCTTTTGCGTCATTTTGTAATTCTTTCTTCTTCTTTTTTTTGTCCTAAATCTAACGGCATTTTCTCTTCTTTTTTATTTTGCATTTTCAATTGCTTCGTTTGCGCCATTTTTTTCTACTGTTTCTTCCGACGCGGAAATATTTTTTCGCCACGCATTTGACTTTTCAGATTTTATGCAGTGCACGCCCTCAGCTCTGCCCTCTTGCTTTCCACTCTGTGGCTAGCTTTTTTTCAATTTGATATTTTTCCATTTTCTATTTGCCTTGCTCGTTTTTGCGGTGCTTCGATTAGATTTTTTCCCCTATATAAAATCCGCTCTCTTGCCGACAGTGTCTGTGATTTTATAGAGCATTGCATATTTTTTCTATTTTCTATTTGTTTTGCGCTATTTGTTGTGGGACAAGCCATTGAAGCGCAGACAAGCAGCAGACATCCAGCGTATATGTCAGGTGAAAGTCCTCGTTGTTTTTATTTGTATTGCTTTATTTCATTTTATATTTTGTTTTTCGTATGAGATTTTTCTATTTCTAAACGCTGCGAATAATTCATTCATTTGTTGCATACTGCAGTATATATTTTTTGCTCATGGCTTTTGATTTTTGATATATATTGTATATACATATATATAAAGAAGTGCATACAGCCGAGTGGCCTCTGACTGCTCGCGGCTTTATTTTGTTTATTTTATGTTTAGATGCAGTTGCCAGTTCGTTTGTCATTCACGACATTGACCTTGAACGTGATTTTTGTGGGTTAGCATTTCTATTTACCAGTTTTGTTTATTTTCGACTAGCTTGGGCAATTTTTGAGCGAAGAAGGTTAAGCTTTTTTAAATTTTATTTATTTATATTATTATTGATTTTATTTTGAATTTTATTTCTAATCTCTCATTGTAAATTTGTTATATATTAATTGCTTTTAGATTTAGAGTAAATTTACGTGTAATTAGTTTAAATATTAGAAAAATGTGCGTTTCATGAAAATGTAGCAGAATTTGAGTTAGTTACAAAGATTTCACCTTTATAAAGCTAAGTGTCAATTGACATTGTTGAAACTATAAACATAAATTTATTTTAAAAATAATAGAAAAGCTTCATTTGTATCTTCAAAGTCTCAATAGTGCACTCTAATAATCAAAATCTAAGCTTCCTTATGACTCCACCAAAAAGCTATTGAAATAATCTAAATATTATTTAGCTGACGCAATGTAAGTAAAAAATTTCTTTTAGTTTTTAAAATAAAGCAAAAGGATTTAGTAGTGACGAAAATTACAAATTAAAGCATAGTTCACATCTTGAGTGATTCGATATTCACAAACAGCTTGTCTAAGCGTCTAGGCACTGCAGCCCAAAGATCTGCTAGCTGCCACATTAGATCTAGGGGAAGAAGCTATCACCCTTAAGACCTACTGGAACGGAGTGCTGCCTTAAAATATATCAAATATCCCCTTAAACTGTATCAATTGTAATTAAAACATGTAACTCTTCATTTCCTTAACGTATGTATTCAGTAATCGTCTTCTATAGCCTTATTTAATTAATTTCAGCTTAGATTAAAGTGCCTACAAAGTATCAGGACACTAATCTGAAAATATTTTTAAACATAAAACTAAGAAGAAGAAAACTCATTTCACGCGTAAGCCTCAAAAAACTTATAGGTGAGCTACCTGATACTTTCGAATAATTCATAAAAATACTTTTTAAATGGCAAATCATTTGAATTGTTAGTTTCTCAGTTAAAGTTTAGTTGACATTTTCAAAAATTATAGTTTGTGCTTTCCTTTTTTCTTTTGATTTAATACAAATGGAGCATAACAAATGGTCATCGACCTGAAATCACATTCTCCATTCTTGCAGATAAACCGTATAAATAGGTATATTTAATAAAGGGGCAAAGGTTGTGTACATATGTATTCATCTACATATCATTTTTAAAATTTGTATTTGTTAGCTAAATAATTATTTATGTGCAAATAACGAAATGTGTTTCAAATGGGATCAGCGCTCATTTGAATGGTATGCAGAGTGATATAGGCATAAAGAGTGGGCTATAAACTCGAATGTGAGTTATATATAATGTACAGATTTATCCCCATATGTGCTGCACATAATGTAAGCCCCGTCCTAAAATTGAATTAACAAAGAAGCAGAAAATAACAAAAAAAAAAAAAAATACAACAAATAATCTGTTAAAATAGGGGAATGTTTTCATGCACTTATGAGTGTGTATGTGTACGTGTGGCGTGTGTGTCTGTGTGTGTGTGTGTTTGTTCTGTGGGCTGAAGTTCGGGTTAATGCATAGTTCGAGCTTTTAACTAATTAACATTTAGCGGTTTGGCCTGCCCTCATGACTCAAACTTTGTTTTTTTCTTTTTAATATTAATTGAAAATTGTGTAAAATTAAAAACAAAAAAAAAGGCGAAAAAGGAGAGGAGGGGCGTATAGTTTGGTCGCTCTTTTATTATTCATAACTTTTTACTATTGTTGTTGGCTGATTAATGCATTTTTCACACCACTTTTTAGCTTGTTTTATTAAATTGTACAAAATCACAAATATGTTTCCGTATCGGGCTACATTTTTTTATATTAATTTTTTATTTATTTATTTTTTGTTGTCTTCTTTTTGTCAGTTAATGAAAAATGCATCGCTCGGTGTCATACGATCCGCACAGTACTTTTTTTGTATATTATTATTATTATTTTTATTTTTTATGCATTTGATATTTAATTTCACAGTTGCCTCGGATTCATTTTATGTTTTAATATATTTTTTTAGTTTGGGGTCACGCTTGTTTGCACTAATCATTAATTTATTTCACATCACTTTAAATATGCAATTAATTTTTGCACTGCTTAATTACGAATAATATGTTATTGCTTTTATTATAACTATTAGAATTATTCTGGCCGTGCACGTTGTGAACGCTGCAATTGCTATTGATTAACTGATCGATGCTCAAATTCAGTTGCTGGCCAAGAGGCTCCACACAAGTAGCGTGTGTACGTGTGTGTGTGTGTGTGTGTGTGTGTGTGGAGGGGCGTGTCACAGCTGTGAACTCGCAGCTGTGTCTCATTAACGGACTGCGCAGCGATTTGTGTGGCGCTTGCTTTGCATCTTCTCAGCATATTAAGTTCCCAAACCTGGATCATGCGTGCCTCAGGCTCAGGCTCAGGCTCAGGCTCAGGCTCAGACTCTGCCTCAGGCTGTGTCTCATATTCAAATGGAGCTTCAGGTGTTTGCGCTGCCCAATTTGTTTCAGCTCGAATGATTTCTTTGATCAAGCTCACAGTTGCAAGGACCCAGGCGAGCAGCACCAGATCGAGTTAATGTGAAGTCAGCTCGAAAATGAGCCTGAGGTAATCGAGCTTGGGATTATGTGAACAATGTGTGCAAAGCATGATATAAGGGTCTGCATAACAATAACGGCTTAGAGTACAATATTTTCTAAAAGACATTGAGTTAAAGTCACATTTTATGAATAATATGTATAAGTGGCTCTGGATGAAAATACTATGAGTCTGAATACCTGATAAAAATCTATCTCACTCCGAAGTATTGCTACCAAATAGAGAGCTCGGAGGGAAGGAGAAGTAGTTTCATGTATTGAAGATATGACAGGAACTAAAATGTAAGTTGGTGTACTTAAAGAACCTGGCGAAGAAGAGGTTTGAGAATCAGATTAGGAAAAGTATAGTAGTGCTTGGTCTGCAAAAATCATCAACAACAAATTGTTGGCCTATGTAATTTGATTAATGCAAAGTCTTTTTTTTAAAGAAAACTATTGCAAAAACCTTATCATAATAATTAATTGAAAGCTTTCTATATGGAATGCTTTATGGTAAAATTATAAAAAATTAAAATCTGTTTCTAAGCTGCTCTGTGTTAACACAAGCCAAATGTTAAATTGATTTACTACAACAATTTATTTCGTTCTTCAAATGAAGTTGGAATAATGCTTAATTCAAATATATCATTGAATAAATAGACAAAACTAGGAAAACTATGAAGACAGGGGTACAACTGTCTTCAAAACGGTCCAGGGTATGTCTACTTCTAGGACTTACTATTATTATTGGCAAATATTTTTACAATATTAAAAATAACAAATAAATATAATAATAATAATTTAGAAACTATTAAAAAAAGAAAACAAATAATTATATTACATTTTTTGTTTTGTTTTGTAAATGTCGCAGACTTTAGGTCATGTATTAGTTGATTACTACTGATCAACAATTCGAAAAGTGATGAAATCGTCTGCATAGCTATGTCAACAGCGGACTTCTATATCGACCACTGTCTGGCGTTCGCCTGGCTACTTTTGGTGAGCTATCACCAGCTAAGAGTTATATGAACTCACACTTTCCAAAAACATTCAAAATGACAGAAGAATAAATAAATAGAAGGAATACCAACACATACTATATTAATAAAATCTATAAAATATTATTTAAGTAAGTATTAAATAAATACGCTGTAGCACTTTAACTATAAATGTCGTCAGATGCTATGTGATTGAAGTATTTCTGTCCTTTAGAAGGCTCTCAATAGCTTATTCTATACCGTCGGAAAGTTTGTTATGTTTCGCCGAGTGAAAGGCGGAAGCTGAATGATAATTGTGACCTTGATATTGAACACAAGTAACAGCTGATATGCACCCACACACACACACAGAGCCACGAAGTACGTAAAGAACATTTATTATTTATATGCACACACACACACACACACGAGCACACAGATAGCATACATACACAAGCGGCAAGTGTGTATGTGTGGCAAGGAAAACAAAAGCCAGCTGCTGCTGTGTTTGCTTCGCTTTCTTCTTAGCGGCAAAGCACGTGACGGCCAGCCACGCTGCATTAGAAGCTCGCGTATCTTAAAGATACACCAGCACACACACACCCACACACACACACGCGTACTTTGTTTGTGCGCTGCAGCAATAAATAAACACAAAGCGCGCAATTGAATCGAAAGGAAGCAGCCAGAAAAAGTCTAAAAGCGCGCACCGGAAATGGAGACCGAAACCGAGTCAAGTGCGAGTTCGAGTTCGAGTTTTAGTTTGTTTCCCTTTTTTTCTGTTTCTTCTAGCTGTTGTTGTTATTGGTATTGCTACTTTTTATAAGCCTTGTCGCGGCGACAACAACAACAATGACGACACGGACGACGCAAGCCGAAGACGTTGCGAGTTGTTTGTTGTGGCTGTGTTTGTGACTGTTGTTGTTGCTGTCGCTGCTGCTGCTGCTGTTGTAGCTACTTTTATTGGCGGCGTCTCAAGGAACATGTTGCGCACACAGAAAAACACACAGCTGAACTGAAAGACGCGCGCTTTGGCCCTGTAGAGCAGCGAGCGTCGAGCGTCGAACGTCGAACGTCGAGCGTCGAGAGTCGAGATTCGTTTCGTTTTGGAGCAGCAACGCGTACCGAGCCGAGAGCACGATCCGTCACCAATGTAAAAACTCAACTAAAGCGATGATGAAAAAATCTGAAACAATATATTTTTCGGGGGGTCGCACACACATACACAGAGAGAGAGATGCAAAGCAACGCAGCATCGACAGGCACGAGCTGGCTGCCAGACAGACAAAACGCGCACTAACACAAACGCAGCGACTCTTCAAAACGCAGCAGCAGCAGCAGCATAATGTAGTTGTATGCGTGCGTGTGTGTGTGTGTGTGGGTGGCGGCTTACTAAAGGCCGCCGCCGGCCGACACAGCAACAACAACACACAGCAAAGGGGCAAGCGCCAGCACACACACACACACTTCGCAAAAAAAAAAGAATCCAGCAACAGCAACAACAACAACCAACTAAACGGGCAAAAAAATGCGACGCACACACACTCACTTACTCACTTACTCACAGCGAAAGGCAAAAAAAAGTTTTGGTTGCATAGGCGGCGTCGCTGCTGGCGCTATTCAAATGCTGCGCTGTTCGCGGCGGCAGCGCTGCCCGCGTCGCAGCCACCTGACAGAGCAGCGCCAAAACAACGATAACAACAACAAAAACAGCCACAACAACAACAACAAGCACTCGCCGTCAACATTGACCCAAACTCAATTTGGTGTGGGGCAAGTTTGGAGCCAACCGATGGGCTCTAAAAAACGCGCAAAATAAAAAAGAAGAGGAAGTATTGTATAAGTGTGTGTGTGTGTGTGAAAAAAATTTAAAAAAAGGGGAAGTTTTGCCCACGCACACACACACACACACACACTTAGCCATACAAACGCACGGAATTTTTTCGCTGCCAGCGTCGTGTTAGCCTTTACCGCCCCAAATTTGCTGGCCGCCCCTTAGTTAACCCCCTCGCCTACCGCCCCGTGCACTCGAGCCCAGACCACGTAATTTTTTTCCATCATTTTGTTTTGTTCGACTTTGATGCCGTTTGTTTTTTATCTCTTTTTTATGCTGTTTGCATTGAAGAGCTTTTTGTAATTTGACTTTGCATTTTGGTTTTGGTTTTTGGCGGTCCGGCAAGGAGAAATTGTAGCATGCAAAGTGTGCAATAAATTAACTAATTAAGCAGCAAATAATTGCTATTATAATTGCAATTATTGTTATTGTCATGGACTATTTGCATAACAGAATATTTGACTGCGCTTAAAAGTAGGCAATAGTTTTGCATGCCGCCGCAACTCGCATGCAGCGCTGGTCACACTGAAAATAGCGCAGTGCTGTCAAGCGCCGGAGCACTCTATCAGTCTAGCAACTTGAAAGCGTAGCGAAACTGAAAAAAATGTCTCACACACACTCACTCACTCACACACACACGCACACAGAGCTACGCAGCGCACACCTCAGTCAGCCTCTGTCCTGACCTAAGCCACCGCGTGGCTTAACTGCCAGCAGTCTCCCCCCACGCCTCACCTCTCATACCACTCACTCACACACACAGACAAAGCGAACTCCTTCCGCTGCGCTGCAGCCGTCGTTTGTCTGCTGCTCGTTGCTGCTATTCCTAAGTTGTTTTTTTCCAGCTGCTGCTGCGGCTGCGGCTGCGGATGCTGCTGCTGCAACCTTGCCTCGACTTCTACTCCATACGCTTCAGCTGCTTTGCTCGCCCTGCTCTCTGCGCTCGTATTTTTTCTATTTTTCTTCTTTTTTTTTTTGTTTCTGCACTTCTTCCATTTCCATTTGCTGTGCATTTTTTCCACGCAGCCTCCCCTTCGGCAATTTTTTTTCGTGGCCGCCTTGTCACAGGAAACAATTTTTTCCATTGGCTCGTGCCATCTCGCTCGCACGCCGCACTTCTGACCCGCTCAAAAATGGCATTTTTTGCTGTTCCGTTTTGCTTTTGCACTTTGCCTTTGCCTTTGCCCCTTCTGCGTGTTGTTGTTGTATTTGCTATTGTGTTTGCTATTTTGTATTTTGTGTTTGGATTTGCTTTTAGGTTTTGCTTTTTAATTTCATTTCAATTGAACCTCACGGAAAAAATAAAAACAAAAACCGTAGAGTTGCCATTGAAAAGTGTATAATAAATGAGTGTTCTTAGTGGTATAGAATTGGGTTAGACAATTCGGGCTATCGAGTGACTACTGTTTGCAAAATATAGGGTATATAATATTAGCTTGCATTTTGACAGATGCAACCGGGTTTGACTAGAATACAAATGTCTCATACATAGGGAACTAGCGATTCCCACACTCTCAGAGCTCATGAGCTGACACAGCTCTAGATACGCGGTTCGCAGCTCGCATCGAATCTGGCTATTAATAACAACTGGCGAAGCCTGAATAGATTACATCCACAGCGGAATTTGATGAACTTGAAATACTGTAGAATGGAATAAGGAATAAACAAGTCTAGATTGAAGATGTGTATGCAGGCTTACAGGCCTGATCACTAGCTAAGGTTTTAGTTCTTAATGCGCTATAAAGTCTAAGATAATAAGCTGCAACAAATTGAACTAAGTAAAAAATACAAAAATCTTTTTTTAATGAAGTGTGATGGTATGGATAAGCTTTAGATTTGGATAAGCTCTTACACTAGACAATCTAGAAATATTAAAAAAATATATGTACATATATACTATATATTATTTATTTTCATTTTATTTTTAATTTTTATTTTATTTGAAGAAATATTTATAGATTACTTTACTACTACCTTTAAGGCTACTTAATCTAAAGATAATTCAATTAAATTATAATTTTGTTTTAAGGCAATGGAAGACGAACATAGAACACAGAGGCTAAAGCAACAGGAGAAGAGGGACTATAAAGATAAAGTTTAAGAGGATATTTGATATAAATTAAGTAAAGCCCCGGTTCGTACATACTATATACATGAGAAGTATTTCTTATCATATGCATTTAATCCAAGTCCATTTTACTTGTGTATTTAAATTCAGAAAAAAAACTAGTTAGTCCTATATGCTTAAGGTCATTTAACAAAATGTAAAGAGATAACCCATATTTTGCTTTCAGTCTCAGGCTCCCCATCTATAGATGTATATATCATCAAACATATTTTGCAACATTTTCGCTTATCTATGCAGAATAAAAAATGTTTTCACTTTTAGAAAAAGCTGTGGCAACATTTCCGTGTGTGAAAAATTAATTAACACCATGTGGCAACACTGTCAGTGGATTTCGATGTAATATTTCCTCTTTTTTTGCTGAGTATGTGTGTGTGTGTGTGTGCTGTTTCTACGTTGTTTTGTATTTTGCTTTGGCTTGCTTTATTTTTTGCTTTTTTTTGCGTGTCACAGAGATTTTTTTTAGTTGTTTTGTTGTGTTGTTGCATTGGAGCACAGTGGACAGTCGAAAGCACACGCACACACATATACATATGAGGGGTGTTTGTGGGTTGAGGGGTGAGGAGATCTGCGTCGGTGAGTCGGCTTTTGGGGCCAAAGCCCGCACATTTGCTATGGTTACTTGTATGGGCTTATTCCAATGCGTGACTGGCGTTTGTGGACTTTGAATACAAACAAAACACACACACACACACATGGACAGAGCTGTGAGTGTGTGTATGCACATGTGCATTTCAATACGCATTAATAACTACGAATTCAATGCGACGCCCATCACACACACACACACAGAGGAGTAGACAGCCCATCCAATCACACACACACACACACACACACACATGGTGCGTTGACTGCGCTGCTGCAGCTGACGCCTAAAAAACGGTAACAAAAATATAAAAATCAAATTCATTCGCCTTTTGCCCGCCTCGTTCGTTAATTTTGCCCGTTGCTGTGCCTCATTCGCACCCAACTCTTCAGCCCCCCGCACCACTCCACTATGCGCGCGGTTCGTTAAAAAATTGACGGCAAAACGCTGCGCCGGCAAGTATGCAGTGTGCGGCACATTTGTCAGACGCCAAACTCAAAAATCGAGAACAAAAAATATTCTAGATTTTTATTTTTTCACTCTGGCTAGCTCTAACATTTTCGCTTTTGATGGCAATTTTTTTGGATTTTAGTTTTAATTTTTTTCTGCTTTTTTTGCGACGTATTTTGTTTGTCGGCCGCAAAGCGTTTTTCCATGAATTTTTCATCCATTTAGCGCGGCCATTGAGCCATTTTCAACGCGCTTAGAATTCATTGATACTTTCACAAATTGTTTTCCCATCAGATTTTTTACACCAATCTCGGCGGCGTGACATTGAATACTCCCGAGTGCCGCGCAAATGTTTAAAGAGAGATTTGCTCTTGTTTCTCAAATGTTTTCACATCTGACTTTTGGGCTTGTTTAAAGCTAGCTTTGAATGATTGAAGAGAAAGGTATTAAGACTAAATGTTACTTGGATTATGTTTTGATATGTTGATTGCCATCTATTAAAATGTTTTTATATTTATAAATACTAAGATAGAATCCTTACAATTCGATTTAAATCTTTGCTTTAAATTAAATTTCCATTAGTGAACTCCATTTTCTATATCTATTTCTGCAGATTATAATATACAATACTTTCAAAAATATTATATTGAATCTAATACACGGCTGAATATATTGCATGTTATAAATGTATTCAAAAATAAATTAAAATAATTTTCAACTTCAGAAAAACCAAAGCTTGAAGTGCATTCAAAGTCTCATCTAGTTGTGAGTGCAATTTTATTTAATTTATTTTTTTTAAATAAAATCTAAAGCATACGATAGTTTGCACACCTACTGTACGGTATATATCGTATTAGCATTTAAAAACATTTGCAAGCAAGTTCTCAAATAACAAAGTAGCTTCAGCTGTGTTCTACATTCATAAAATATATTTATTCTGTTTTGAAGCAAACGGCCGAAGCTTCCATTCTATTTGCAATTGTTAGTTTACTACAATATATAGCGTGAGTGCGGGTCGGAGTTGTAGTGGACGGCGACGTCGAGCGAAAAGCAAACATTCTGCGAAGTAAACTTTTGCTGGAAATATATTGGCCAGGCAGCTGACTCAATGAAGAGTGACAGCTGATTTGCTCAGTGCACACAGCTATATGTTATATCCACACACACACATATATATATATATAAGTATATATGTATATGAGAATCAGAAGTTGCGATAACTGGGCAGAACAGACGACAATCGCTTAGCGTGTGCGGCATTTGGATTTGGCACTTAGGCGCAGCCACAACACGCTCCGATGCAGGCCAAGGACCGCTTGAGACGCGAATACAATTCGTTCAATGATCTGAGCAGGCAATATCGCATGTACGATGAGCAGTCGATGGACTCGCTGCTGGACGATCGTCTGCGCATCCACATGAATCCCAATGGCAGCGACGATATATCTCTGCAGCGGGATGACTGTTACACACCCACCTACCCCACTGCTCATCCGCAGTCGCCGCTCTTGCTGCTGCGGCAGCACAACTTCAAGCTGAAGGCCTACTACTCGAACGTGGGCAACTGCGTGCAGTGCAACAAGCGGTGAGTGGCTGGCACATATTGATATGCACATGAGTCATATTGGGCATGTTTTGCTTTGCTTTTAGCATTCGCTTTGCGGTGGCTAGCCTGAGGTGCCGCGACTGTCCGTTGCGCTGCCACACGGACTGCTGCAGTCAGCTGACGCTCAACTGCATACCACAGCCGTTGGCCAGCACAAAGCGCGGTCATCTGAGCGACTATGTGCCCCATGCGGCACCTATGGTGCCTGCACTGATCGTGCATTGTGTCACGGAGATCGAGGCACGCGGCCTAGAGCAGGAGGGCCTCTATCGCGTCTCCTCCACCAGGGATAAGGTCAAGCGTCTGCGTCACAAATTGCTGCGCGGCAAGGCGACGCCACATCTGGGTGACAAGGATACCCATACACTCTGCTGCTGCGTAAAGGAGTTTCTGCGCTCGCTGGAACGCCCCCTGATACCCATGTACCACAGACCGGACTTTGTGCTCGCCACGCAGCTCAGTGATCCGCTGGCTGCCGAGGAGCAGCTGTATTTGGCCATGGTAGATCTGCCACAAGCACATCGCGATACTTTGGCCTTCCTCATGCTGCACTGGCAGCGCATCGCCGAGAGTCCAGCCGTGAAGATGTCCATCAACAATATAGCCGTTGTATTTGCACCCACGCTCTTTGACGATGTCGACTTGAATCTGAGCAACATTGTGCTGTGGCAGCAGGTGCTGCGTGTCTTACTGCTTCAGCCGTCCGGCTTCTGGGCGCAGTTCCTCGAGGTGGAGCCGTTGCTGCCAGCATCCTCGCTGGACGATGACGAATGGAAGCGTGAAAATTATCATTCGCCCAGCGTCCACTGGCAGTCTGTTAAGACCTACTTCCGATCTATGGTAGGTTTGTATCAAGAAGACGCTCTACTTATTTTTTAAATATCTTAATATTGGCTGCTCTTTTACAGGTTAATCTCGCTGACTGAATCAAGATCAATACAAGTTAGTTGATATCTGACTAATTGATAGCTAGCTAATATATCCACAGACTGTTAGCTTGCTTTGGTTAATTGTAATTGTAATACACTTTCTAATATCACAGCTGGTTTTATGCGAACAGAGTGTGTTTCCACTAAGAAAACTCAGTGAAAACATCAGTTAACCAGAGTCATGTGGAATAGTGGAGACTTGCTCGCAGTTATAAGAGATATATATTTTCTTTAAAAAGTTAATCAAATTGTTTACTTCAGTAGTAAAAGTTGCAAAAGAAAAAGAATGCTTTTTATATTATTCATATATGAAAAAGAATTTAAGCTTATTCAATTATTGTTTTCAAAGGTGAAAGTTGCCTAACAATGGAACTAAATAAATACCAAACTTGAGAAGAGCTCTTTAGTTTCTGAGGAAGAGAAAATATAGATCACTGATGATTTGAAGAGCCATTTGGTATATAGTCTGGGCAGTTTATCTTCAAGCTGATAAAGCTTAAAAAGAATATTTAAAAAAACTAAATTATTTTTGGCTATGATATGCCATTAACTAACGTAGTTGCTGCTATACAAAAATGTGCTTAAATTTGTTGTATTAAATATTTTTTTATAAATTAATCCTTATTTTATTCGTTTTTTAAAGTACTTTCTGCTTTCAGTAGATCATAGCAGCTGTAATTTTCGTCAGCCGTCAAAACTCTTAAATTTAAATTGATAAAGCTCTGTGAGAGACAACGTGAAAAACATTTTATAAAATTAATAATTCGCTGGAACATATTTGCGGCATGTTGATTATTTATGTTTTTCGAAGCAGCAAGCAAAACATCAACTGAATAAATTTGTATATAAATAAATAAGTTGCCCGAAGCGTTAATACAATAATAAAAAATTAATAAGCAAAGTTCTAAAAAAAAACACAGCTAACTAGTTGACGTTTTAAAAACCATTTTCGTAGCAGCTGGGAAAAAAGCGCATGATTTCATACAATATGCAAAATACAAGCAAAACAAAACAAAACACTTGAATGCAACGGACGAGTGCATAAATAGACACACACAACAAACACACACACACTCACACCCTTACACAATAATGCATTGGCAAAATAATGTACACATAATAAAATTAAAAATAAACAAGTTACAAACTGCAACAGCGGGAAAGCGAGATGGCAATAGCTGTGCAAGCGAGACAACTGCCACAGATTAAAATTTGTGTGTCTGTGTGTGTGTGTGTGTGTGTGTGTGTGTGTGTCTGTATGTACAGTTGCTAACCGCACTAAAAATGTATGTGAGGCATACTCGTTTCGGTCGATAGAGGGCAACACGCGTTAACATTAACCAAATGCTAATGCTAAAGGCCTCTGACCACTCACACACGCACGCATACGCACACACACGCACATGCAGGGGCAATGGCAGCATGCTGGGGCCACCAATACGCGATTCAGAAAAATTGCAAAAATAAAATAAGAAAAAAGAAAAACAAAAACAAACAAAAAATAACAAAAATCAACGACAACAATAAAAATAAATATAAAAATAGTTTACATAATTCATGCATTATATCGGATAAAATTTTAATGCCGGGCATCCGTATACGTGGTCGTGTGCGTGCATGCGTGTGTGTGTGTGTGTGTGTGTGTGTGTGGGCAGCGCTGCTTGGCAAAAAACGTTGCCTACTTGGGGGCGCGCGTTAAAATTGTTTAACAAATGGCACGCGCGCAATGTACGTGCGTGTGTGTGTGGCGGCTGTGTGTGTGTGTGGCATGTATGCATAATCGCTTGCAGTTTTTACTTTTTTTTTAGACTTTTTAGCCTATTTTTATTGTTAATTAAATGAGGGGAATTACCGACAACAAGTGCACATGCGTGTGTGTGTGCGTGTATGTGTGTGCGTGTGTGCAGAACGAGAGTGCGCTAAATTTTTTTTAGATTTTTTTCGTATTATTTTTTGTTTTTGTTTTTTTTTTTTTTGCCTAGCGTGGCAAAACATTTTGCGCTCGTTTTTCGCATGTAATTTTACTAATTGATAGTGTGAGCTATTTGAGCAGCATACACGCCCCCTTTCGGGGCTTGTCCAGTGCTTCAGCGGCTTTGCTGTGCGTGTGTAATTGTGTTAGTGCACACAGCACACACAAAGCTGGGCAGCTGAGTGAGTTGAGTGAATGCAAAAACCAAAAAAAAAACAACGAGGAAATGCATAAAAAAAAGCACGATAAATGTAACTAAAAAATTGCTGTGCAAAATTATAAAGGGGCATTACGCGTGTTGGCTGGGGAGCTGGCGCCGAAAAGGCAGCGACAATTTAATGTCGTGCACACATACACCCACCGTCACACACACACACACACACACACACATACACACACATAGGCCACATAGGCGCATAGAATGTTGCATGCTTTCGAGCGCATCCCAGTTAATTCTTTTTTTAGTTTTTGTAAGCGCTGCCTCCAATTTTTTATTTTATTCTTTTGGCAGAATGGACGTAATTAAGCCTTTTTGAAAAATTTATATTAAATATTTTTGAGGCAAATATATTAATTGGTAATTTGATATTTTATTTTCAGCAAAAGCTAGACATTGAAATTTAAAATAGATACTTCGGTTCATAATTATTGGGTGTAAAAATGATATAAATCATTAAACAAAATTCAGCAACATAACTAACTGGAACTAGCAAAAGTTTTCATTGCTACATCGATTTCTCAGGGCAGAAGATGAAGATCATAAAGCTTTAACAGCTACCACCTGCCCATACGCTCACACATCATTTTTCGACCAACAAAAAAAGTGCAAAAATAACATTTGCCCCTCCTTCCCACAGTAAAAAACAAAAAACAAAAAAAATGAAGTGAGAAAGCAGGCCAGCGCACACTAACATGATAGGCTGGCTGCAGCTATACCTCACACACACAGAGAGACACTCACACAGATGCGCATGGACATGCACATGCTGTATGCTATATGGATACGTAGATGTAGCCAGTCAAAGGCATTAAAGAAGACTAAAAAAAAGTAGTTGCTGCTGTTGCTGCTGCTGCTGCTGCTGCTACAACGCAGATGCGAGTGCCAAGTGAAGTAATTCCAATTGAAGCTTTAGCTGCATTGGCAACAACAACAGCAAGCACAACAAGGAGACTGCCAAAACAGCGCCGAAAAAAATGCCAAGTGTGGGTAATTAAAAACGTAGCAGCAGACCAGCAGACGCTTTTGAGCGTAGAAACGCACTAATTTCCAGTAGTGCAGCTTACACACACACACACACACATACACACAAGCACACAAACTCATACTCATAAATGCATATGTGTGTAAGCTAAAAAAGAGAAACATAAAGTTGACACACACACACACACTCACACGGCCTCAAACACACCCACACACACTCGCACGGCAACTGTGAATTCACTCGCACGCAGCGGCAGCTGCAAAAAAATTTGCAGCATACTTTTAGGCATGCTGCTATTTCACTTCGCCTCGCACAAATGAACACCTCTTCACCTCCCGTTGCTGCTGCTACTACTGCTGCTGTTGTTGTTGCTATTGTTGCTGGCTTTTCAGCAGCGTCATCAACATCATCAGTCGCCCACACACACACACACACACGCACAGGGTCTCGCTCATCAGCGCACGCTGCTGTTAGCTGTTAGCTCCGCACCACAATTTGTGGGCGTTCTGGGTGTGGCATATCTGGCCGACATATCATTCGTCCAATGGACAACAAAATTTCGTTATTGCTGCTGCTGCTGCGGCTGCTGCAAACAACATGAAGAACAACAAAAAAATTCTACAATTTTTTTTGCTTTTTTGATTTTTGTTGTTCAATTTACTTTCATTTGTTCGATCTTCGTTAACACACACACACACACACACACACACACACACACACACACACACATGTACACATATGAGCTAAAGCAGCTTACATTTTGCCATTTTTATAGGTGAGTAGAGTAACATCTGAAGTGAAAAACTGAACTTAACATAGACTGATTCGTATTATTGTTCTATAATAAATATGCATATTTAAAAATTCATAAAAAAATGCTGCACTTCACAGCACTTATTTCATAACATTTACTGATTTGGTAATTAAATCTATTTTCTTATTCAATTTTCATCATTTCTTATCAGGCAAAGCTTTGCTGTGCATCCTCACTTGATACAATTCGCAACGGGTAAAAACTACATTTGAGAGCAAAACATTTTGTATAACTCTTATAGCTCATCAACTCTTCATTTATTTTTCTCAATGCCAAGCCATATTTGGACTTTCAGTTCAACTTTGTGCCCGCCCGGTCCCATTATCCCACGCATATCACTAACTACATAGCAGATCCAAAAATCTGGCAAATGCCACCTGCCGCAGGTCAGCAGAAAATCAAAAACAAAAGAGACCAAAAAAAAAGTGAAACCGTTAAAAACAATAAGCTCAATTAACTGCAATTAACACGCTGACGAACAGACACACACTCGGACAGGCGCACACACTTGCAGGTCGATGCATAATTGACATTTTATGAGCAGCATCTGTTGAGTGTCATTAATGCCGTTTTCTGTCCAGTTTTGGTCAAGTGTTGGCCTCCAAAAGCTGATGCTCAAGCTGAATGAAATGTGGGAAAAAACGCACTTGATATGTCAGCGGGCAGCAGATAGAAGACAGGACATGGGACGCGGGGACAGAAACCAGGCCTGTTGGTCTGAAATTCGAAACTTTGCTGGCCCAAGCAAATCAACTGGAAAATTGTAAACAAAAGCCGTCGCCTCGCTGGTCGCCGAGCTCTTGTCAACACCAGGCCGTCGGCCAAAATACGGTTAAGCTTTAAGTTAACCGGTAAGTGCAATGCAAATATCAGTCGGCGTACAGTGAAAGGGGCTACACCTACCTGCGGGCACATTTTGCATTGATACTTGCGTCCACTGCCTCCGGCCGGTGCGTGTCCACCGCCAGCGCCCACACCCGGCCCGCCCATTTTGCTGGCATTGATGGGCTGCGGGACGACGAGAAGCGCTGCCGCCGAGGCAGCAGCCACCGCATTGTTGTGATGATGCGCTGCGGCCGCAGCGGCCGCCGACACATGATTGCCATGATGCGAGCCGCCAGCCAGGCCCGAGTTGCCGCCACCCGGCCCAGAGCCGGAGCCATTGACAGCGCTGCCAAGTCCCAGGCTGCCTGTGAAAGAGAAATAAATTGAATTTACTAACTGACATACATATGGATAAGATATCAGATATATATATTTTTTTTTTTTTTTTAATTTAAATTTAATTTATTGTTGCAGCTTATTGTCTAAGACTCTATAGCGCAATTATCTCTAAACCTTAACTAATGAGTGGGCCAGTATGCCAGTATAAACTAATTAATATAATTAATAATAATATTATGCGCAGAGATCAGATCACCCGACGATCCAAAGGGTGAAGTCTTATATCAGATATTAGAGAAAACTAGAGAAGGCAAGACTGATCAAAAATTTAATGAATAAATGTGAGATTGATTCGTTTATTTGATCATTCAAGAAAGAAGATTATTGTGATTGTAATACTAACAAGTAAGAAAACTCTAGTCGGTGGTGCCCGACTAGGAGATGCCCTAAGCCCCGTCCGATCTGCGTTTTAGAATATACTAAATTATGTATTTATTAAAGCTGAAAAAATTTAAGCTTGTAAAATTAAATTATAAATATAAATATATCTATTTTTTTATAGCCTATATCCAAAATAAAATAAATCAAAATTTTATAAATTATAAATGAATCTAAATCCAAAATTTGGAGACTTTAGCTCCAAAGATGTACGAGATACAGTGTGCCACTAAAGTCACCGAAACACGCTGTAACTTCGTCAAATTTTTATGAAACAAACAAATTTTGATGCAGGGTTATAAAGTAATCTATTATCTACATAATACCATGTGAATAATACAAACATTTTATTTTAGTCTAATATTATTACTAAAAAACTAAAAATACTCAAGAATTTGACTCCACAAAAGTCTACGTACTCTGGCTTGCTTGCCACTGTCTGGCGCCAACGTTCTTCTTAGAAGTAACAGGGGATTTTCGAAACATGTTTACAATATCGTCAAGATGTATACTACTTGGTGTACATTACTTGAATTGGACGAAATTGGCCAACTTCTTCGTATATATGCCCCGATAAGAGTTAACTCTAGAAAAAAGTGGGCGGATCTCGCAGCTCCACAGAACGGATCAAAAATCGTATGCAGAGATAGCCAAAATAGTATCCAGAGCCAAGTCTACCATATAAACAGTAATTGGCCGTTTTAAATACGAGGGGAGCATCAAAAGTAGTACTAAATCTGCACTCTCAGATCACGATATAAAGTCTTTTCGTATATTGTCAATAGATGTCGTTGGAGTCATCTATCTCCAGTGCTGCCAATCACATTGTGTCATAGCATATGGTGTTGGAAAGGTGACATTTTAAGCTTCATTAAACCAAAAAAAATATAATTGCAGCAGTTTTCGCCAAGAAACCACAAAAGTTTAACACTGATGGAATAATGTCTCTAGCGGAAAAATGGCAAAAGGTGGTCGACCAAAATGGTAAATATTTGGTTCAATAAAGTTCATTATAAAAATAATAAAACAAGTAAGAGTGCTCTAGTCGAGACTGCTCGACTAAGAGATACCCTGAACCCTGCGAAGATGCGATATTCAAATCATTTTACGCTTCTCTTATATATGTATACATATACACAAACAACACATACACACACACGCACATGCACACGCACGCACAAGCACTTTCTCTGCTACTGCGCAGTTTACGCAGCGACTGCGCGAGGGCAGCGCTTGGGCTGCAGTATGGGCTATATTTTGGAAACTTATTTGTTGAATAGGTTTGCTTCTAGATGGACTTTCGTAATCAAACTTTTACAGCGTAATAATGACATTCATATGTATGTATTTGCCAAAGCACAAGTCTCTAGTATTTGAAATACGTTTTTTTCAAATTTGGGGGGAAGGGGGCGTGGTATCCAAAATCCAAAAATTGCAAAATGTTTGTACCCATTACACGGATACACACAGTAAATCTGAAATCTATAGCTATAACGGTATTCAAAAACGAAGAAAAGTTATCGATTTTTATCGATAATAAGGAAATGGGATGAGTTATCGAAAAAAAAATAAACTCGTACTGCGTAGGATATACACGAGTATACATTTCAAATTTCAGATCTCTAGCTTTTGTGGTTTGCGAGATCACTGCGTTCACACGGACGGACGGACGGACGGACGGACGGACGGACGGACAGACGGACATGGCTATATAAACTCAGTTTGTCGAGCTGATCAAGAATATATATACTTTGTGGGGTCTGCCATGTCTCCTTCTGCCTGTTACATACATTTTCACAAAAACATTATACCCTGATTTCCCATTTTCAATGGGTTCAGGGTATAAAAAATACGAAAAGACTTTTTCGACTACCCAATATATATGTTTCTTCATTGATGTAACTATGAAGATAGATCAATTTTATTTGTTTTATACCAAAGTCAAATTAAACGTATTCTGAAATATATTCTAATATAAGAGACTATAATAGATATATAATACCCCACGGTGCGATTCTATTAGATATTAGATTATGAACACCAATTAAGCTTTATTCGTTATCTAAAAATTTGAAAACTATTAACTATATTCCTCCCTATCTTTCTCTCTCTTTTTCTCACTGTATGCCAAGACCTCTGTCAAGTTATTCAGTTCTCTCACAACTCAAATTTATGTTGCTTAAAAAATTGCAACACCAACAGAAAAAGAAAAAGAAATGTATTAGAAAACTTGTTGACAAGTGTTGCTGGACCTTAAATGGGAAAAACTTTGACTTGAGATCGTAAGACTTACCTTGTCCGGCGACCGCCGCATGGTGCTCCAGACGATTGTCATCCAGAAAGTGACCTGCAATTGAGTTGTTTGCTTCAGTGGCTGTTGAATTGTGTCAGCCGTGGCGCCATCTAATGTGGCCACGGCTGTCAGTTGAATCGAGTCGAGTCGAGTTGAGTTGAGTTGAGTCGAGTACAAGTCATGCCGCGCGTCTCCGTTGAAGTTGCCGACGTTCACTCACGTCAGCTAGCCGCCAAGCTGCCACCTGCCACCTGCCACCTGCCACCAGCCAATAGGCTACTTGCCCCTTTGCCAGCTACCTGCTCCTCGCTGGCTTCTCTAATTAAACTTGGTCGCTCTGATTGCCACTGGGAAATCGCGCTCGAGCTGAGTTACAGTTTATGTGAAAATAGTTTCACAATTTTTTTCAAATAGTTCTTTAATGCCTTGCTTCCAGCCATCCATCTATCTATCTATCCATCCATAATTGAGTGCCCAGCGCATTTGCGTGCAAAAATTGTGTGAATTTGTTGATGAGCTGGAAATGCCGAGGACTGGGGCCAGTCGCTAGCGAGGATTAGCAGAGCAACTGGGGCGCCCTGCTGGCATGTCAAAAGCTTTTCTAATAAAACATTTGCAGACAATCGCTGGCCCCAAATTGGTAGCAAAGGCTACTCAAGTTGTTCAACATTTTTAGTGTTAATTACGGGCGGGCGAATGGCGCCAGCCTGGCAAAACTGTCCAAACTGAATGAACGGCGGGGCACAAGCAGCCTAACCAGCAGGATGCACTTAGAGAAAACATCAAAGATGTGCGGGTAGCAGATCAAGACAGTTCCAAATGCTTATAGAGGGAGTTAAGCAGAGAAAATGCCTAATCAGAAAATATTCTAATCATTGATAAAAATGAATTTTTCCCCTCCTCCCTAAGCTTCAAGTGTAAATTGAGCCATGAATAATAATAATAAATATATTTATATGTACTTAAATTATTTTCTACATTTTAGGTAAGCTTTAAAATATAAAAAAAAAGAAATTGATAAACTAGAATTTTTCCAAAGAGCTCTTTGAAATATTTTATTCTATATATACCAAAATTTTGTCCCATCCATTTTTAGAAATATTTTCTAGTATGTTTAGTTGTCTTAAAAAATAGAAGAAAGTAGCGATTCTCAGCATATTTCCCACAATTTCATTGTAAATATATTCCCTAAGCGGCTGAAAATCTTGTACAATTTGTATAAATATTTCTTTGAGTGCAACAATATGAGCTACAACATGTTTGTTGCAGCCAGGCCAAGTCTTGGCCCAGTCTGTGAGTCATGGCCAGCATAGTTGAAGTCGTTCGTATTGTTAATTTGTACAGGTAAAAGCCAACAGGCGTACAGGTAAAAGCCAATGCATCGCATAGATACATCTACATCTACATTGTTGGCCGCGATGTTGCTGCGATGCTTATCGCAGTTGCAGTAGTAGCAGCAGCAGCAGCAGCAGCAGCAACATCAACAACAACAACAGCAACAACAATGTTATTGGCCAATTGCCTAGCGTTGACATTATCGGGTCGAGATCATTGCCGCCAACGGAGCTACTAACCCGATATCGGACCCGTTTACCGCAAACCCTTTTTGGAGCGTGTTGCTGTCAATGTTGCCGCCGTTGTTGCTGTTCCACAGAGATGTTGTTTGCATTTTAGGAATTTATGTAAACATGTTGTAAGCAATTGTTGCTACTGCTCTGGCTCCTGCTGCTCTTGCTGCCGCTGCTACTGCTGTAATTCCTTCAGTTAAAGGTCAATCTTTCGTGGGAGTATCTGGTCGGTGTCTGTCCTTAGCTGAATGGAGCCTTTGTCTTGGCCAACAGCATGCCGCACGCGTGTTGCAATTTAACTTTTATATGCAACGTATGCATTTTTCGTTGCCGATTGCAATCTGAACTCGCGCGCGCTCTCTCCTTCCCACTTCCTCTGCATATCTGCTCGAGATTCGTGATTATCGTTTGTTGTTTTTGTGAGCAATTAATTAAGCGCAGGAGGCTAAGGAGCCCAGCAACTGCAAAACTTGTTCGCCTGGGTCAGGTATTCCACTTTTTGGGGCAGGTCATTGAAAAGCGCCGAAGTGGAGCAAAGGGGAGCGACAGTTCGATTCGGTTTGGTCTGCTGTCCATACTCACCTTTTTGCAGATTATTGTGATGGTGGTGATCGTTCATTTTGGCCTGAAAAGCACAGATAATTAATCAATTATTAATTGAGTCTCAAATCTACAGCATATATTTTAAGCAGATGAAAACCTAGACTAAATATAATCTGCATAACTATGAAATATTAAATAATATAAAATAATAATTAAATAAATAATATATATATTAAATTTGAAGCTGTTACATAATTCTTCTGAATTTGTGTGTCTTTGATGTCCACCAAGAAGACTATTTATACAATATATGATATGGTCATAAAAAGAACTTAAGAGAAAGTGATAAGCGAAGAGGTCTACAAGACAGAATATCGACTTTTAGATTGGCATGGCTATTTCCTCAATAAAGGCAACTTTTCAAGAAAAACTTGTTGTTCAGTATAAATGTAATATAATTTAATATTTTCTACATCACACCTCTCAAAAGAAATATTAACAAATATTTTATATGTATTATTATTTTGCCTTAATATGTGTCAATGTGTCAAATGTGGTCTAAGCCATCTCACATTAACATGCACGCAACCGCGGGACACCCCAGCAAAATGTTCTCCCTGTGGAGAGCCTCATACAGCGAACTGGCAAGGCTGCAATGAAGTTAAAAATATGAAGTTCGCTCCAACTCTAAGCCCTCATCAATCGACAACTCATATTTAATCTGATAAAACATTTGCAGATATCGTAGCAAGGAAGGACAACATTGCGCCTCAAATCTCCACGATATCATCGAATACGTACTCTACAAACAGTAATGGCACTTCCATTAACACCAATCAACTCATTAACCCTCTGTTCAAAGTACTACTCAACTACTTAGCAGGATGAATACTATTATGAACACACCTTCAGGCATACAAGACTTCTTATTAAGCGTTGATAACGCAGTCAACTCATTACTTTCTAAATTTTCAAAATAATACATTCTATATATAATGTATAAAACATATCTAATAACATTTTTAGTGTGCGAGCGAGAGGGATACTTATGCCTTTCGCATAGGGTCGCTATGATTTCGATAAGCAAGGGGAATGTGACTAGAAAAAGAGAGTCTGACAGTAGTTGTCCAAATATAAGTTTATTTCTATATATAAATATATTTATATATAAAATATATACTTATTATGCTTTTATTAAATTAAAAACACGTTTGATTCCCAAATCAACTGTCAAATGCCGTTTAATATTTACTAACTAATCGCATCAAAAGCCAATCAAACTCAACTATTAGAGAATGGAAAGCCCCAAGTTAAAAGGAATAGAGCCCATCACATAAAATAAATCCTAAAAGCATGAATAGCTAAACCAAAATATTGTTTAGATTGTGCAAATGTGTGCGATCTAGCTGTCAAACGGATTTATTACCAACAAAAAAGTAGCCAACAAATATCTGACAATTCCAAAAATCCCAATCGAATGCGTATTGAAAATTCCGAAAAGAAAAACTAAATAAAAAATAAATTTGTAGCGTGAAAATATGAATAAAAACTTCAAGCGGGAGTGCGGCTAAAATATGTGGGAGAAATACAAATAAAAATAGAAATAGAAATAGAAAAGCCGAAAAACATTGTGAAAATATGTGAGCTGTGGCTTCTGCTTTCGATTGCATGTAAATTGTGAATATGGGTTAAAAGCCTCGAGACTGTCTCATACTCTCCCTCTCTCTCTCTCTCTCTCTCTCTCTCTCTCTCTCTCTCTCTCTCTCTCTCTCTCCCGTTCTTCCACTCATTCTCTATCTATTCTTCTTTTTCTATTGCCGTGCCAGACATGGCAAAATAAAATGAAATATATATCAGGAAACCCCATAAAAAGAGAAACTCGCTCTACATAAAAACCGCGTCTGCTTTGGCCTAAACATTTTCGATATGTTTAGCAAAAATAAAGCAAAACAACAACAACAATAAACAAATAGAGTTATTTGTATACAATATTGTAAAGGAGGCGTGATGGGAGTAGACACCAGGGGCAAGAATCGCGCGAATTTTAGGAATGTTTTTTGTTAGAGTTTTTATGGCTATGACTGTTGTTGTTGTTGTTCTAGTTGTTGCTGTTGTTGTTGGCTTGTCGTTTTTATTTGTTTGTGGCATGGAGTGTAATGCCCACACAATCTATGGACATTTAACGGCACTTGCTTGCACCACTTGCATCACACTTACCTCGTACTCCTGTTTCAGCGACATCGGATGATGCTCGCTGGCATGCTGGTGGCTGCGCGGCGTCGGTGGCCAAAGATTGTAATCGCTAATATCCTTGGCATGCTGCACGAAATTACGATGAGAATGAGAGCAAGAAGAAGATCAATTAGTATAAAGTAGAAAGAAGACAACAGCAGAGAATATAGCCGCATTGAGCGAGTAGAAAATCGTTGAATCAATTTTAAATAATTTTATTTGATTTTTCTAAATACTTTGTGTTCAGATATAAGTATATGATTTGCTTAAATTATTTTATAAAATGAAGTTAGTTCATTTAACTTTAAATTTATAAATATTTGTTCTCATATGACACAAATATATATTTTTTTAATTTTTAAAAAAAGTTCTTTGTGCACACAAGGCTTCGTCACATTTCAACAGATTCTATTCAGATTAATTAAAATCCCATTTTTTATGGAAGACTCGATATTATTTTCGCAATCAGTCGAATGTAATATGAGTTATAAAATTAATAAACTTATAGAGAAAAAGAAGTGCTGCAGCTCTCACATATCGTCTGACTTGTCACAAATGCAGCAATAGCAAAAAATATAGATACGTATATGTGGCTACATAGCAAGGGGAGTGTCAATTGAAATAGAAAACCGCGTTACACACTATCGAAGGTGTCAAAGCGACGGCAAAAGTGCGCCGGCTTTCGCTGCAGTGAAGCTAAAACAAAACAATAAAAAAAGGGACGATGAAAAGTGTTGCATAGCGCAAGGGGAGTTGCCACAGCGTGTGAAATGCAGCAGCGTGTATTAGTGTGTGTGTGTGTGGGTGTGTGTGTGTGTGTGTGTGTGTGGGTGTATATGTGGTGGTGTGTGTATACCACGTAACGCTAGTTTTTGTTTTTTTGTGTGGCAGCAGTGTTGGATAGCGAGCTGCGTAGTGTGTGTGCGTTTACGTGTATGCAACAACGACTAGTTAGTAGGTGGACAAACGAAAAAGTAGAAGAAATGTCTACAAAAAATGCAAACACAGCCACACACACATATACACGCACAGCAATCGTGGGATGCTGCGTTGGCAGCTGCTGATGAAGATGGCCCAGACCCAGAGCCAGCTCCAGCTCCAGCTCCAGCGACAGGGACATGAACGGAAGCTCTCTCTAACCAACACGCTAGCAAGCCAGCCAACAACAACAACAAGTTGCTGATGAAGGCGTCGCTTGGCCCACGCCAGCTTCCGTCCAGTCGCCACCGCCGCCGCCACGCAGCAGAAATGGAACAAAACGAAATTTCGAAAAAATTTCCCAAAGAAAAGTGGCAAAAAAAAGAAGAAGAAGAAGTAGGAAATCAAATGGAATATTGGTACAGCGCAGCAGCAGCATCAGCAGCAGCAGCATCAGCGCGCTGCATTGCTATCTCTCTCTAACATCCGCACGGTCGCCCTCTCACTCCTACACGCGCACTGACCAAAACATTCGGAAGAGAAGGCAACAACAAAAAAAAAAAAAAGGAAATGAAAAAAAATTGCTAGTGGAAAAAAATGAAAATAAAAATTTTTTTTAACCCCTTCGCTGTGGCGGCGACGTTAGCAGCGACGCCGACGCTGACGTCGACTGTGCTTTGACCACCGGGTGGTGCAGTTTCTATGTCCAGCATGCCGTCTAGCGAGCAAAAAGGCAACAAAAAATTAGGCGGAAAACGTGAATTTTTTCGCAATTGCCGCCCCCAACGAATCGCCCAAACTCTCGGCCCAAGCGCGCTGTGCACATTGTAGCAACCTTTTGGCCATTCCAGACTTCCACTTTACATTTTGGGAACATTTTCTTTTTGTTAATTTTTTTCGTATTTAACTTATTTGGGCTTCATCTTTTTATGCATGCTGCCGCGCTGTCTGCTTCTATTGATTTTTTTTCGCATTTAGAGGCTAGCAAAGATATATAGTAGTGTGTGTTCAAATGTTTGACCAGTCGGACAAGCCCCGCCTGAGGTTAGAATTTCGTGGCTATTGTTGTTTTTGCCGCTGCTCAAATTTGCTCAACTTTATTGCAATTACTTTAAAAATTGAAGTTGGTAGCGGTTTTCGCGGTTTTTCAGACGACCCGCCTCCTCAGTCTCGGCCGTCGCTATATCGTTTCGTATTCGCATTGTATTGGCCCTGGTGACTGGCCCCATTAGTCAGTTTTCGCCGCATGCCCCAGCCCAGCTGCGCTTTACCCTTTCAATTTTCACTTTTTCCCCTCGTATTTGTCCAGCTTGTTTTTCTGTTTATTTTGTTGCTTTTCGCTTTTCACTTTAGCGTCACGTTGACTTTTTTCTAATTGAAGTATATAAGTATTAATTGCAATGCTTTGTTGTGAGGCGTGCTGTGGTTTAGGGTTTTCTTTCCGCCGAGGCGCCCATCCGACCAGCCAGCCTCACTGACTTTTTAATTGGAATCTTAAAGTAAGCTCGCAACGAATTTAACTAATGACTCACATTGTTTTGCACAGAATTTGAAAAGCAAATCTAATTTACTTGTAATTTTACTTGTAAGAGGAAACACACATATGTACATATACTTGAAGGAAGATTTTTTACTTTATAATTTTTTTTTTTTTTTTGTTATGGTAATCATTTATTGTATGTGGGTTTCATTTTTCTAAGAACAACTTTAAAGCCTCTTTTTGGCAAAACATTGACAAATATTCAGTGTGTGTGTGGAATTGATACAAAATATGTGAGAGTAACTGGAGAGTAAATAAAGATCATATTGAGGTATGAGTTATGTGCGTGTGCGTGGATTAGGTAAAGGGAGTGTACGGTCTGGTAGATGTTCAAGCTGGGCTCTTTTAAGTCTGTATGTGGGCGGATGTAAAGTATCAAAGGTGAGTGATTGTGCAAGTGGATTTGGGTGAGATGAGTGTCTAGAGCTCTGTTTGATAGAAGTGTCTTGGATAATATTAATGACGTAATATTATTAACAATATTAGAGATCAAAATATGTCTAAGGGCTTTAGGTCTATATTCATTCACTAAATGTGCTTAAGCTCGACCTTCGGTTTCTGAAACTTTGTTCTCAATCAAATTTTGTTTTAATTGGCTTTAAAAATTCATAAAATTAATCAGGCTTCGTATTTTAAGTATCCAAACTCTGGCTGGATATCAAATTATATGTGTTTTATTCTATATGGTTAGTCGTACTCAAAAGATTGGAGTAATTTCAGAGTCACTTATCTGTGTTTCTCAACATCAATATCCGTGTTTTCAGTGTTTATAAGTTCTGTTTAGAATTCAAGACTTTTAATAAAATATATGTCCTATCAAAACAAAACTAACTAAATATTTAAGGAAAAATACAATAAATTAATTAAAAATGAATTATTAAAAATTAAGCTATGCAACCAGTTTAAAGAATTTTGTTTTGATATATGTATTTTTATTGTTGTTATACTAAATCTATATTATATTGTGAACGATTTATTAATTATGTACATATTCTTCCCTCTCCAAATGATTTCCAATTAAAGCTGAGGTATTCCTCTGGGAAATTGACTTTCAGATAAAGTCTTTAATTTTTATCAGTTTCCCAGCTCTCTTTCTATTTAAGGTTAGGCGTTAATTAGTCAAGTATCTCGCAGAAGCCAGGTCGAAACCAATTTCAAGTTGGTCTATATCTCAACCAAACTTCGAGTGAAGAAAATTAAGTGCAATTGCTTTCAGAATTAATTAGTAAACTTTGCATAGCACGCTCTCTATTAGCGGCGAGCGAGCGAGACTCGCTCTCGTTCCACAACTAATTTGACCAATGCAACTGACAACAACAGGAACTCGCTGATTGTTGACTGCGTGCTGCGAGCGCGTTGATTGTGGAACTTTAAAAAATTAATTAACTGCGGATATCCTTTAAAAATCATTCGACAGGCTCCTAAATTGCTTTCGCAAGGGCAAAGCACTCGTTAACGAACGCGGGGAGAGCGCGCAACCTTTTCCAGACACTTTTTCTCACCCGCCGTAGTCCTTGGAGACAATCAATCTCCATTCAAAACAATCGTTTCAGCGCACGAAAAAGTGAAAAGCGAACCATTGCAAAGGAGAACGATTCAGAGTAAAAAATGAAATGAAAAGAAAATCAAACTAAGCAAAAAATCAAATCTAGACAAAAAAAAAAAAAAAACAAAGTTCAACTCGGTGCGCAAAGAAAAACTTGTTTACATCTTAAAAAAAAAAAGAATAAAATAAAAACACGCGAAAAATGCAGCAACAAAAAAAGAGAATACAAAAAACTCCAAGAATTTTTTGCAACGTGGCACGCGAGAGCAAAACGCAGTCAGTCAAGAGCAAGGATATTCATGAAAGAAGCAGCAGAACAGCAGAAAAGGTACGAACAAAATGTAAAAAATAAAAATGTGCGTTGCGGGGAAAAAAGGGACAACAAAAATTGGAGGATGCTGCTCAAAGGACACACTCCTTTTTTTTTATTTTAGCGTCGCGTCCGCTGGTGCCGGGCAGAGGAGAAGGCAGCTGGACTTAGACTGGAATTGTCATGGGGAGGGGATCAAAATAAGAAGGGGGACGGAAATGGGATTTGAAGCTGGGGTAAGGCTCGCGTCTCGCTTCCGTTCATGTGGCAACAGACAGAGACGGTTTGGGTTTAGGTCAGTTGCCGACTGAAGCTCGAGTCGAGTGAAAGTGCAGCAGTGTTGGACAGCAGCTGCCCAAGCAGCTTTGAACAGGAGTTGGAGTTCTTTGAGGGCAGCGTTGGAACGAGTTGTCATAAGGCTGGTTCGCTGCTTGGTCAAGGTCCTTGCACTTGTAGCAGACCTTTGACCAAGCTTACGAGCAGCTACTGATGCATTTTAGAACATTGCGAATTAGTCAATGAAAGGCATTGTCCGATAGATGTTAAATAAAAACTGTGAGCTTTCTGAATATGTAGCAATCATATGTATATTATATATAACTAAAGGATTTATGTTCTAAGTGATCTCAAAGCTGTCTGAGTTACCTATAAGACTAGCAAGTGGAAGTGAGATTGTCTAGGAGAGAGCATACAACGCATGCCCTAAATATTGAAAAATACTACTAACTTAATATATGGATATTTATTAAATATTTATATAAATTACCAATTTAGAGCTATCTGTATACTTTATAAAATATTGCTGCTAATTACAGAAATGGAATACCTGAAACAACTGCAGAATAAGTTGTCTAACTCTCAACACTTCCCATCTATAATTATATATCTGTCAAAGATATTTACTATATATATTTCAATAACCTTTTTTCACATAACCAATTTGAGATTTGATAGTTAGTCTAGGGACTATCACACACATGTATTACACTAGCCACCTAACCCATTTGATGTTGCCCTATTGAAGTCCTTCCCCTTCATACTTTCTTTGGGCTTCGTTTTTACGAAGCGCTCATTTAATTCACTTAGAGCGACAACTTTTAGTCGCTTATTAATTATGAAGCGCCTCTTTCTTTTTGGCCAGTTACACTGTTCTTCCCCTACCACGCCCCCTATCCAACACCGATGTAGTCCAACGCCTTCTCAGCGAGTCCAGCAGCTGCCAACTGCAGAAAACTTTGCACAAAGTTCGTAAAAATTGGGGGAAGGTAAAAAAAAAAAACAAAAAAACTTTCGATTCTTTTTTTTTGCTCTTTTTCTACTCTTTCAAATGCTGAAGTGGGTATATTACTTCTTCTACTGTTAATGCGTTCTGGTCATGATTCGAGTAAGCGTTGTAAATCGGACTTCTATTATGTCTTCCACAGATTTGGAATTTCACCTGCAGAGCGGCTCAAAGACCTGCTGAAGATGTGGTAATTCGTAAAAATTAGCTTAAGCTTTTTTGAATGATTCTACCTTAGTTTTTGAAATGGTGATTTGTGTCTAAAGACTTGTACCTTGAGATATTCTATTATAAATCTACTAGAAATACTCGATACTTCCATAACTTAAACTGTAAGCTCTTCATAGATTTTATATATATATATATATATTATTTTTTAGGACAGTGAGCGACTATTAAACAGTTGGTTCATTCATGCTACATTTTTGTCTATGCTGCTACTGTCAGATAGGGTTCAACTGCCACGCCCCTTAAAAAAGGAGAGCTACGCTAGGGTGTTGGATACTTACATCGACATTGCCATTCCACATGTAGTGCATGCCGACCGCAGTGCTAGGATCGTGATGCGTCTGTCCGGTCATATGCTCGGCCATCACAGCACTCATCCAATGGACCAGACCCTGAGTGGGATTCTGGCCCTGGACGCCACCGATCGGCATGTTGACAGCGGCGGCAGCGGCTGCGGCGGCGGCCACAGCGGCAGCAGTTGCGTTGCTGTTGTTGTTGCTGTTGTTGCTGTCGTGGGTTTTGCAGGTGGCAGCAGCCGTTGATGGCTGCGCGCTGCCTGTTTCCGTTGGCGACTTTACGGAATTGGCGTAGCTTGCACGGGTCTGAGTCTGTGTTGCGGGTGGATTCAAATTAATTGCGGAACCGGCCTGACTGGCGTCCACGGGCGGCGTTGGCGGCGTCGCTGGCGAGAGTCCTTGCCCAGGTCCTGCAGCGTTCACTGGGTGTGAATTGTGCTGATTGTTGAGGACTTCGTTGCCCGTTGTCCAGGCGTAGCCGTTGTTGTTGTTGTTATTATTATTATTATTTTGGGGTTTCTGCAAGGGAGAACAAATTGTGTTGTTTTGTTTTGGTTGAAAAGGGTTTTTCATATTTTGCTTGCTGCTGAGGATGAAATATTAAATGATTTTTTGATGATTTTTCATGTTGTTGCTGCCAGAAAGTAGAAGCCAGTTTTTCTTCTTTTTTTTGGGCAACCCATAATTAGCGTTAGCAAACAAACCAAATTTTATATTTTTCTTAGGCTTCTTTGTGTTTGAGGTAAAGGTTAAAAACAAATTTGGAGACGGTTCGTCGACTGAAATACTTTAATTGGATTTTAAAGCTAATTATGACAGTTTGAATGGATTGTGCAGCGAAGTTGAGGACACAGCGGAGGGGCGTACGTTCGCCTTTAAGTACGCTTAAAGACAGAGTTTCTGATATAAAAACCTTCATCGAACAAATACATATCCTTTTATTGTGTGTATAATGAACTAAGTGGAATACTTGTTCATCTATTTAAAACTTTTAAAAATCATGGGTTACTGCAGATATTCTAAAAAAAATGGGTTTTAAAAGAAAATAAAAACAAATTTGCTTAAGCATATATATTTTATTAAACCACAATTTTTTATTCTTTAAATTTTTGTATTTTTTTATCTTTTTTCTGTTTTTTATTAACAAGAAATTATATATAAAATAAAATATTTTAGCTTTAACATTTAAATTAAAAATAAAAAAGTAAATTTTTTATGAAAAAACGAAAACAGGGGTTGGTTTCTGGTCACATGTTGCAATTGACAAAACGTTTTGTTTATTACTTTTGTGATACTTAATGGATTTCAATGAAATTTTCAGCATATGATCTACATATTATATTGAATATTTTGCAGTTGTATAAAATCGCAAACTCATTCACATATTGGCTATATTTGCAACTAACCTTCAATTTGAAAATTTTTGAAAAATTTTGAACCAATATCCAAAATCTAACAAAAACCGAAATTGTATAAAATATAAATGAAACTTAATGCAAAATTTTGAGACTCTAGCTCCAAATATGTACGAGATAGAATTAATAAACTGTATTTCGATAAGGTTTTTAATCGATAACATTAAAACGGTATAAGTTATCGATTGTTTGAAACAAACTTGATCTGCGCCTGCTATTCAGGGACTTCCAAAAAAAATTCAAGTCTCTAGCTCTTATAGGTTCTGAGATCGACGCGTTCATACATACGGACAGACGGACGGACGGACGGACGGACGGACGGACGGACGGACGGACGGACGGACGGACGGACGGACAGACAGACAGACGGACAGGGCTAAATCGACTCAGTTCGTCACCCTGATCAAGATATATATACTTTATGGGGTCTGCCACGCCTCCTTCTCCTGTTCTCTTTAACAAAACCATTATACCCTGATTTCCCATTTTCAATGGGTTCAGGGTATAATTAAATACAAGAAAAAATAAGAGTTTTATATTAACAAGCACTGATAAAACATATTTTTTATTTATATGCATACATATATATATAAATATATTTATTTCTAGTCCAATTTTATATTTGATATTTGTATTTTATTCATTCTCTCATTAAAGAACAGTCAACTTTCGTATACTAACATGTTCCTCCGCATTGCGAACTTTGCCTTGGATCTGCTCCTTGTCCTTGGCTTCAGTCGCTAGCTGCGGCTTCAGCTGGCTGCGCTTCGCCGACTCTACGGCGGCCACGCACACGGCAGAGAACAACAAATTGCTTGACAGGTGGGCAGGTGGGGGAGTGGCTGCAACCGCAGACTTGGTGGGCGGCGTGGGCGTGGGCGAGGGCGTGTGGGGGAACCAACGGTTGGGTTCGCATTGCTGTTGTTGTTGCTGTTGCTGAAGCACAGCGCTGGCAAAGAGACTCGTGTAGAACTCGGCGGGCATTAGGAAGGGGGCTGGCGTAGGCGTGGTACCGCCAAGGGCGTCCATGTAGCTGCCCAAGTCCTGGGTGCGACGGCGTCGCAGCTGATCCTTAAGCATGATGACGCTCAAATGTAGGCAACTTTATTTTGCACACTTTCACTTTCCTTGCGGGCGACGAAGGGGTTTCGGCCCAACAATTTGTCTAACTCGTGCGGTTCGATTTACACATGCAAACAACACTGCGAACGAGCCGCAGGCGCGCAACAAAAACAACAAGTGGCATAAAAAAACAACAAACAAACAAATAAACACACAAACTTTTTGAAGGCGCCGAGTGGTTTGGTTTTTTCTTTTGCTAAACTTTTATTTGATGGCCGGGAAAAAGTTTTGAAAGCATTTGCTATGTTTTATTTGTAGCTGTCGCGTGGTTCCCCCTCAAACTCTATTTTGTATTTTTAGATGCAGTTTTTGTTTTGAAGTCAAAATAAAAATATAAACAAAAACCAAAACAGACATAAAAATCTGGAATGACCTTGAAAAACGTTGGCAGCGCGCAAAAATATTTCTATTTTTATTTAGCAAGTTTTTCTATTTTATTTCGCTTCCATGTTTTTTGCATCTTTGTTTAGTTTCCAGCTTGTTGCTGACTTTGTGTTTGATTTATTTGCCGCTTTGGTTGATTTGTTGATGTTGATTTTGCATTTTGTGGCACGCTGCTTGCTGAGCTTCATTTTATTTATTTTTATTGTGATCTCTGTCAGATTGTCGCTATTTGAGTTGAATGTGTTTTAGATTAGTTAATTGGTTGTTTATTTTAAGAGCTCGCAGCGGATTGTGGCAAGGCAATGAGCTTTACAATTTCATTGACTAAATAATGTAAATGAACTTAAATTTAAAACTTAAATAATTATACAAACTGTTTGCATTTAAATTATTGTTTTTGTATTTACAATTATCTTATTCTTTTTAATTAATCAAAATGTTAATACAAAATATTGATATAAATAATAAAAATTATTTGAAAAATTAATTAAAATAAACTGAAAACTAAATAAGAATTTCACATTTCAATATAATTTAATAGCTAATAATTATACAAAGAAAGATATACTATATATAAATATTTATAAATTAATAAAGATATTTGAAAAACTTATATTTAAGAAAGGCTATTAAAAGTAATTATTACACAAAGGATTGTAAGATATAAAATAAAGAATAAACAACTGAATAAGAAAACATAAAATTTAAATTTAAACAATTCAATAAAAATACTTAAAAAGCGCTTTAAAACCTTTTGACTTTATAATATTTGCTTCGAATGTGTATTCTTTACTTGATGCATGTTAAATTCACAATATGAATATATCTTTTATAGTTATATTTATATTTATATATATTATTTTTATTTTAAACTTTGTAATAAATTTTTAAAATTTAATTTATTTTCCTTTTTTCTTTAAGTTATTTTTATATTTATTTTATTTCTTGTGCACTTTGTGCCTTTTAGGAACTTCACGTTGCAAATTTTTCACTTTTTTGTTTTTAAACTTTTGCACTTTCTTTAGGAACTTTTGTTGCTGCTTAAGTTGAGCTTGCTAAGCCAAAAAAACACGCGTTTGACACATGCTTTGATTTATTTCTTGCTGCATCACGAGGGTCACTTGTATGGAAACGTCACTCTCATATAATATACATTAATATGTTATATATATCTGTGATATATATCATTTGTCAGATCGTGGATAAATCCATTGCGCGGGCTCTGGTTTCACACTGTGCTGCAAGTTGAGGTGTTAGTTGTACGCGTATTACACATACGCCGCGTTGCAGCTGATGCTAAACGTAGTCAATTCCATCTCTCTCTCTGTGTGTGTGTGTGTGTGTGTGTGTGTGTTGCGTGTGTGTGGAGTCCTTGTCTCAGTCCCGTCCGTCTCTGTCGTGCAGTCAGCGAGCGTGGGATAGCTTGCAACAACTGAACAACAGAAACTCAAAGTGCAGCAGCTGAAGCTGAAGCCGCAAAAGAAATTGCGAGCGCGCGCGAAGCAGTCAAATATGTATACAAAGAAATACATACACACACACACACACACACACACATGGCTTATGTGTTTGTGTGTAAAAACTGTTTTGTATGTTGTGAATGTATTTTTTTTTTTGCTGCTGCTGCTGCTTTTGCTGCTTCGCCTTGCTTTGCTCTGCTGCCTTCGTCTGCCGGAGATGTTGTTGTTATTTTTTTTGCGCTCTTTGCTTCATTTTTATATTTTTTTTCCTTCTTATTTTATAATTTTTGCTCCTTGCTCCTTCTTTTTATGCACGCTGCCGTTATAAAGACATACATTTGCAGCGCACTGCAGCATTTTCTTGTAAGAAAACGTATAAGAAAAAAATATACAGCTGAATTTGCGCGATGTCCTGCAGGCAGACAGAGGAGCAGCAAAAGGGGCGGAGTGGGCGGCACGGGCTGGGGGCGTGGAGCCCTAGTCCAGTAAGCTGCGCATTTGGAGCAAGGTTTGAGCACGGCAGATTGATTTTCTTTTATACGGTTTGCTCATGTTTGTGATTTTTATTATGTTTTTCTTGCTGCTGCCATTTCACTTTATGGGTGAGTGTGTGCGTGTGTGTGTGTGCGTGGGTGTGTGTTAAAAAGTTTGTAAGTACTATTGCAGCTGAAGACGAGCGGGTGCTAAGCGTTCAGTATACTCTATCCCAGGGAACTCTGAACAAATTCAAGTGCCAAAAGGGCAAAAGTTTAACTTTGTTTGAAGCCAAAAAAAAAGAAGGAAAACTTTAAGCGAAAAGATTAACACATTTGTAGTCCTTGACAGACTTAATCGTTACATATTGATTGGCCTAGGCATCAGGCATCATACAGGCTATATATGAAGTAGTTGATAAACCTACTGCCCCCTCATTCCATGTCTAAATCGCCTTAATCCCACATAATTTATCCCACAATTGTGTGCAAATTGTCTACGCGGCGCTAATTAATGCATCAGCCACATTTATCTTGGCCAAAAAATGCGCACAATTAAAGCGACAGCAAAAAAAAATATACAAAATAAAAATAAACAAAACACAATTAAATAACAAAGTTTTCGATTTAAGTAGAAATCGATATAAAAAAAAAATATATATATATATATATATATTTTTTTTTTTTTTTTTTTTTTTTTTTATTATAATCACCAACTCTTCCAGTTATATATAACATTTAAATAAAGCTTTTAAGTGCTTTTTCAAATGAGGTTCATATCATAATCTTCATAATCAGCTTATAAAGGAAATACAAGCTTTGCTTAGGAAAGTATCTGTGAGTCCTGTAACGCTGTTTAACCCTGTCATCGCACTGTTACACAACACTACATATATATTTATATATAATTATTTTACATTTTTAAGTCAAGCGTATATCAAGTGTTGGGCAATATATATAATTGAAATATATATAATTGAAAGACAGCTCGAAAGATTGTTTATCCTTTCAGCATTGTACAACACTGTGAATGTTTAAGCTAGCTTAACAAACTAGTGTGCCAAAGCAGAAGAAATCAGATGCGTCTGACGAATTTAAGCGAATACACTGAAGCTTTTGTCTTCACGAACTTTCCAACACTGTAATATGGCTTGAGCAAACAGAGTGTTTATCATTTCAGCGAGAAACGAAGTCGTCGCAGCAATAGAGAGCTAGGGTTATGTCAGTACACCTCAGGCAGGTGAAGCTGAGCTGTTATTTCCCACGGTACGTGAGTGGGGAAGCAAGTCAAGTTGCTGTTGTGTTGCACTTGTAGCTGTTGATAATGCTTATAATTGGGTTATTCGTATGTTTGTGTTGTTTGACTTGTGTGTGTTTGGAGTTGTTTATTTGTCACGTGGCGCCACCTGGCGTTGGCTTAGAGATAGAAACACGCGACGCGTACGCGGACGTCGCGCCGTCGACCAATAGATTTGGCCAAACGCAAGCGAACTGAAGACAACGACAGTTGCAGCGCGCCAAAGGCCACGGACACATGCAACAATCGTGGACGTCGCAGTCGGCGTCGACTGCGCCGGAAGCAGCAGCAGGACGACTTATGGCAGCAGCCGTAGCTGTAGCCGTAGCCGTAACCGTAGCAGTAACAGTAGCAGCAGCAGCAGCAGCAGCCATGTTTGTTGTAAGTAGCAGCAGCAAAAATGGCGCGCGCGAAGAGGAAACTCAAGAAATTGCAGCAGCACCAGCAGCAGCAGCAGCGGAAGCAACTAGGTCCTGGGCCAGGACACACACCCAGCAAGAGCATAAAAAAAAATTCAAGTGAAATTGTATTCTCTTTTTTTTGCCTTCACATGAAGCAAAAAAATAGCAGCGACTGAAAGAAAATACATTGCAAGAGAAGCAAAAAACGAAATAATAACAAAAAGTTGTAAAAGAAAAGCGAAAACCGTGTGATATCCTGGCACACACACACACACACATACACTCGCACTGGCAGCGCGGCGACGACACATCGAAGAAAGGATAAAAACATTCAACATTCAAGCAAGCTGCGTCGCCGGCGTCGGCATCGACGTCGCCGTCGACGTCAGACGTCAGCGCTTGGCCGTTAACATTTCATGAGCATCAATTCCTTTGCCTTCATTTTGTTTATTATATATATAGCTATATCCTTGTTGAGTCCTAGCTCCAGCACTTTGAGAGAATTGTTATTTTATATCATTTTTTTTCTATATATTTTTTTTTTGTTTTCTTTTGCTTTAGTTGTATGTTTTTTCCTAATCTCATCACACAGTTGTTTGCGTTCAGTTATTATCCCCAATAATTGCTCAATAAAGCTACATTGTTTTCTGTTATCCTTGCACAAGTCTCGCCCCTCCTCCCTCCCTTTCTGTCAGCTGCGCTTTCTGCACATTTCTTTTTTTTAAGCGCCTTAAAAACAACTTAACAAACGGAACAAGAAAACTTTTTGCCCACAACTGCAACGCGCTGGCAGCGCTGCTTGCGTTAACGTCGACGTCGGCGACGTCATTGCAATGCGCGCTGAGAAAAAAAGAGGAAAATACAAATAAAAATAAGAGAAAACAAGTATCCTGTACCAGGAGCTGAAGCATATGTTTTTATACGCGTTGCTTTTTTATGTGCTAGGATTTCGTTGGCAGCGCGAATATTTGCTACACACACCCACACACACACACACACACGTACACAAAAGACACACACTTACAAGTTATATGGCCTTGCTTGTGCATTGCCTGATAACATCAAAGGATGTGCTGCTGCAGCGAAATCTGAACGTGGCCTTTAAGATGCGCTGCGTCGTTACAGGATAATTGAAATAAAAGGACGAGCGATATGCAGAGATAAAGCAATAAATGTTGATAATAGCAATTGTCTCTATGAGTATTATCAAGGATATGCTGAGTTAGCAATATCTAAATATCAAGTAACTCAGGGAAAAGGATGAGCAAGGCAGAATAATACAATAGGCAGAGTAGTTGAAGAAAGACAAATACTAACAGGAAGAGTAGTAATGGGTATAGAAAAATAAAGAGTTTAAGCATATTTATCAAATAGCTAAACTGGGAATCAAAATAGATCTAGGATAATAAGTATAAATCAGAGATGTGAAATTTCTAGTTTCATGGGATCTATTTGATTTATTTTTGGTTTGGTATGAACTATGTTTTCAAACTATGAAATGAAATATCCTTTCCATTCCTTTCATCACAGTAATAACTGATGTCTACCTAAGCTGCACTCAACTTCTCGTTAATCTGGGCAGGTCAAGATTCAACGTCAAAGCCTCAACAAAGCTCCACAAGTTGTTTGTCGTTTTGCCATAAAGGATATTTGTCGGTGGCCACCTGTTGCTGTGGCAGACACCTTTATCCTTTGCGAACAGCTAATTCAATTGCAGAGCTTTTCGATGAAAGCTTTCGGGCGCAACACTTTCGCTACCTAATTATGGCATATCCTGTGCGCGAACCAGCGCAGCACAAAAAATGTCCTGTGCCCATAAAAAGCCAACGCAAGCTTCCAGACTTTGCGCTCAAGAGAGCAAAGACCCGCTCAAGGCATTTGCGACGCTCTTCAAACAAAGCAAAGAGCAAGCAGTTGCTGTCTCACTCGCACGCTAGCTTGCTCGCTCTCACACCAAGCGTGCGGGCGAGTGTGTGTTTTTGGGGGCGTGTTTGTTGTCATGTTTTTTACTCGCTGACGTTTTTTGCTGCTCCCCTTTTTGTGGCTCTCCCATTTTTTGTGGCTTTTAAGTGTTATTGGATGATTTGATGAAAATTGATTTGGGACACGCCCCTTTCGGTGGCATGTGGCATGTGGCAAGTGGCAACTCACCCGAAACTGATGCTCCACGGGACAGTCGAGGCTCAGGGCATAGTCCTCGACAAGCGTTGAATGCCCAGTTGTCTGCTCTCCGAAAACCTGCTCGATTTTAATCGCCGGGCTCGGCGCAGTTCTTGTGGCTGTTGCAGCTGTTGCAACGGGATTCGCGGCAGCTGCAGCAGCGGCAGCAGCGGCGGCTGCAGCAAATGTGCCTTCGACAATTATTGGCGCCGGCTCGGCTGCTGTACTCTGGCCAAGTCCAACTCCAACACCAAGTCCAAGTCCAAGACCAAGTCCGAGTCCATGGTTGCTGCTGCTGCTGCTGCTGCTGTGGCAGGGCGTTGAGGGCGTTGGGGGGCAGGGCGTGGCCGCATGACCCTCGTGATAGGGTGTCACAACGAACGAGGGATACGATCGGAACTGATGGTAGTCGGTGTGTGGATGATGCGCCAGCTGTGGTCCTTTGTACCAGGTACCATGCATAATCATTTAGCTGATCAACAGCGGCGTTGTTCAACACTATCTTTCGCACTTTACGCACTATTTTCTATTCAAAATGATATTTTTGTTGAATTCTTTATTGAATTTTCTCACTTTTTAAACACTTTTTGCATTAGGCAATTCATTTGATATTTTTTTATTTGTTGTTTTTTTCTATAGATTTTATTAACAGTTTTGTTAAACTTTCATTTATTTAAGACTTAAGTTATTTAGCTACTGCAACTCCATGATAAGGAAGCTTAGTTTTATATGTCTTATTAGCACTTGTTTCATGTATACCAACAGAACCTTCTGACTGGTGATGCGCTCTTAAGAATTCAGATTTCACCTGAAAATTATTTAAGTTATCAACGTATCGATTATCGCTAGCCAAATAGAAGGGAATTAAGTTTTATAGCTAAATCTCACTTAAGAGTTTAGCTATTCCCAATAAGAAATGATTGATTGAAATGACTTTAGATTTATTATTTATCGCACTTTATATATATTTATATATAACTTATATAGAATGATAATATTTAAGCAAATAATTAGTTATTCAATTTTAAACGGGTTTTGTAAACAGTCTGAGATTTGATGGAAAATACTCGACTTAAGCCTGCCTGAATATATGAATAAATTCAAGAATATTTTTAAACCACAAAAACCTAATAAAATTTCTGTTCTTCAACTTGTGCCCTTTCAGATACATTTTGAATCAATTTCTGTTCTTGAACTTGTGCCCTTTCAGATACATTTTGAATCAATTCATGATCAGATTCAATGTATAGTATAAATGTATTATTCACAAAACACTGCTATATTACAAAGAGGGAAAATAAAAAACTAAAAAATTAATAAAAAAATTAATAAAAATTAATAGTGATTAAATAGATTTATATACTGTATAGCATATCAGGGAATCTTTTGATATCCATACCAAATTTGCAAAATAAATTCGAAATAAAATCGTTTTAATATTGTTTTTTAATATACAGCTGTGTTCATATAAATAGTAGTACGACTGAAATGTTGGCCAGCAAAACTTTGTAAAAACAATTTGAACCGAGTATTAAGATTAATAAACTAATCTATATATTCGAGTTCTTTTCGAAATACTATGATTATCACAACATTTTGCTGTCCAACGTTTTAGTCGCACTACTATTTTAATGAACACAGCTGTATATTCAGAACTTTGAGCAAATCAAACAATAAATTAAGGAAAATTTTTGAAACTGGATTGGATTTAACGCCTCGAAATACAGTCTAAACTGCACTTAATGCTAATCACACTTTATTCTTTAGTGTTTGGCCTTTAGCATCGGCTACTTCTGCATCTCCGAATACTCTATCTCTCTCAAAGACACTCGACTGCAGCATTCATTTGGATTAAGTAGGTATTTTCGTTATTTACTTGAAACTTTCACTTTTGAGCAAATGCTTGAGAATTAGCAGAATCGAGGAGTTGCACTTTTATTATTCTGAGTGTAATCAAAATGGCGTCACAATATTCATTCACAATATTCATTCACAACGAGCCTTTTTTTGTCGGCTTGCTTGCTGTTGTGTTTAACAATATGTTGCACTTGTTTGTTGTTGCTGTTGTTGTTGTTGCACTTTTTTAACGCGCTTGTTAATTGTGAATGCAGAGCAAAGGGCCAGCTGCAACTGCTGCGGTATGACGAAAATGCGTTGCAGTTGGCGACTGCAACAAAATTCTTGACGTAACGCGCGCTCACACACAAAAAACGCACTCGCTTGGCACTCGAGCCTGGCTCAAAAATTGTTCACTGAGATGCTGGTCACTGTCTGCTGCTGCTACTGTCCACAGGGCTGGGCTGCTGGCCACTGGCTGCTACAGTGGCTACTCGATAGTCTGTGGCCCGCAAAAAACTATGCTGCCAGCTCGCAAGAATTCCGAACTCGAATGCTGGCTGAGCCATCGAAAAAAACATTCAAATGCCTTCGCCGCCAAATCGCAGCCACAGCGACGACGACGACGACGCCGTCGACAGCAGCATACACACACACACACACACACACAGTCGCTCTTGCTGTGGCTGCTGTGCGCTCTCGCTCTGACGTAGCAGCTTTTTGAGTGTGGAAGCGGGACGGGGTGGGGGCTACTGCGACGCATGCGCAGCTTTTTGCTTCTGTTTGGCGCGCGCAAGCAAAGCAAACACAGCCAAAGCGCGCGCTCTCCTTGTCTCTCTCTCTCTCTCTCACTCTCCTTCTCCTTCTCTGTCTCTCCAGCTTGCTCTCTCTCTGCAGCGCTCTCAGTGCTGCTGCTGTGTAAAAAAGTTGTTTGTGGTTTTTGCTTTGTTGCGCTCTTGAGCAGCTTTGCTTTGATTTTTGCTCTTTGAGCGTGTGTTGCACATTAGGCGTGGGCGTCATCCAGCTAAAATGGAAAGTTCCAGCTCTAGTGCCAGCAATAATTAACGGTTTCAGTAGGCGTGTCTTTTTCGTGTTATTAATGTAAATTTCAAAAATTTTAAATTGTTATGTAGGAATTTCTTTTCGACAATCCATAACTCAAATTTTTTAGTTCACAATAAACTAAATATGTCGGATGAAAATGATGCACCTCCGGCCAGCGACGAGCCTCCTCCACCAGCCAACGCTGAGGATCAGCAAACGCGCGCGCCGAGCCAGCCGCAAAACGATCGCCCAAACAATCCACCTCGATCAGCCAACGCCAACGAGGCGTCGAGCAAACATCCAAGCAAACAATCTCGAACTCAATTTAGACGCAATAAGCCAGGCATTCGAATCCCACTCGGCGATGGCGAGGATGAGCCCCCCAAGAGTAATTTAGTATATGGAATACAGATATTTCGCGCCTTCGTCATCTTCGCCATGGGCTGCTGCGCGGCCAGCGAACTGACAGGAATTAGGCTTTGGCGCAGCCTTGAGAAAACTATTTAACAAACCGCCGCCGGGTGAAATAGATGAATTTTTTTTTTTTTTAACTCTTATTTATTGCACTTAAGATAACTAAAAGAAAAGAAAACAATCTGTTATGCAGCTCAGGTAAAGAGAATGCCTACAGAACAATTTATATATTCGCTTATTTATTTCCAAAGGACAGACAAATATAGCTGAAAATATATACATATATTTTGGCAAGTATAGTTCGTATATACACACATATGTATGTATGTAGGTACGCGACATCCTTAAGGAAGTTTTGTTAACATGTTTATTGATAAGATTCTAAACAAAATTTCAGTCAAAGAAATGTTTTAAAAATATAAACATAGATGCAAATAAAGCAAAATATCATTAGGAAGTATTCAATGAGGCTTGGAGAATTTCTATTTCCATATGCAATACTTTTTTATACCATGAACCCATTGAAAATGCTAATTCAATTTATAATGGTTTTGTTAAAATGTATCCAATAGGCAGAAGAAGACGTGGCAGACCCTATAAAGCGTATATATCCTTGATCAGGTCGACAAGCTGAGTCGATGTAGCCCTGTCCGTCGTCAGAGCCTGTAAGAGCTAGCAACTTGAAAGGTTTCTCTATTGGCAATATGTGAGAGAGTGGATATTTAATCTATTGTTAAATACAGGGCCGGAAAGGGGGGGGGGGGGGAAGAGCTTCGGATGATTATATTGACTATACTTACGTAGATGAGTTTGTTGAGAATAAATAATAGATAGCGTATATTAATTATAGATATTAACTTTTCGGATTTTTTTGCGCAATGGGATTCGAAGAGAGATTCGAAGGATATCATTTTCAAACTTAGACGTGTCAAATGAGCTAATCGATATTGTCCCATGGTCGTTCGTAGTCATGATTTGAAATCCACGTCGCGAAAACTTATCACTTTTTAGTGGCAAAGCTGTTTCCTGAGCAGCATTGGAGGTTGAGAGATGTCGAATCAGGGGATGATAGATTTGATTCGAATATATTACAGCGATATGCTTAACTCGATTATGCTTTTAAGGATTTAACTGTTTCAGTATTTATTATCGTTTACTGTAGTAACGTTATCTTACTGTTTCCTTTTTAATTGTTATCAAACAGCGATTCCCAAAATTTTTCTTTCGTCTGGTGGAGGCCCTCCCGTGGTGGAGGCCCTGGCCCCATGGCCTTGATATCGGCCCTGTTGTATTTATAGATTGTTTATAGAACAGTAATCACTCAGTGCTTGAAGCTCTGCAGATGTAAGACTGCTCAAAAAAAAACTTCAAGTAACCAAAAAAAAAAAGTTTTTTTATATGTATAATTTTTAAAAACAATAATATAGTGCAAAGTCGCAAGTGTAAATAAATTATAATTGAAATGTCAGCTGCTTATTATGATTGAATTTGTTTTGTGAGGATTTGAGAGATTGAGGGAGAGAGAGTCGTGTGGTTCAGTTTGGCAAAATGATTTTTTTTTTAAATTTTTTTTTTTCAGTGACAAAAATGTTATTTAATTGTAAAGACGCTGAGATCTTTTTTTTTAGGACAATTTTTTAGTTTTTACTTTCTTATGTTTAAGTACATGATTTTTATTTCGTCAAAATAGTTATGCCGACTAGTATATGTATATGTGAATCTGGGTGTTTTTGGAGTATGTAAGCATAGATAAAAGCTATATTTGAAAACGAAGATTTGAGTCAGGGTATCGCCTAGTCGAGCACACCCGACTAAAGCGTTCCTTCTTGTTTTGTATTGCTTTTAATTGTGATAGAGATAAATTTAGGTATATAGAAATAAATCATATATCTATAACTACACAACTTTTGTGCACTCCAATTATTATTGTAACATTTCTCTCAAATTTATTGTTATAATTAATAAAAATTAATTAATAAAAATTGTTATAAATAATATTCCAATATTATATTATCGAATATTGCGTCAATTTTGATTTGTCAAATTCTCCCATAATCAAATGGACAAAATATAATATAACAATTTAAATAAGTAATTAACACTTTATCTATTATTAATATTTAACAATATCATATATTTCTTCTATACAAATGAAATATATATATAGATAAGAGAAGTAAAAAATAATAATAATTAATATAACTTTCGATCAAAACTTGATCGCCATTAAAAACTTAGATCGAAGAAGTGCTGCACGCCACAGTGAATCCCTCTCCGTTTTCAGGGTTATTCACTGCCAACAGTGGGCGCAGTTAGTGGAAATCCGCAAGCAGAAAAAAGAGGCAGAAAAGCATCCGCCGCGTTGGACGCACATTAGCCCATTGACCAACTTCTGCGGATCGAGCAACAATAATGAGTTTTTAATACATGTAATATTCAAATTAAAATGTTTTTTTTTTTTTTTTTTTTTGTCAGCAAGAGCCGTTAGCAAAAACGAAAATCAAATACATAACCGTATAAATGCGCTTTTTTTAGCTTCGCTCATTTTTTTCTCACACGCGGCCAATAATCGCACGTATTCATTTCAAGTGCACATAAAAACACTCAAACGAAAGCTCAAGAGCGAGCAGCACAAAAAGCGCAGAGGACGCTCTCTTAGGCAAAAAAAAAAGGCGACTGAGCGAGACAACAGGCGGCAGCAGCAGCGCAGCCAGCGCTGCGGAGCGAGCAGTGCAGCGTGCGCCAAAGGCGGCGGAATTTTTATTGGAGCACTTGACGAAGCAATTTTTTTTTTCGTTTCGTTTTTCGTTTTCGTTGCTTGTGTTTTTGTTTTGTCTCTCCGGCTGCTCGCCTTTGGATTGGCATTTTTTGTTTCCTTTTCGTGCAGCGTCTGGCAGCATTGGCAGTTTTTACAAGCAGCTGCTCTCTTCGCTCTTTGGCTATGGCTGCTTCGCTCGTCGTTGCTGTTGTTGTTGTTGTTGTTGTTGTTGAAGTTGAAGAGGATTTTTGGGCTCGGCTGACAACTGCAACAATTCCGTAGGGGAAAAGCGCCTGCATAAAATTAAAAAATTAAATGAAATGAAAATAAAGAGTCGAGCTGCATGGCATTATGCAATGGCAGGTTAGTTAATCAATGCAACTGCAACAGCAACTGGAACAGCAACAGCAACAGCAACTGCAACGTTGCCACCTTTGGGGAATATTGTGGTACATGGGGGCCGCTGCAAATGGAATGCGAAACGCTCGCAATGCTGTAATGTTTGCCATTTTTGCATTACTAGGAAATTGCTTTATTTAGCGCTACGATTCGCGACGGCAAACAATAATCATAATAAAAATACAAAGTGCATTTTCACTTGATGTGCGCTGCCCGGCGCTTATCGGCTAATTTGATTATTTCATTCAATCAACGGCAACAACAATTGCGATTAGTACACGTTTTTTTTTTGTCAATTATTTCTGGCCAGCCTCAACATTAGTTCGTGCTGAATTTCCATTTGTTTGGGCTCTATTAATGGCGACCTTATCGCGTCTGTCATTCCAACTGTTTGCACTGTCATCAATGCAATTCAAACCACTTCCACATATTATTTGATTCTGTTTTGATATTACGAAATGGGTTTTTAATGGTTCTCCAGCAGGCAAATATAAAATCCATTGCAATACAATAGTATTATATATCATATAGAGACTAAAGCTCTAATCAAATCAAAATTAAACTCTGTCAAAGAGTTAAGCTCTTTAGAATAAAGTTAGATTTCAATACAAGTTTATCAAATTTAAATTTTATTTAGTTTTGATTATTTTGTTTCTATTTAAAGTATAGAGATACATATTTTTGTTTGATTGTATATAGTCTTATTATTTATTTTCTTTGATATCCCAAGAATTATTATTAAAGTTGCTCATTCAAAATAGAACTTTAAACACGTGTATGATGACATTAGCATTGGGTATATACATATATAAATTAATATAACTTAAATTTTGTTAAAGGTTTTTTTTTTAATTTTCAATATATTAATGGAAGTTTCTATATTAATTGTTACATATTATAAGATATATTTGTAGTTTATAATAAATCTTCTAACTTGTAATAATTAAGATAAACAAGAATATGAATATGTAATTTCTTCTCGCTTTTATTTATTAATTTTTTTTATCATTTTTAAATATTTTTGTATTTTATAGTAAATATTTTATATATAAACCTTTCCAACTGATATAAGATAATATTTTGGGATATTATAATATAATATTTAATATATATATACGTATACAGAATACAATAAAAGTTGATCTAAAAAACTTCGGAGCTTACAAAAAAGCTTCAAAAAAACTTCTCAAAAAATATTTAAAAATCTTTTTTACACATTCTTCAAAAATCTTCTTTTATCATCATGTTCAATTCCTTAGAAAACTCTCTCAAAAAATAAATATTTGTAGTTTTATTAAATAATTCTAATTTACAATTTTTATTTGAAGTCATTTTACATTTAATTTTAAGGTTTTTAAATTTTAACACAATTTTTGGAATCATCAAATTAAATTGATCAAATGAAAGACGAATTGTTAATCAACTTCCATTCAAAGCTTTTTACATCAATTAAAAATGTAAACAAAAATAAATAAATTTGCTTCAAATATTCATAAACTTTGCAAATTATCACATTTATAACATAACAAGTAAGAAGTGAGGGAAGGGGAGGGGGGGAGGGGGGAAAGGGGGGGGGGGGGGGGGGGGGGGGGGGGGGGGGGAGAGGGGGGGGGGGGGGGGGGGGGGGGGGGAGAGGGGGGGAGGGGGGGAGGGGGGGGGGGGGGGGGGGGGGGAGGGGAGGGAAGGGAGAGGGGGGGGGGGGGGGGGGGGGGGGGGGGGGGGGGGGGGGGGGGGGGGGGGGGGGGGGGGGGGGGGGGGGGGGGGGGGGGGGGGGGGGGGGGGGGGGGGGGGGGGGGAATAAAAAGTTCAATTCGAATTAGTAACTCCGAAGAAATAATTAAATTTGGAACAATTTTGTAACTGAAACAAAGAAACACGAAACCAAAACCGGCACAAACAATCAAAGTTGTTACTTTGCAGAGCTGCTGCTGGAGAAAACGTGCAATTAGCAGTGGAAACCGCAGTGGGAAATCTTAGCAAATGCATTTCACATATTGCGAAACCGCAGCAGGACTCGAAAAGGCTGCAAAACGGGAGCAGAAAAGGAACAGCTGTGCAAGCGAAATGTCAAAATGTAAAGCCGCAGCACTTGGAGTCGGAGTTGGAGCTGAAGTCGTCATGGTTGGTCATGGACGCCAAATTGGTTGACAGACAGGCTGGCAGCGCTGCCCCTCCGCCATTGCCGCGCTGCGTCATAGGGCCATGGCACCTACGACTTATTGCCGGGGGTGCGAGGGAGCGAGGCAGTGCACTTGTGCTCCGCCTTTTTTTGTGTGTGGTGCGCACATGGCGAGCCGCTTTTTGCCGATTGGCTGAAACGGGTTGAAACCAGTCGGCGAGCGAGATGGCAACGCCACACTCGGACCGGCGCTCAGGTGCGAGCGAGCCACAAGACAAATGGACTTGAAAAAGCAACCAAGTTGGGGCTGTGCAAGCGAGAGAGCGCAGCTCTGGCCTGTGCACAAGCAGTGCAAGCGTTTAAGAGAGCGCGCAGCTACTGCGCTCTCTCGCTCTTTGAGTTAGATAGTTGGCGAAGCAGCAAAACACGTGTTGTTGTTGTTGTTGTTGTTATTGTTGTTGCTGGCGTGCAAAATATGCGAGTTTTTGTTTGGCTATCGGTCGCGTATTTTGTTAATTTAATTAAACAAAAACGTTTTGTTTGTGTTTTTTATGGTGGACGTAAACTGCTTTTTGTGCGCGCAGAACTTGCAATTGGAATCAGCGCATTTGATTGCGCTCAACTTTGAATATGTTGAGCACACACACACACACACATGTACATGTTGTATATGTCATTTAATGACTTGTGCCGTTAGCTTTTAATTGAAATATCACACATTACAATTACAACTGCAATTGCAATTGCATTTGTATTTGTATTTGTCTTTGTCTTCTGTTTGTCTTAGTCTCTCTTTATTTTTTGTTCGCTAACTGTAAATTGACTTCGTTTTGCGTTTCTATTGGCGCACTGATCGAGCTTAAAGCTGCAATATTTTGAGTTTATACAGAAAGTGAGCATATTTTGAATGAGCCTTAGAAGCATAAAGCTCATGTCTTAACTTAAAGAGTGCTTCGAGTTGGGGCACAAGTAAGTCTAAGGAGCATTAAAACTATCCTTGATTTGTTGCTTGGAAAACTTTAGAAAGCTCTTCTTTTATATACTCAATAAGATCGTGTATGCACTGCAACAGTTTAACCTAGTTTGTGCCCGAGAATCATCATAATTTGGGCGGCACTTCATATAAAAAACTAGAAAATATTGTAAAAAATAAAAATTTGGGTTAATTGGAACGGAAAATCAAAGTGTGTAAATGTTAAACGGAAGCCAAATTAGCTTTAATACAGAACTTGCATGTGAGTAGCCGCTATAGGGCCGGGAAAGTCTGGAAGGTACTCGAAAATAAAGCAAAACTTCCGCACGTGACTTCCGCAGGTAACTAACGTAACGAGTCGGCCAGGTAATTGGGCAGCTCGGACCGCGCAGGTGAGGCGTAGGCGATTAAAAGGCGATTAAATCAATTGCGCCACGACAGACGCTGACAGCGATGGATGGCCAACTACAGCTTAGGATAGAGACACAGATACAGCTGCAGATGCTGCCACATCTTGGGGCATGCGTCAGCAGCTGTCAGCGGAATCGGCTTAGCTTCTATGTTAATGCGCCCCAAAAACGTTGACATTTATTGACAGTTATTTATGGTGGGCATGGTCGCTGGGATGGTGCTTTAATGGTGCTGGTGGTGCTGGTGGTGCTGCTGGCTCAACACCTATTTGGTGGGGCAGCTGCCACTCCAAAACAAGCCACCGAGCACCGACTATGGAAAACTCTGGTAATTGTAGCTCGTGGCCTACGCGAGGTGCCGCATTTGGCACATGTGGCACGGCACGCGCTCTTGACGCTCATTAGAACCGGGCTCCAAAGTTGGTTCCAACTCGATCCAGCTCAGTTCTCCTTATGGTAGTTCCCAACTGCCCAACTCTCCATAAATTTATTATTAATTATGACAATTTATGAGTAAAAGTGTTTGCTCTATGGCGCTGCCTTATACGAACAATGCCCCAGGGGCACTCGAACCAGTTCCAGTTCCAGTTCCACACTGCACTCGCTGCTCACTTTGATTCACTAATGAGTTCATTAGCATTCCTGTTCGTCTCGCATATTCAAATGCTTTGCGTTCTTTTGATCTGGTTCCACGAACCAGTACACATCCTCCTATGCAGACGCGTGCCAGCTCTTTAGTTGGTTCTCAATGGCAATGCATGCCCATATAGGCTGGTGTTCGATTTGTCGCAGCATCCATAATCAGACTCTGAGTGTCCAACTAGGTGCAGGCGTTCTCCAGTCCTCTGCATACTCAATACATGCGCATAGACTTCTTCTTCTACTATGGAGACGATATTAGAAATCCAAAATATTTAGAATTATAAAGAATTGTACGAGGTAAGCTTGATAAATATAAAAGTGAGCAAGGAATTTCTTAAGTTCAAATTGTTATGTATTACTATAAAAACGGGAAAAAATATAAATTTTTATTATAATTTGTGAACCTTCTTTGGACCTAGACTCTCGACTTTGAGTCAACTGTATTAACAATATTTTTTATTTTTTTAGTTATTGAATATTTCTTAGTTTCATATCTATGACTCGTCTTCAGTAAAGTTCAGAAAGTGAAATGCGTATATTCGGTTTGTGCAATGTCCGTCCGTCTGTCCGTCTGACCGTCTGACCGTCTGTCCGTCTGTCCGTATGAACGCAAACCATTTCGCCGCTATTGATGCTAGAGTCTAAAAATTTTGAGCATATACTCATGTATACCCTCGAGTTTCCCCATACTCCCACTAGGGGCGTGGCAAATCGGAATATGAATTTTCCGGTATGTCAGAAACCCTGTTAGTTGAAGTGCTAGAGAGTTAAAATTTGGAACATATACTCGCGCTGACAATCCAAGAATAATAAGATTTGGCGGATATATCCACGCTTATTGCGGCCGTGGCAAATCGGGTATTTACTACAGTTTTAGAGCTAGAAACTCAAAATTTAACGACTAAATTACTATTGACCTCGTCTATTGATTTGCCAAAAACTATATAAATATATACCAATTGGGGGCGTGGCAAATCAGAAAATGGAGCTGGTAGCGTTTGGGCCGTGAATGAGTATTCTGCAGTCGGTAACGCCCGACTGCAACGTTCCTACTTGTTTTGTTGTTTTTTTTTTTGCTATTGAGTATTTTTTAGTTTCATATCTACATCGTAAATTTTCATTTGATGCTAAATTTTCATTTGATCTTTTCATAAATTAAATTCTTCAACTTAGTATTCATAGCTCATGTTTATAGTTCATATTCATAGTTCAACATATTTATTGATTAGAGAAGAGTTTTACATATTCTCAAGTATAAGAGAATATGTTTCCATTAATATCTTAATGTGTGATTTGATGACACGCTATTCAAATAGTTATGAACCTTTGCTTTAACGTCTATGTTTCTTCTTCTTTTTTTTATTTCTTTTTTTAGCGCTTTTTTTAATATACATTTTTTTTATATATTAACATATGTTTTCAATTAAGATTTTTGTAATTTTTTTATATTTCAATTATATTATTTCATCTGATCTTCCAATCTTTTATTTGATTACAACTCATCCCTGGCGAATGTATAGCGATGTTTGGAGGGTCTCAAATCCTTGAACTTCGAAACTGGCGGGATTAATGGCAACTCAAACTCATCTTGTTCTGCGTCATTATCTGACTCGACGAACTCCTCGAAATGGTAGTTCCAATGCAAATCACCCCTGTTGAGGCTGCTTACGAAGTCTTTCAGCTTGCCCGGCTTGTGCAGATCGTCGAAGTTGTGAAAGGGAAACATGTGCGTGAAGGAGTCTATAGCTATGAAAGGGAGATCGGCCTCTGTTTTCTTCATATGGAGGAGTGGAGTCGCAAAAAGCTTTCCATCGGCAGTCACAAAGTTCACATTTTCCAGTTCATCCATCAGCTCGGCATTTATAATCTTCTCGAAATCCTTTACAGATGTGCTATCTTGAGGGTGATGGAAGAGTACAACAAAGGGTTTGCCCTCCTCCGTGATTTCCTCGGCATTGCTGAATGTCAGCTTACGCACAATGGGCTTACACTTCGTGTCGAACCAGTCCAACAGCTCTTCGTGGTTGGACATGTTGCCGGTGAACAGGCTCAGCGACTCCGTATGATTGATATTGTGTCGGAAGGTCAAGGAACTCGGCACATGGGCCCCATTGAAATTCACATGGAAATGACAATTTTCCTTCATATTGCTCGCTGCCCTGCGATATGCCTCATACTCGACAAGGGATTTGCTTTCGTAGTGTCCAATCACCAAATACTTATGGTTGCTTAGATCATTGAGATCATTCAGAGAGACAAACTCCTGGATAGGATCCTGCAGCTCCATAATCGCAAAGCTCGTGATGGCCTCTACCGAGCGTTGTCCTCGGTACTCACTTTTGCGGATATACTGGTAATGCACGATCTTTATGGTCGGATACTTGCCAATATCATAGTTACTCTCCATTTCAGGCTCCGCAATGCAATCGACCTTGCCCAGAGCCAACTTGCCCGAGCCTGCAAGTCTAGTGTGCAGTAGATCTGCGGCTGCATCAAAGATGGGCATTAGTTGCACGCTGTACTGGCATTTGTTCGAGTAGAAGAGCAGCAGAACGAGTTCATGCGAGTCAACTAGTGCACTCACATTATGCATACCCACTTCATGGGACTCTCCAGTTGTGGGCATAAGGAGTTCAGAGAGGGCCAAAGCCAGAGCCAGGTAGCTGATAAATTTTTGATGCATTTTCAACGAAACTTCTCCAAAGTCTGAAAATCATTTACCAATTCTAACTAATTTATCTCAAGTGTTCATTAGTTGCGGCTATAAACTAGTTCGTTCCGCTGTCGTATCTAAAATGTTTCCGTTTCGCTTCGAGCCAAACATGTTGCTTATCAGAGATTTCCCACTCTTGCCTTATAGTTGATGGATAGATCGTACAGCTCAGTTGCAAATGGAACTAGTTTATGATTGAATTACTTGATAATTCTAAGCAGAAACCTGTTTAAACGGTTTTTAGTTGATTTTCGGTTAGCTTAGTTTTAGATATATGTATTTTTATACCCTGAACCCATTGAAAATGGTTTTGTTAAAATGTCAAATGTATGTAACAGGCAGAAGGGGGCTTGGCAGACACCATAAAGTATATAAACTCTTGATCAGGGCAACGATCTGAGTCGATTTAGCCTTGTCCGTCTGTCTGTCTGTCTGTCCGTCTGTCCGTATGTATGAAAGCATCGATCTCAGAACCTATAAGAGCTAGAGAAATTATTTTTGTAGCTCCCTGTATAGCACTCACAGGTCAAGTTTGTTTAAAAAAATCGATAACTGTTTCGTTTTTTTGTTATCGATTAAAACATATATTTTATACAAGTTAAATTTTCGTTATATTTTGGATGCCATGCCCCCTTTGCCTCAAATTTTCAAAAAACCCATTTCAAATACTAGAGACTTGTGCTTTTTCAAATACACAGGGGATCTCCTAGTCGAGCAGTCTCGACTCTCACTCTTACTTGTTAAGCATAGAAATAGTAAAAAGTATATTTATATTTTACGGTCTGGAGACTTATAGTATATTTAAATTTCCAACAACAGTATGAACATAAATATCGTAATACAGTTGATGGAAGCAAAACGCAGCTATAAGAACCGCATCTAATGAAATAATTGTATCTAGCTATTTACAAGCACTTAATGCCAATACTATTCCAATAACAATTTCTAAATGCAATTAAAATATGCCATAATTACGATTTGCAGTAACGGCTAGAGACGTTGGATATCCCCCTTGACAGGGCTGAGATGGTAGCAATGGAGCTAGAACTAGAACCAGAACCAGTTCCCGGCACAAGTTGCAATGTTAATGACATAATCTTAAAAAGCATTTCATGAATAGCCATTATCGGTGAGAGGGAGAGAGAGAGAGAGAGAGTGCGAAAGACAGGAGATAAAGAAGGAAATAGAGAGAGAGAGAGAGAGAGAGAGAGAGAGAGAGCGAGAGATATCGTGTTGACATAAATAGCTTTGATTTGAAATTCAAAGTGGAAAACATGAGTTTCAGAACCGTCTGGCGTTGATGTTCATTAAGATCAAGTTTCATATCATTTATTCATTCATTCAGTTGGGCAAAAGCTGAACTAGAAGAAACGAGTGTAAAAGAGTAAAACAATTCTTCGTAAATAGCATCAGATGTAAAACTATTTAAGGCAAATACAAAACACTTGCTTCCACTTTTTGTGCTCGAGCGCTGGGATATCTAATCGGCTTGTAAAATCAGAGACACGCCTCTGGCTCCGTCTCTCAGTGCCAAAAACTATATTTTCAATTACAAAGCCAAGCTGGTTGGGGGCACACAAATACACCTCCGATATCCTGGAGCTGGCAGAGCAATTTAAACACAGCATGTGGTCGGCATATCAAATTTCGGTATCGAAAAGAAATAACTCAGCGCTCAAATGGCAACAGTCAGCAATTACTTGGCCTGCGAAAAGGATAATAGTGCTGAGGCCAACAACTTGTGTCTGGCTCTAGCTGGAGCTGGAATGTCGCTTGGCATATTTATTTATAGTAGCGGCATTTGCTCACATTGTGTGCTGGCATAAGACGCACATAAATCACTTGGCAGGACCTGCAAAAGGATGTAAATTATATACAAATAATTTGACATGCTCCACACACAGCTGGCTGGAAGGCCGTAGGGAGTGGGTAAGTGTGGGGGGACAGGCATGCGCCGCGAAAACGAAGATGCCAGCGCAATAGATAAGCATAACTAACAAATATTTTGGTGACTTTTTTTGTTTTTTGTTTATAAGCAGCTAAATTGAAGATGTGAGTGTAGCTAGAGAGGTGTGATTGTCGTGTTTGCGAGCGTGACACGAATATCTATAAATAAAGAAATTATTATTCCTTGCAAAACTTCATGGTATACATATATTTTTAACACAACTTAATTATTGTTGTTGAACAAAAAAATAAATAAATATACATAAATATAAATTAAATCAATTTTAGAAATTTATATTTATATGTAAAGTGCAATTCTAAAATACAGATTAATTTACTATACATTTTGAAAATTGTAAAAAAATAGAAAACACTTATTTAATATTATTTTCAGTTTGAAATACGAAATTAAAGACGTAAACGTACAATTGTTGGTAATGCCCGACTAGCAGATACCTTGAATCCTGTGCTATTATTCTAACCATTTTACGCTTCTTTTTTACATACATACAGAAAAAGAAAGAGAGAGGTATTCATCTGTGCATTCATCATAAATTTAGAGTCTCAAGCTTTTGTAGTATTGAAATTATGCTTAAGAAAGCCAAATTAAATAGCGATTATTATCAATAATAAAAGAGATGGGGGGAGGGGCTATCCAAATGTTATATTATTTACCATTATGGTATATATATATAATTTTTGACAAATCAATCTCAATTTAGTCGTTAAATTTGTCGAGTGTCTAGCTCGCCCGCTATGGGTGTAGATATATCCGCCATATCTTATTATTCTTGGGCTCTCAACCCGAGTATATATTCCAAATTTCACGTCTTGAGCATCAATAGTGCTCAAGATATATCAGAATATGTATAAATCACTATAAAGACAGATCCGATTTGCCACACCCCCAATGGGCGTGGACACAAAATTTTTCATCGATCTTTATAGGATCACACCCCAAATTAGGGCATTCTAGCTCTAAAACTGTAGAATTTGCAACGCCCCACCATATCCACCATACCTTTTTGATCTTGAGTTGTCAATGAGTATACGTTCCAAATTTCAAGTTTTCTATCACTTCAACTAACAGGGTTTCTGACATACCTGAAAATGCATTTTCCGATATGCCACGCCCCTAGTAGGCGTATCGGGAAAATCTTGACACTTTATAATTCGAGGGTATACACGAGTATATGTTCCAAATTTCAAGTCTCTAGCTTCAATAGCGGCGAAATGGTTTGCGTTCATACGGACAGACGGACAGCAAGACGGACGGACGGACAGCAAGACGGACATTGCACAAACCCAATATACTCATGTCACTTTCTTGAATAAGTATAAAAATCTTTTTCAAGCTAACTATGGTACACGTAAAATGAGTTTACTTGATTTCATATACTTAAATTTATTTTGAAATATTTTATATATATTTTATTTTTAGAATTATATGTATTGATTTGGAAATCTGTTTTTCTTTTACATTTTATAATTACTACAAATTTGTCTTTATTTATAAAACATTTTATACATGTAAAAGCCTTTTGTATTTAATAATAGTTTGAACTGATTTAATTATTTATTTTTCTTTATTGAATAAGCGATTTAACTTTAGTTTCATAATTTTATAATTTATTAATTCGCAAAGCTCTACGACATGCGCACCCGAACCTTGCAGCCCAGCAATATTTATCTCTTGCGCTATATCATTGTCCGATCCGCCTGCTGTGCCATATATCATTCTCTACACACACACAAGATAATGTTTCATAACTTTTAAGTACGAAGCAGAAAACTAGACGCAACACTTTGGAATGCAAATTTTAGTAAATTGAAAATCTGCGCCGCATTGCAAAACCACAAAAGCCATCGACAAATAAGTTTTGTATGCTGTCACAGATGGGGGCGTGGACGTGGGGGGGCGGTCATTGTCCAGCTCTCTCGGTTCAGGTCTCAAAAACTTCAAGACGAGCATGTGCATTTGTCATAAATTAGAAACTGTAACTGTAACTGTAACTGGGGGTGTTACCTTTTTGCCATTTGGGGCACGGACCGGGCTCAGAGCATAACACTTAAATTTATTGCAAATAACTCTAGCTCTGTTTTTTAACGCTCTAGGCCATGCTCATTTTTTAGCCAAGCTAAGCAAACTAATCAACGCTCGTAATTTGGGTTGGCCAAATGGCACGCGGCTAAATGAACTGTGCACAGCTTCCCACTCACCATGAGCTGTGTGTGTGTGTGTGCAGTCAAAAGTAAACAACAACTTGGCTATTATAAATCTTGGTCTAAGTGTTGTGGTCATTTAGCAAATGTCCAGCTATGTCCGGCAGCAAAAGTTGCGGCTGCAAATGGAAGGATACACAAGGATGAGTTGGTCGTGATTTATAAAATATATTAATTAAATGTAGCCCAAATGTAGCCTGAGATTGAGATAGTAAAAAAGAAAGGGTAAGCAAATTATGAAAATGTTTAGCTTTAATTTTACAATTTTATTAAGGTTCTATTCGAAGACAATTTAAACAGGCATTCCAAATGGCTTAACAGACATCAGTCGACATACACACACACATACATATAAATATATTTGTATAAATAGCAAACACACACACACGAGTGTTTGTGCTGTCAAAGTCAAAATAAACGCAACGACGAATAATGATTTATTTAAGCAAAAGAAAAAGAATGAAGAAAAATGCCGAAAGGAAGCCAAGTAGCAGGACCCTTTGCAGAGTCCTTAAGTGGCGGGTGGTTGATGTCTGCCAGCTGGAGAAGGGGGGCTAAGAAGCTGGGTTACCACCACAAGGACATAAGCGTATTTGTTGATATGCTAAAGTGTGTCTACTTGCCGCCTGCAGATAGCAGAGTGCGCGACAAATCTGTGTATAATTCGATGGAAACCGCCCAGAATATGATATTGAAATATGCCAAGATTAAATTGCGCAGGAGAGACATAAATCTTAACATGGAAATAGCTCAAGTAAAAGGTATATAATTAGCTAGCTGACGAGCTTTAAGCATAACACAACTTTAAGTGGCAATGCCCTCTTTTCACATAGTCAAGCAATTGACAATCTAAAGTTTTTTTTTCTTTGGTCAGACAATAAAAGTTTTGGCCCTTTGGGCGGCAAATTGTTCATGATGTTGGTCATAAAGCGATTTAGATATTGACCCGCCCATTTTGAGATATTTATTGAGTGACAAAGAAAAGTTTGGGGCACGAAGCTATGGAATGGCAACAACAGTGTAAGCTTCTACTATTTATGTGGCAAAAGTTCAAATTCGATCAGCTTGAACTTAATTTTTAAGGATTTGCACAAGAAATTTAATTTCTTATAAGACTTTTATGGCTTAATGGTCTATTATAGTCTATTATAGGTTAATCAATTGTGCTGATTTTATAAAAAAAACCATATATTTGATGATAGCTTTACTCTTATTAATTCTTTTTCTGTTTCTCTGTCTCTTTCTCTTCCTCTCGCTTTGACGCCTTCTTACTTTTTCCATTTATCTCACTTTGCCACTCTCTAAATTCCCCTAAGTTTGCTGCTCTCTATGTTTCTCTCTCTTACTCTACTTGTCTCTTACTAATTCTGACTTTCCCTTTCTTTTTTCTCTCTCTCTCTCTCAATAGCTCGTTCTTTTCCATTGTCTCTATCTCCTTTTTTCTTTCTTTCTATATGCTTGGGTCTCTCTTTCTTGTTCTACCTGTCTTTTTTTTATTTTATCACTCTCTCTCTCTTCTATCTATTTCTCTCTCTCTCTCTCTCTCTCTATCTCTCTCGGTCTGACTTTCCTTTTCTCTATCTCTCTCTCTCTCTCTATGTCTTGCCATCCCTCTCTCTTACTGTTTTCTCTCTCTCTCTCTCTCTCACTCTCTCTCTCTCTCTTCTCTATTTTTCTGTGTAACCCCACCCTCTCTCTCTCTCTCTCTTTCTCTCTCTCTCTCTCTCTCTCTCTCTCTCTCTATGTCTTGCCATCGCTTTCTCTTACTGTTTCTTCTCTCTCTCTCTCTCTCTGTCTTTCTCTATTTTTCTGTGTATCCCCCCCCCCCCCTCTCGCTCTCTCTCTTTTTCTCTCTTTCTCTCTCTGTCTTTCTGCCTATTTTACATTTTTCTCTCTATCCCTCCCTCTCTTTCTATATTCACCTCTCTCTCTTTACTTCACTTTCTCTTTATCTCTCTTTCTTTCTTATAATCTTTTTCTCTCCTTTCCCCTTTGCATATTATCTTCTACTCTATATTGTGGGTTATATGATGAATTCATATGCTTACTGGAATTTCCGAACAGAGCACAGCCTATTCCCAATGAATCAAATGATATTCCATCAAATATTTTTTCCATATCTATTTCCTGCTAAGCTTTAAACACAATTTTGAACAATTTAAAGTACTTAATTGATTTCCTGAAACAAAAATAAATTCCAACAGCCATTACCAAAATTGAATTCGCATAGCACAACACGCACACACACACACACACACACACACTTGAGCTTCAGACCATGTAGATCCAATCAGGTTGGTATTGCCCCAGCCAGAGCATAGTGCGGACCAGGCGAGGCTTCGGCAGCGACCCCTTCGGTTGGCGTGCCAGCTCATAAGGCACAGAAATGCAAAACCGCCATAATAAAGGATAATGTTGGCGCATATTAAATAAATGACTTCCGTCGTCGTCTAGGTCTAGGTCCTCAGCCCAGCCCGGCCCAGCCTTTGCCCCTTTACTCCTTCCCCAACAGCATTTACTCAATGAAAACAAGCGAAAGGATATTGAAATGAGTTGCTGAAAATGCAAATTCATGCCAATGGGAAATGACGTGTGCAGAATTTCACAGGCCGATGATGAGGCGAATTGTATATATAGTATATATATATATATACTCTCAATATACTCTCAAGTGTTTAATTAAATTTTTTTAAGAAAACTTATGGCAACATTTAAAAGTGAATTAAAGGCACACAGGAAGTGCGCCTATACATCAGGCTGTTGGCCAAATTTTGGACTGCTTATTGACCTGTTGCCCCACAAATCGGTGCGTGGTTCTCACAGTGCTGGCTAATTACGTCCAAGCCGAGCCCAGACGACTCCGGTCCGGGCTTAATCGCTGTTTAAGTACACGGTCGTGGCTTAAATGCGAATTACGCCCAATGCGCTCACTCGACCCGAGTCGACTCAACACAGACTCATGACCACTTAATGTAAACAATAATTAAAAGTATGAAGTGCTTGCCAGGCCTGGCTGCGCTCGGGCCTGCCTCTCTAAGTTGTGCGCGGCTCATGGCTTAATAGCCGCAAATGCAGATGCTAAGCGTTCAGTTCTCTGCTTGATTATACGTATTTACAGGTAGCCGCCAAGAGGCAGTAGCCGCTGAGGTAACTGCTAAAACTACTCGTCCGTCAGCCCCATCGGCTGCGGTGCTTTATTAGTTAGCCAGCGGAACGGCAGACTTCTGTAGAGAAAGTTGAAATTGCCTTTTCTCTGTTTGCTTACATTATAACTGAATAATTGCGCTAACTTAGTTATTTAAATACAATTTTAAAGATTGATTTGAAATTATTAAAATCAAAAACATATTATACAAAATATTTTAAATGTATATAAATATATTTATATATATTTATAATATAAATTAATAATTATTCCTAGACCTTTACGAAAAAAGAAGAGCACCAAAGAAATTATTATTAATTGTATTATATTTTCAAAATATTTCTCCAAATAAATATTATTGCATTAATGTCTAAGCCCGATTAGTTAAAAGAAGCTGTGCATTATCAATGTCGACTTTGTTGTTTATATTCGAACTGCTCCCAGCACATACAAAAATACTGTATAAAATATGGAGACAAACTTTTTTGCTGGTGCTGCAGCTGTTGCAGCTGGGGCTGCAACAAATCTAAATACGTTTATTAAATTCAACCCTAAATTCAGCTTTTTGCTGCACTTTTTGGGGCGTGGCCAGACTTGTGCTTAGCGCAGTGCTTTGTGCGCAGCCCAGTTCTCCTCCAGGACAACGAGGCGTCTATGCAGATTTTGCAGACGCTGCAAGTGGCCCGCAGTGTTGGGCTCTGGGCAACGCCCACAACAAGGACAAGAACCTGTGCAGTCGCTGGCACTTGAAGGGGGTTGCACTTTATGCTTATCAAATTGCATTTTTGACATTGTGAATTTTCTTTGTTGTTTTTCCCTGAGTCTCAAGCATGTCAGTTCTGTCTACATTGCTGACTTTCTTTGCAATTAAATTTTGGCCACAAATAAGAAATTTAAATGCAACATCAGCTTAGCAAATGTGAAGTATGGACTTAAGTCTATAAGAATCTAATCAAATATTATTTTTATTTCAGTAAATACTCATAGATTAAAGTTGCCTGGCCTTAAAGATTTAAGATTTATAAAGTTTTCTTCGACATAGCCTAAATAACTGGCTAAAAACTGTACCAATTTCCATTGAATCTAATCCAATTTGAATCCAATAAAATATAAGTTTTTTTTTTTTTAATTTTCTTTAGAATGAAAAAAACATTTCTTTTAGATACCATTTAACTGCGCAATTTAAATTATTTTGTAAGCTGTTCTGTTTGTATGTACTTTCACACTTATATCAAATACAACATGAATAACCCGATGCCAGAGCCAAACTGAAAACGTGTGTTTTATTATCTCTCAGTGCCCTATCTACCAAGTGCCCAGTCAAGACAAGCCAACATGAGCTAACCAAGTAAAACATTTATCAAAACTATTCGTACGTGCTGGGCCAAGTACTGAAGAGTGGAAAATGTAGACTGAGTTTGTTTTCAAATAGACAGAGAGAGAGAGAGAGAGAGGGAGAAGAGTGCCTGTGCCCAAGGAGCTGTGGCAGGTCTCTGGTAATCGTATTTTTCAACGAAAATATTTTTGCATAAATTACAATAACAGCGACAGCAGCAGCAGTAGCAGCAGCAGCAGCAGAACAATAAGCAAGATGTCTACCAGGAATAACAGCAACAACAACAACAACAGCAACATTCTTGGCATATAATTTAGTGTCGCGTATGAAATAAACTTATCTAAGCGGAAATAAAAAGCCCGCCATGAGTGTGTGTGTGTGTGTGGCCTGTTGTGGGTGAGTGTGTACTAACAGGTTGCTGTAGCGTCTTACACATGCAAGCCCTCAACAAGCCGCCACCCCCCACACAGAGAGCGCATAAATTTCAGCGCTATAGTAAAAAAGTATCTTAAAGATACTTTGCAGTATCTGCTGTATCTGAAGTGGCGCGGGCGTTGAAATTTAAATTCCTAAGCAAGTCGTAAATTATTTTTAGTGGTTTATCAAGTCAGCTTACATGCCAGCTGTGTGAAAGCTATTTGGTTGGGGGCTTCAGCTGGCAGAGTTCGCTCTGTGACCCTTTGGGCTCTTTGGTTTAATTGCCATTGTGAATTGACGCTTTGGTTGAATAACTCATTACAGCTTCCGCTGTGACCGCAGGCGCTTGCGAGTGCATTCCTATGCGCGCTCCTTGACAAATGATATGAATGGCCATCATCAGGCACAGCATCAACGCTCATTCATCCAACGGGCCAAGACTGTGGGCCATGCTGTACAAATAGACAGACCTGGTCGGCCGCTAGTAATTAAGGCGACAAAACACTCATAAGTGGGCGTGGCACACACTAAGAGTGTCTGGCACGCCGCGCTGATGTATGTGCAGCAGCGGCTACCGACGCGAACAGCGCGGACGACCTGTACCGCCGCATCTCGCATCTCGAGGCGCCAAGATTAAAGACATTTTTCTGTGATTTATTTTTCTGCAGGCGCTACTGTCCCCACTTGGCTCCCTCGCTGCTCCTGGCCCCCAATGCTCAAGATGACTGCAACTTAGTAGCGAGTCTGCATATTCTGTTATGACGTTCCTTTAAAGGGTATATTCATTATATTATGTGAGCAAGAAGATTATCTTTAGCTATATAAGAGAAGTTCCTCTAATCAATCTATATTCATTTGTAGTTGAAAATGGTTAAGTTATAGTTTCTCAGCGCATCTTCTACTTATGCTAATCTTAAATACTCTTTTTTGCCTATAACAGCTGTTGGGTTCACTTTTTCAAAATTCTACTTCTGCTGCTGACTTTAAAAGTATTTCCAACTGAATTATCCCATTTATGAGCCCATATTTCAAGCACTTTTCAACAATGCACTGAAATTGATTTAAATTCAATGACACATTAAGTGGCGCTTTATAGCAGCGCATTTAAATCAGTTGCCAGTGTTCTTTGAATCCCCCGAAAACTCTGCCCCAAACTCCAGCCTGACAGACGAACCAGCACACAGCCAAGGAGTCAAGTCAGTCGAGCAGCCCAGCCAGTTCAAGGAGCTTGGTGCTGATACCCTGCAGGCAAAAATGGAAATTGGGTAGATTAGTGTTGTGTGCTAGATGTTGGAGTGTGAAATCAAAAACCTAGACTATAGACTAGGTAAGATATAACAGCAAATTAGACTGTATTTAGTATTCTGTATTCTGTAGTATTCTGTAGTCCAAATGTTTTGTTTAAATATACTTTAGTAATAAACTAGATGTAATTCTTCTATATCATTATTCTCAATAAAAGACAAATTCTTTTGAATAAATTTTAATATAAATTTTATATAAATTTTAAATAAACCCAATTTATATTTTATTTTTATTTAATTTAATCTCTTACTATATTGCAACTGCATATATTTTCATTAAACCTGTTATATATTTAAGATATATTTTTATTATTGCCCAGATTTATATTTACCTCATCCGTCTAGAGGGTATTTGGTAGCTTAGCATTGCTTGCTCACGCACTGCTTGCTTGTTTAACATAATCCCTGTGCCGTAAGGCTGACAAAATGCGTCGGCAATTTGTTTATTGGCGCTGTCCATGTTGTTGTTGTTGTTGTTGTCGGCAAACATGCCACAAACTACGCGCTGCAAATAAATCACCAAAAATATTTCAACTACACTCGCTTCTTGAACTCGAATTGGGACTCGGACTAGCTAAAGCTATAGCTGTCTGTGTATGTATGTATGTATGTATGAATGTATAAATGTATGTATGTATGTATATATGTATGTATATATGTGTGCCTACTACATACATATACATATGTATTCTCTTCCCACACATATGTTTTCGCCTGTGCCTTTGGCAGTCGGAAGTTTGCAATGTTTCAACAGGAAGCGTTTGTTTCTTTGTGTGTGTGTGTGTGTGTTTGTTGGTGTGTCTGTTTGTCAGTTTGTCATTCTGCAGACTGTTTGTTTGACTGTGGCCTGACACTTTGACTTTTGCATTGAAAGACACGCATTGTATGCGACATCATTGCCCCATTCGCAGTGAATTGCGCTAATTCATTTGTCAAGTGCTACGCAAAAGTCGTGAATCATCCATATTTCGATGATATCCATTGTCTGGCTATAGATATAGAGAATTTTGGCTTAGCCCAGTTAAAGGAGTTGGGTCGTTGACTCGCTTAAAGCTTCCATTATTATGGATTAAAGATTTCATATGCTTAAGGCATGTTACAAATAATTTTCTGGCACTTGCCAAGCGTTTTTTAATCTCATAAATCAGCGCGAAATTCTTTGCGCTGGAATTTTCATGTGCTTTCAAAATTTTCCTAGCATTGTTTTCATTCTTGCTCTTTTTTTTTGGCTTCTCATTGGAAGTGTTTGTTACCTTTGTCAGGTAACATGTGGCACATAAATTAAAAGGCACAAGAGAAAACACACTGAAATATGCGTGATTTAAGGCAGCGGAAAAGTAAATGAAAGGCGTAATGGGCGTGGCATCCCCCTCATTGAAGGGTTGGCACTTTTTAATGAATGTGTGAAATCCTTGGAGTTCCTTCGTCGCAGATCCTTGGTGATAAGCTGTTGAAACGCAAAGAAGCTTAGTCATAAAAAGGGGTCTTATCAAAGGCACATACATAGCTTCTGATTACAGAGAACAAAAAATGGAAAAGAATTAAATATTTTGTATTTTGTCTACTGCAATTTAAGCAACAAATATTTTATATTTTAAATGATATTAAAAATAATAATAAAAGTAATATATGAAAATATATTACTTATAAATTTATATTTTAATATTTAATTTGTTTGAATTTATTATTATCTTAAATACGACTTATTTAAATAGTCAACATTATTTAAAGCCGCATTTAAGTCTCTTCTAATCCTAAAAAGTTTTGCCCCCTGAGGTCGCAGTGGCAAACAAAAGCTGCTAGGACAGCCGCAGGCATGTCAAGTGCCACGCACACATGCACACCTGTGTGTGTGTGTGTGTGTGTGTGTGAGTGAGTGAGTGTGTGTGTAACCTGCCCCTTTTTAAACCGCTTAATAAAGTCACTTAAGCCCGACCTTTTGACTACGTTACAATTGACACGAGCGAAGTGCTTAAGTGTGCGTGTGTGTGTGTGTGTTGACAAAGGCTGTCCTGTCGCGCTGCCATTGTAGTAGCTGTTACAAGACACACGCACACACATGCATATGTAGCCACAGGCAGCGTGACATCATGTCTTTTGTTGCGGTCAACCGGAAAACTGCAAAACATGTCGCCCAAAACAGGCACAGGCACAGGCTGCCTTTGCTGCCGTCCCTTTTGCTAGTCCTGGCTGCACGTTTGTCATAACAAATACGGCAACAACAACAAAAAAAAAAAATAAAGGATCACAAACAAGTCTGTCAAGTTTTCAGCTTACAAAATACCTGTCGCCGGCGTTTATGTATGTGTGTGTGTCGCACACTCAAATGTGATAAATACGCGCTACATAAAATTGTGAATCATTAATAAAAAGCTGCTGCTGTTGCCCTCGCCTCCAGTGCGGGGGTTGCTTGGCTGCAACCCTCCCTTTTAGCTGATGTAGCGTATCCTGCGAGTCCGGCACAATGTGCCTATATAAACAACAGAAGTTGTGTCCGAAATGATTTCATTTTGCGCTGGACTCAAGTAATTTGTACAATTTTTCAGCAGCATCATGTGTTGGCCCGTATCATGAGCATTATCTGGCGTATCCTCTGCGCTGTCCTTGCTCTAGTCCTTGTTGCTGTTATTGCTGTTGGTCATTACGGTCATTAAGCTGTGGCCGTGGCTGTGGCCGTGGCTGTGGCTGTAACTGTGGCTGTGGCTTTGGCCGTGGCTATATGCCGGCGGCTAATGCTACACGCGTCTTAATCCTTGGCCCATTTGACGGGCTCGCTCTCTTTCTCTCTGTGCGCTCGTTAGACAGCTGCACTTCTACCCCAGGGGGGCAGGACTACCTCTTCGGACTAGCAGTAGCCACTTTGTAGCTGCTAAGCCCACATTCAACATTATGACGAATTGTGCTCGATGTGTGTTACCTTTAATTTGATCAGATTGTGATTGCTGGAAAATGTATGCTGTGTGTGTGTTAAGTGGAATCATTTTCGAGGCTTTAAGAATATAAATATGATAGGCAGAAATAGGATTTCAAGGTAATTTGTAATGGTGAACAAAATGAAGGGCAACGGGCTAAGCCCTGAAATTACAAGAAAACTCGAGGCTAGATAAAGAATAGTGTGAACTTTTACTCAAAAGTCAACAATTTATATAAGTCTGCCCTTGCTATAAGATCCTTCAAGACTAATCGTTTGCTTAAGTAGCACTTAATGTGATTAGCTAACTGCAAATGTCACTGATATGATTGACCAGCCATTTGAACAATCATTACTCACTGCGACTCTCACTCGTGCTGGCTGCTCACTTTCACTGAGAATTTCGCCTGAGCCAATTTGGACATTTGGTGGCAGCCAAGGGCAGTGTCTGCCACAGAGGCTAACAAATAAATGTGTGTCGTGCGTGTCGCAAAACATCAAAGCGAAGACACAGCGAGTGCAGAGCTCTGTTTGATCACAATCATGGGCCTCATCATGGGCATTGGCTGCAAAATGCTTTTGTGAGTGCCGCCATCAGCTACGCAGAGCAGCTGCCGTCCAGCAATAGACTTCGCGAGATGGGGCACAGATCGGTTGCTTGGCTGGCTGACTGACTGCTCTGACTGCCTAGCTGGGCTGGTAGCCCAGTTTGGTCTACGCATAATTAGTGCAATGTTTGTAGCTCATGATTAATTCGGTTTAATTAGAAATGCAGACGAATGACCAAATTAATTCAATAAACATTCCAGCTCCTCCACTTTTCTCAGCCTCTAAGACTTTCAGTCTTACATTTTTTGTTGCTCCTCGTGCTGAGCCTAAAGATCGCAATCTAATAAATTATCATTTGCACTGCAATCGTCAATGTCCTCAGCCTCCAATCAAGCTGCGGCCTTTGATCAGCTGCCGTGGCTCAGACTCTCTCTCTCTCTCTCTCTGGCTCAGTCTCGGGTCCTGTTCTTTTTTGGCCTGATCAAAATTCTGTCCAGATCGAGTCCGAGTGACAGACGTTTACTTAGTTGTTATAATTCTGGTCGTGTTGATGTTTTATTGCATTTCGTTAGCTACCTGAGTTAACTTTGACTTTTTGTTAGCCTTGCTTTATTTATTTATTTTATTTTATTTTATTTTTTTGTGGACATTCCTGCCGCCGTCTGGGACCGTGGGCAATACCCAATACGTCACTGCAAAATTTGATGATCCTTTGATGGATTTCTGCTCTGCGTTCCAAAGCGCCGTTAGCTGCGGCAAAAGTTGCGCTAATCTAAAGCAAAATATTTCAAATATTTGAGCAGCTGAACAAAAGGCAAAAAAATGAAAATAATAAGGCAAAATGTGTGGCATCCATGTGAAGGGCAGCGCGCGTTTTGAGGGTCATTTTGCTTTCCGCACTATTTGCCTCTAATTTTGGATAAGAGCTTTGGGCAGCTCTTTAGTTCGAGCAGCAAATCAACAGCTTTTCCAGCCAAAAGGGGAGCTTGGCCTTAATACAACAATGATTTCAACACCTCGCGCTGTGTTGCTGCATCGCTGAGTTTGTTTACCCTGCAGCCCCTTCACTCTTTACACACATTTAATTGCCACACTTCCTACTTCCGTTTTTCATTGAGTTTTTTCTTTCTCACTGAAAAGTGGGTATCCAGCGGGTTTTGCTTATCGAAAGTGGTTGAGCGCGTTGGCAATCGTTTTCTATGTGTCACACTTTCATTTTCATTGAGCATTTTGCATATGTGAATATCATCAAGAGCTTGTGTATGGTATTGCCACTTAATTGATATAATTAACAACAATTTGTCGTTGTTATCAAAAACTGATATGGAAATGAAGTTTACAAAAGCATAACATACATATTTAATAGCCAATCCAAATAAATATCTTTTAGATATATATTTATCTTTAAAAAAAATTCAAAAGCCAAGCTAAAAAGTTGTACAAATTTGGTTGGCTATTAATATTAGATTGGCTGTTGATTAAATGTCATTAAAAAAAAAGGAAATTAATTCAACAATTAATTTATTTATTGGCACAAAGCGAACAATATTAAACTGAACTGCTTCACACAGTCCTTTTATAAGCATTTTCACATGTCAATCGACAATTGAAACTCTATAATTTACCATGTGCCACTCGACTCGGCGACGAATAAGTCGGATACTCGCGTACTCATACTCGAACTCGAACTCGTAATCGCACTCGCATTCGACTAGGTAAAAGTTTTTGCCTCTGTCTGCTGCAAATATAGCGCCGACTCATATTAAGCTATGAATTTTCATGTTATTGCAGCTAATTTTCATTAAATGCATTTGCGGCCATAAAAAATGTCAAAGGCGTAGTCAAAGGGGATTCATATAAGGCTTATATATTATCATTATCTTAATATACATTTGTACGAGTCCCAATACTATATAATTGCTAGATTTACAGATTTTAGAGCCATTCCTGCTTTAGTATATAGGTATATATATCCATCCCCCTTTTTCTCTGTCAACCACACCTCTGACATGCTACACTGTTGTCGTACAATTTTAATTGTAGACCATAAACTATCGAACGTATCGCATGCGTATCGCTGCAGTATCTAATGCCGGCTGGAAACCCGTTCGCTCAGGAAACCGTTCAGACATTGGACATTAGATTCTCACAGTCAGCGGCCGCCGCACCGCCAGACGCAGTCCTGAGCCACCAACCACATCCAACCACGTCCAACGGACGTCGAACGAAAGTGGCAGCACCTGATTTGAGCGCCAGTTGTCCGCCGTCTGTCACTCAGCCACTCAGCCCGGCCACCATTCAGTCAGTCATTCAGGCGCTCATTCATGCATGCTTAGATACTTATTGGAGTTCCAGTTGGAGTCGGACTCGCACTCGCACTCGGAGTCAGAGTCAGAGTCAGAGTCAGAGTCGGAGTCGGACTGGGGGCATAATTCAATTTCCGCTGCAGTTGGATTGTTGGCTGGCTGGGGATCTCTAGTGTATCAGTTACCCATATTGACACATTGATTTAGTGCTTACATGGACCGTTGACCATTTGTTTTGATATTGATTTATATTTTTAAGTTATTGATACGTTTCAATTTTTTCGTCTTTTTCGTTTTGTTTATTTTTTGTTTTTAAGCTCACTGATTGAGCGATTAACGTTGCGTTCACTCGTAAACTTTGTCAATTTATGTCAGCCAGTTGAAAGCCTTCAGTTGAAATAGGAAATGTCAATAGCTAAGCAAATAGTTAGGCATCTCAGAGATAAGTTTAATGAGTATTTATTAGCAATATAGATATTTGGTTAATTTTAAAAAACATTTATTTGTATTTTTGAAACATTATTTAATTAGCTTAAATATTTTTAGATTTATTATATTTTATATTGTTATATATAAATTATTATTAAATAAAGCAAAAACAGAAATAAAGAGTAAATAGTACATCATTTTATTAGTATTAAATTATTATTATGATATTGAAATATTATTATGAATAAATTATTATTTAATATATATAAATAAATTATTATTGTATTATATGTGACCAAACAAGAGCAATACCATTTTAGATAATTGTATTTTAGCAGTTGTTTGAGTTATTACTTTCATTCAACTATTCAAATATTAAATAAGACATGCCACTTGTTTAATGATTATTAAGGCTTCCATTTTGTTTCTCTTTATTTCTCAATTTGCTTTAGTCGTTTCTCTTAATCTCTTTCCCTTCCTCTTCATTTCTTTGTTGTACTTTTAACTACACTTAAGATTCTATAAAAATATATTTTTTATTAATTTTTATTTTTTTTACATTTTTATTTTCAATCTGTAATATAGCAGTGTTTTGTGAATAATACATTTAGAAAAATTTAGAGTTCAGGTCAATTAATTAAACCTTATCTTATATAATATTAATACATTATAAATTGAATTATTTTGTTGTTACTTATGTATAATTACAATTAAGATACTATAAAAATGTAATTTTTTAAGCTTCCATCAAGACATTCTAATTGTATTAGGGTTGAAAAATACGTATCAGTGACTATACTTGGCTGTGAATTGGGGCATAGCTGCCAATCGGGCAAATAAAATTAGTTGCTTATATTATTGAGAGACCTTTTCTACTGTATTTATTTTTGCTATGTAATATCTATGTCTTGGCTTTAATTTTATGTTGATACTTTTAAATAAATAAATAAATAAATTGTTAATACACATCATGTCATTATCATGGCTTACATGCGCAGACAAATCGTAGCACAGTTGAGCAATGAGTACATTGCTTTGATTCTTAAGTCAACATCCATATGGAATTTGGTTCGAAGTGCCGTAGTAATCAATATTGATGAAGATTCACCCAAGTACCCAAGTTCAGCAACAACATTCGAGACACTATTGTCAGCATAACATTGTACACATTGTACCAAGTTACACCACATTGGAACTTATGTATTTATTTATTTGTTTTATTTATTTATTCAAAAGGATATTGACAAAACGATGGTCAACTTAAACGGTAAACTAAACCAGTATAATGTATAGAAAAGAAGAACAGAAAAATATTTCAATAACACCACCAGCCCGATGGGGGTATTTTATTTGCCAGTCCGGCAAGCTATGCCCCAAATCAGAGCCATGTATGGTCAGTGGTATTATTGAACTATGAAAGATAGGAAGTGTTAATGGAAACTTATGCGTGAAGCACTGCAAGCAAGGCTGTTGATAGAAAGAAGCTCAAAGTAGCTTCAACGTAAAACCAAAAACAACGTAAAGTCTTTGGTTTTGTGGCATTTTTTTCCAACTGCTTTTAAGTAGTCATCTTAAATTTAAATATATTATCGCTTGATTAGTCTACTTCAGATTCATCGTTCAGTGCATCTTACAGATGCAATATATATTAAAGCTCTACATTAAGTAAAGCTTTCTTCTTCAAGCATTAGCCTCTAAGTATGTCTACTATAAATTGATAATATAAGCTACCTGTGCAATTGCGAGCTTCACAAACGCCTAATTAAAGCCTATATGTATATACCTATATCAAATTGTATCTGTGAGATACTTTGCCGTAGCTAGCATGTTGCCCATTGGTAATGATTAGACTGCAGTTAACAAAGCAACACCTCTGAACAACTATGATTGCGAGTACCCCAACGTCTGATTATTGTATGCGTGTGTATCTAACAGAACGTCAACAGCAACAACAACAACAACAACAACATTCAACAAACAACAACAACTTAATCGCGTGCAGAGTAAGAGACTCGTGCTGTCTCGCTTGGTCCGTAGTTTGGTGTTTGGTAATGATGATGATAGCTTTTTGATGCTAATGATAGACGAAGCAGCCAACACTCAAACACTCACACACACAGCGAGTAGGTGTGTGTGTGTGTGAGTGTGTGCGCCATGTGTGTGTAATTGTGCTCAGCGCAATCCGCAGTCGGCAATCGGAAGTGACTGCGAGAACATTGATTGAAAGTGAAATTTTGCATAGGCCAGGCGAATGATAATCGTTCAATCAATTAAGGTTAATTGCAATTTAATGCAATTGGCCAAAAGCAACCAAAAATTGGCAACATCTCTTAGAAAAAAAGAAGAAAAAAACATTTGACGTCGATTATGCAAAGCTCTCAGCGAAGAACAGTTAGTTTTTCAGCTCAGAACGCGATGATCGGCGGCAAATTCGAATATATCTCTTTTTTCTATATATATGTATTTATTATAGGGTTTGCCTTTCGTGTCGGGCCATAATTTTGGCTGGAGCTCATTTTAAAATTGCAGTAGCCCAAAATGCTGGGCAAAAACTTGGCTCGAACCAAACAAAAATGTTTTTATGCAAGACATATTCTAATTTCTGTGCGTTTTTATGATTTATAATTTGAAATTATTGGGCTACTGGCTTTAGAGCCTGCGGCCAACTAAAGCAGAGGCACATGCAAATTTTTGAATACACTTACGCCAAGGGTATTACGACAAAGACATGAAATTGATGCCTATAGCAGGCAGAGCGACTAATGTATATGAAATATTGTTCAAATAATATATTTTATATATTACATGACTATGTTTGCTAAATACTGAGCAGCAAAGAGGGGATTTGGTTTACTAATATAATAATAATTTATTTAAAGATAAAAACTTAGAAATAATCATTAAGAAGCTAAAATCTATTAAAAATTGCGTAGAGTAACAACATTTCTGATGTAAGAAACAGAGATGATTTCTAAACTCAATAACTCAGAACCTATTTAATATAGGCCTATAATATCAATATTATTCTATACTTTAGCTAATTTATTACAGAAGTTTGATTAATAATTTTGACAGCGTATTTGAAAGTTGAGCAGTTCAACTCAAACAATTTCTCGACAGTTCGTTTTTTGATCACGTTGATTAGCTCTTTGGCGCTTCTAACGGTAATGCGTTTCGGCCAAGTCGCTGATTGATCGCCGCGTAACGTTTATAGTCCGGAATATGTGTGTTTATCTGTCTGGGTCATTTGCATATGCTAAATGATAATTGAGTTAGGTTAGCTCTGGCGCAAACTGTGTTCAAGGTTATTTCGGCCAACAACTGCTGGCAATCAGTGTGAGTTGCTCTCTCTCTCTCACATTGCTGATTATCCAGTCAAAGATAAACCACTTCCCAGCTAAATACCTCAAATGCGAACCGCAAAACAAATGTAGTTGCAACAATGAGAGCTGAAAACCGCTGCCACAGTCACTGCCACATCCACTGCCACTGCCACTGAAGCTGGAGCAGTGATTGCAGAGTTTCTGGTTTTCGTATCGGTCGATGATTGTCAATCAGCGCAGATTTAAACGAAGGTTAAGAGTTGCATACGTTTAATCTGACACAACGAGGCCCGCAGTCGAATCGGATCATTGAAGCGCGTAAAACGTAGCAGCGGATGCTGCAACCTGCCACGCCCTCTCCCCTTTGTATCGCCCCCAGTTGGACAGCTCAAGCAAGGTAATGATGTGCGCCGTGTGATAGAGATGCTGCGCCCGTTGATTGCAATCGCTGTTTACTGTTCTGCCGTTTGCATTTGTGTTGCAAATTTACAGCTGCAACTGCAACCGGGCGGCATCATTAGCTGGCCAAGGTCGCGGCGCCCCACTGCAACAAATTAGCCAAAGTGATGATGCGTTAAGTGGCAAAAATGGCGCAACCACCAAGCAACCACTGAGCAGCTCACACCACCAATGCGGAAATTGGTTTTAGCGGTTTGGGCAGCCCTGTCATATGCCTGCGACAGCTGCTCGGCGCGGCTGTTGCGTTGCCCGCGCCACGCCCACATTTTGGCACATTTAGTCGTTAACCAATTAAAATCAAATTTCATCAAATTTTAGACAACTTTCCCGGACACTGATGACACTTTAATTGTGCAGCGCCAGCAGCTGCTTTCACTCGCTTCGAGCATGGCTATCATCAGCCAATTGATGCCACTTGATAAGGCTGAACAGGCGGCAGGACTTCGGCATAAATATCCAGCATTAATTAGTGCCCATTTTGTGGCCAATTTTATTTCACTTTTTGGCAACGTCATTGCCATTATGTTTAAGGGCAGATCGTGGGGTGAACTCTTAAGGGTATACAATTTTTTTAAAATTAATTCATATTTAAGAGTGCAAATTTATTACTTTATAATTATTTTAGAGTGCATTTGAACTTTATTGAGTGGGGATGAGATAGGTATATTTTAAACTCAATAAAAATTTGGGAATATAAAACATTATAAGGAAAAGAAGTTTTTAAGCAATAATATTAGCGGACTTTTGCTTTGAGCCGCTGCTGTGAGGTTTGTTTCATTAGCTAAGATTTGATAATTTAGGTTAGATTTTTATTTAGTTATTTTATTTGTATAATATTTATATGTATATATATATATAAATTTCAGTTTTCAATATTTACTAATACAGTGCAAAACTAGATTTCTAGTCGAACGTTGCATATAAGTTTTAATCATATTACTCTAAATAGCCTTGGCAAAGCTGGCCATTGACTGAGACAACTCTACATCGATTCTTGTTGTTCAATTGCCAACTTTTTTATTTAAAAATTATTTGTAGCTTGATAGATGGATAGATAGTTTCAATACAGAGCTAATAATAACTAACCTCTGGATAGCTACCGAATAACTTACCAATTCTTATAGACAAATTCAAGTTTGATATTTAATTGGCGATGAACTAGCTAAGCAGCAAATGATTTTCGAAATAAGTAAACATACAGCTAGCTGTATTCATGAAAATAGTAGTCTGACTGAGCACTCAATGTTGGACAACACAATTTAGTAATAAACTCAAAATTTTAAAAACAACTAAGATTTTTATTAATTTTTCAATTTCATGCAGTAAAGTATAACATATTTAATCACACTTCTTGTGGACACGATTTTTGTAAAATTGAATATTGTTAGTTATTTTTTTCAACTTCTAACATTCAGCACTACTATTTCTATGAACGGTCTATTTTCAATGCATCTCTTTAAATTGCCAAAAAAATTAATTAATTCTAACCAAAAGTTACATGATTTTTCGTAATTCTTTTCTTTTCATTCTATTCTAAACTAAGATAAATTTTTCAACGGAAAAACTACCTTTTATGTTATATTTTGTGTGGTGCATCACTACTATTTTCATGAACACATTTGAATATATATATATATATATATTATATATATTGTATTGTATATATATAATATATTCTAATGAAATTATTTCAAATCAAAATCATATATTCTCTTGATGCTTAACGCCTGCGTCTTGCCGAAATATTGTTGAGCTTTTACAATGAGCTATTGATTTGGTTTTCTTGGTAAATGAAATGAAGTGCCCGTCACTCGAACAATGGGGAATACGAAATGGCAGCAGCAGTAAAAACTATAGGCTCTGAGACATTATGGAAGGAACTGCGCAGTCAATGCTAAAGTCCATTAGCATGTGAAGGACTGACGGACAGACACGAGTTTCAGGCACGTTTGGCTCAACTTAATTAGCCAAGTGGAGATCAAAGAGGCGAAACCACCCAGAAGCCCAGCAGGCACTTAAACAGTAGTAGCTACCGTCCACGTTTGACACAAATTACCAAGTTTAATGCGACAGCCAACTGCCAGCCAGTCCACCAGCCAACCAGCCAGCCAGTTACCCAGTTAGCCAGTTAGCCAGTTAGCCTGGCTGCAAAATTAACATGACAACGGCAATACTTCAATAGCCCAAAACTCAAGCGCAAACGGAAAGAGACTCTGTCGAGAATACATACACAGACATGTATATATTTTTTGGTGTTAAAATGGGTATAGCTGCATTTTATTATGATTATTATGATTCTCAACTGGCAAACGGCGAAAAATTACAAATCATCGTACTGCGAGCGGCACTAAACTCATCAGACGGGCCAGTCAGCCAGACAGATAGACGGACGGACGGACAGACGGACAGGCAGACAGCCACTGGCCATCAGCAGAACCATCAACAGACCCATCAGCAGCAGCTACAGCAGCACCGCCATCAGCAGCAACAGCAGCAGCAGCAGCCGCTGCCTTAGCGGTTGCAACGGTAGCCGATCGACTGCAAAACCAAACAGCTTTAATGGGCAACCTTTTGGCTTGTACACTCTCAGAAAAAGTGGGTGTTTATTGTTGAAAATAGATAGCCAAGCATCTGATACGAAATCAGATCAATAATTAAAAGCCAGAAATAGAAAAGAAAACTGTAATGTAATTGAAAACTGACAATTATTTGAGCTTAAACAGCAGTGAAAACTGTGGCAATTGACTCAAGCTGACCAAGTGATATTGAAGCACTTTTGTGAGTAATAGAAGCTTAAAAGAGATATGTTTCTTTAAGAATATTATAAGCCTTTAAGCTATACTTTAAATTTGAAAAATACAATGTCACCTGTATATGGCAGCTGAGACTAACTTAGTTCATATGCAAATCATTACTTTGTTTAGATAGAGAACTCGACTCTATTATACGGGATATATATACAATAGAATTTAGTATATGCCACATCTAAAAAGTAATGAATACTTCTAACATTTACATATATTAAAACAAAACTAACATCAATATCAGCAGATTGAAATTTGTCTACTTAAAACTTTTGCCATGTTGAACGTAGGACATAGAAAATAAATAAATAAATAAATAAATATTATATATATACTTATTATATATATATATACTATATACATATATAATAAGCTATAAGATGTCGACTGAAAGTGTAGTCTTACTATTGTATATGTATAAATAAATAATATTCCAAAAATAAAACTATCCTCCAGCTGGAAAGAGAGTTCGCCTTTGAATGCCAAGCTAAAGTAAGGTTGCTTAAGCTATAGTAAACAATGCTTTTTATGCGTATGACTTATGATGTTATTATTTAATTTATTTATATATAATTATTATTATACTTATTAAAAGTAAATTTTTTATATATATTTTTTTTATAATTAAGACAGCAAGAGGATTGGTCTATTACAACATAACTTGTGTTGTTAAGATGCTAAATTCAATGGATTCAACAATTAATAAATGAACACAGAAAAATATATAAAAGAAAATACAAAAATTTATAATTAGCATTTGTAAATATTTTTCTAGTTTGTTGTTTCTTTGTAGCGACTTCTACTTGAGTATTAGATGATAAGATGTAAAACTAGCTGAGGTGAGAGAATATTTCAATATTGAGATGAAAATGAAGTGAAGCGTTCTGGTTAGTTAGTGTCTGGGTATATTCTCTTGAGTCTTTTGCATTTTCTGCTGTGGCTTAGTCGTCTGGCAAGTATGTTAGGGTGAGAATACAGTTTAAGATACATAGATATGTTGTTGTTTGCTTGTATATTATATGTCCCACCAAAGGTGCATCGGAATTATTTATATATCCATTTGATTATTTAATATGAACACTTATTTTTCTCAGTGCAGCATTGGCTGGTGGGGGCTTTCAGCAGGCTCGAATGTGAATTCCGTGCATTTGCAATCGCACTTGACTGCAAGCACAACGTCCGGTCGTTGGGTCAGTCGTGGCTGCTGCTGTGGCAGTAGCTGTTGCTGTTGCTGTAGCTGCTGCTGCTGCAGTAGCTAATGCCGGGCGGGGAGGCAGTTGCTGATGACGACGTTGCAAAGTTTAACGCGTTTTTCGCTTTTGTATGATCATTATCGCAGTCTTCGCTTTACGCAACTTCTTCCACAGATCATTTGGCATTTGTTGCTGTTGTTGCAGTTGCTGTTGCTGCTGCTGTTGCCCCGTTGCTTTTTGGTGATCCATCAATAGCAACTGTTGCTCCTGCTTCAATGAAATACGCTCATTGCATTCGCTTGGGCTTGCGCTGAGCTGTTACCATTTCTGCTCCAAGTGGTGCTTGATTGCTTTGGCTGTGGCTCTGGCTCTGGCTCTGACTCTGGCTCTGACTGTGGCTCTGTCTTTGGATAAACAAATAAAAGCTTAAATTGTTTTCAGATCATAAAGCAAAAAGGGTTTGTCTGATTGTCTGATTGCCATTTATTGCCCAGCCCTTCGACCACAATTGCCTGATTTTTGGTGGTTTTACAGCTTTACAGTTACAGTTATTGGGCTAATGAGGCGCAGCCAGAATGAGTTTTGCAGTGAGTCGATGGCCACCAAATATTACGTATACGCAACGCATGTAATTAAAAGCGATCCGACATTTACGGCCCATAAACTCATGCCACATACATTGTTAACAGCACTCAACTCAAGATACCAGCTAATTGGGTCAGCTGGGCGGGGGGCGGGGTGAGTACTTGGCACACCTGTTTGGCAGCTGAGCGCGCAAAAGGTGCTCGCAGTTGATGTTTCACTTAGGGTCTTCGGCCCTGTCATAAATAAATAAATAATATTTCTTCGCTTTTGAGTGACAATAGACAACGATGACATGGCACATCAGTTTTGTAGCTGTGTGTTGCACCTTTCGCTTGGAGTTCAACCTGTTGCCTAATTGCGTCCTGCGCATGTTTTTGGGGCCAGCAAATGGCATAAATTTAAATTTTAATTTACTGCGCTGCGTCGTCAATTGAAGCCACGCAAACGGAGCCAGATCCAGTTTCAGCCCGTTGCTCTTTTATTTCATTTCATTTATTTATTTTGAGCTACTTGCAAAATAATTGCATAAATAAATATTTTAAGCCAAAGGTACGAGTCGATCTCTCCCTCTCCCTCTCCCTCTAAGTCTCCCTCTCTCTTTCGCTCTCGCTGTCTCCCTCGCTCGCTCTGCTGCCTCTTTAATTTGTTGCATTTTGATTACAATCGCTCTGCAGGCCGTCCACTTGCTGTTGCTGGGGCAGCTGTTGGCTCTCTCCACTGCAGCCCGATTGAAGTGTAGTGATTATTTGTGTGTGTAACTGACATTTGCTACCTGTCCACCTATCAATGCAGCTCCCGTTCTTGTTTGTCATTCCGCAGACAATTTATCAATGAAACGATGGATTCACGGACGCAGCTCAGTTGAGCTCAGCTGACTCTGGCATTAGTTGCATGTAAATTTTGGCACAGATATGCTAAATCCGGCTGCAATTGTAGAAGACACTTTGCGTCAGCTAATGATGTAAATAGACTAAACAGGAATTGACTAGGAAATTGCTTTAGTAATAACATGAAAAGAGCTTTAAATCTAGTTTTAAGTCTAACAAAAAAATACAGACAAAACTTGTAAAATATAAAAGGAAAATAAAAATGCAAATTTCTACATGTTTTTACTTAAGTTAAAATATTTTCACAAAAAAGAAACCAATTTAAATGTTATTTAAAATTTAATAAATGACTTAGTGGTTTAAGCTTAAGTTACAACAAAATATGAATAAACTCAAGCAAACTGCTTATTGGCCTCCATAACTCCAGGCCCGCAGCAAATTGACAGTCATAAGCGTTGCCCGAAGACAACTTAATCCAGTAGCAAGAGCAAAAAACCAAAACAAAAAACACAAGCAAATCTTACCCACACACACAGCGACAGGCAATTGACATATGCACACACGATTAACAAGTGTTTAAATCACAATAAAACTTTAAATCCCACAGATGAAGCTATAAAAACTTATGAAAACAAAGCAAGCCCAAAGAAAAGAAACGAAAACCAAAATAAACTGCCAAAGGCCCAGGGGCAGCAGCAGGAGCTGAAGAAGCGGGAGCAGCATGCAAAAACTCCCGAGAAAAAAACCAACTTACGCATCCAAAAATTGGTCAATAAAATCAACGACAAAACTTTTGTTTAGCGGAGTACAAAGGACACCCAGCCAGGACAGCAACACACACACACAATGGCAGACATGTGAAGGCAGGAGAAAAAAATGCTTGGCGGGGCGTGTATGTCTCTCACAATGGTGGACAAAAAACATTCCCAGGGCAATAAAAATGACAACAGTTACAAAGTGGCGGCGGGAGATACATATTACAAAGGCAAACAGACAGACAGTCAGAGGGACACACGCACACACACACACACATACACACATACTCAGATTAAGCCAATTTAACAGATGCTTTAAGTCAAGCGTTCCATAATCTCATGTTGGATTAACGCGTGGTAGTGCGAACTGCAGGCGAGTGGAGGCTGAGCTGAGCAGAGGATGCGCTTCTCGAATGAATTCTGTGTGTGTATGTATGTGTGTGTGTGTGTATGTGTGTATGTATGTGTGTGTGTGTGTGAAGGTGACGCACATGAAGTGTGTTTGTGTAGTTTGAGAATACCCTGCACTGACAGCTGGGCATACCTAACTAAGCTGCTCGGTTTCATATGCAAGACAGTTTTGAGTTTGCTTAAGATGTTGTCAATAGCTGGGGCTTAGCGCATGTGCAATAATGTTTAATAATTTTTTATTATATACTAATTAATAATATATATATATATATATATATATATATATATATATATTATATATATATACATATTTTGGTATATTATATGCTATGATAATAATTAAAAATATTCTACAAAAATAAATGTAAGTATACCAATTAAGTAATAAATAATAAAAATTATAGTTAACAATGTCTACCACTTGAGCTTCTTCAATCCAACGATATCGTTCGTTTCATTTATATTGCACGACATTTGGCCAGCTACCGAATACGCAATTCTCTGACTTTTGGCGCGGCTTGCATTTATTTCACTTTTTCTTAGCTGATTTTTATTTTTGCTTTTTTTCTTCAAAAAATTCCCCAACACACACAGCATATCTTTTGGCATTGCCTCTGCCTGTGCCAGGCAACTCTTCAGATACTTTTTTTATGCCACAGATACTTTGTCTTTGCAGCGTTGTCTGCGTTGGCAAATCCTTTAGACGACGTCGCATGTTTGCCTTTTTTTGGCACTCTCCCCCTTCTCCCTCTTCTTCTTCGCTTTTTTTTGTCTTATATGATTTCATTTCATATCGTTTTGTTGCTGTTGCTGCAGTTGCCCATTTGCGGCGTTTTGATATGTTACCCGGTAGCAGTCCCGTTTTTTTTGGTTGCGCCCAAGCCCTTTGTGCCCCTGGTGTTGCCTTTTCTCTTTTTGTTTTTTGTTTTTCTTTTGTTTTTACTGGCCCCAAACGCCAAAATGAGCCCCACTTAAAGCGATGAGATTTTTGGCGTCTGGCGACGTCGGCGTTTATCAAATAAATATCTTTGAAACATATAACAAATAATGAAATGCAGTCGCACAGAATTGGTGTTATTAATTGTGGCCAATCGATTTGATTTGTTTATGGCTGAGAATGCGAGGAGTGCTCTCTGCAATCTAGCCGGAATAGATACATCATCCTAGTCTTGGGCATCATTAGCAGCTAACCCCAACACAGTCAAACGAATTAATTGAAACATTACCTAAGCAAACGTTCCCCCACCCGCCCATCTTCCCAGATCCTGGCTAATTGAATTTCCTCCATCCAAAAAAGGTCGAGCCACGGTCCACGTGTCCTGTGTGCCATTGTCCCCCTCCCTCCTCTCTTTCTCTCTCTCTCTCTGTGGTCTGCTCCATGTTTGTTCACTTGTAGAAAAATGAATGTCTCGCATTTTAAGTGTGCTTCGCATTGTCTCTGCTTCTGCTTTTTCTGTTGTTGTTGTTGTTTTTTTTTTGTTAGCCAGGTCCATGGGCATTGTTGCTATGTGTTTTCACGCATAAAAATTAAAGTCTCCGCGCTTTTGTTTGTTTGTTTTGTGTTGTTCCTGTTGCCTCCCGCCTGTGTCCACCTCTGCCTCATCAGCACTACAGCAACAATTGGCCTTTGTTGTAAATGTGGCTATCATTAGTTTGCTGGCTACTTAACACGACATTGATGCAGCTTAATTATGCCTCAGCTCTGCCTGTGCAGAGATGATCTCGTTGTATATAACAAACCCAAGGCGGGCAAAAGGGGGATTGTATGGAATAGAAGAAAACTGTGAACAAACTGTAGCTGAAATGACTTTACTTAACAGGTGAGTTGTCTCTGTTTACTATATATATATGTAATACTAAATAATTAGATAATTTATATTATTATATATATTATTATTATTATTTTAAATTTCGGCATTTCAGAATTTTTTTTGGCATACAGTTGAATTAGAGGATATTAGTTTCGGATTCATTGCATGTGATTTAATATATACTTTTATAGCAAAAATGTATCTAATTCCCGATCAAACACATTTTATGTTATTTTTTCTTTACAATCAACTCAGAAAATAATCGTCAAGTCGACTCCGAGTTGAAGTCAATTTACTTGGTTTTCGCATCCAGTTGGGCTTTAAATATATTTTATATATTTGAAGTTTGATTTAAATCAGTTTATTTGTTTCTTATACAACTTGTTAGATTTAAGCTTTGGCTCATGCTAAAATATTATTATTTATTTATTTATAGTCTATCTCAATTCAACAATTTTTTGCTCTTGACAAACAGAACTTAAGACAAATACAGTCGAAGAATTTTACTGTTTTTGTCTTAAGTTCTGTTTGTCATATGATTCGCCTAGCAGCTAATAGACTTTGCTGAAGTTCATCCCATTTCAGCTCACATTATCGCCGTCTCTGTGCACTTTCCCTCGAAGTAGCCAACAACATAGAAAACAGCCGCAGACTGACTTTAATTACATTCAGGCCGAAATCTTTGCTTGGCAGCGAAACAATTCATTAAAGCCAAAAACAGGGCAAGTGGACAACTAGGTTCATAACAATTTGCCTGTGATGAGAGCTCAAGCTTAGCTGTCCGGCTGAAGGAAGTTTTCAGCCGAATGGGAGGAGCTGGGGCCACACCCCGGCGGAGCCGTTAATGATGTGCAGCATGCTAGAAGATTGCGATTGAAGCTGACTGAAATGAGATGGATGAATGCTCGGATGGTCGGATGGTCGGATTGCTGGCTAGAATGGTATGGAATGGAATGTCTAGCTGAATGGGCTGTCTGGCCCCGGTTGACACAGAGTTCAAGTGGCGGGCTGCATCTCAAGATTGACTAATGGCAATGGCAGCGACGACATACCGTTGATTGATTGTTTTTCCATGTAAATCGTGCGACAAATTAATCAATGCTAATGACACGCTCAGACCGACAAACAAGTTGCCATCTTCAGGTTGTGGACCGCCAAACAAATTGCATTTTAAGCATCGCTGTCCTCTCGACAGGATCTGCGGGCATCTCTATGTCCGTGTGTGTGTGTGTGCAATTTTTCAAAATGGGATTTAGATAAAACTGATTTACACTAGCGCAATTGTTAATTGCCCTGTTTGATGTGCGAGACACACTCAAGTGTATCTTACAGACACTTTAACTCATTAAGGCAACGCATTCGCTCGGCATAAATTGCACTTATCTTAACTCGGATTTTATGCTAATGTGTCGCAGCGTCTTGTTAGCTGCAAGATTTAAAGATAAACTGCGCCAAAAAGATGCGAAGCAATTCTTGAGCTGGCCAAAACAGTTACCAACACTCACACACACATTCAGGCATTTAGCATTGTATGTACTGTGCGTCTGGTTGACGCCCACTGTGTTCCGCATGGCATTGTCAACCCTTTCTGCACTTCACAGTTCTCAGTTCGCAGTTCGGAGTTCGCTCTTCCCCTATGTCTCACTTCCAATACAATTTGCACCCTAAACTCCGCTTTTTGCCATGCTAAACTGCAAGGGTTGCTTCTGTGGCACGCAGTGCACTTTTGTGGGCTGGCTGTTTAGCCGCCGCTACTCGCAACTGCTCGCAGTACATCTATAATTACGTCACCTTAGCTCGACACACTCAACTAGCAAGCAACTGTGTGCTAAATACAAAATGACATTGGCTACCAAATTCCAGTTAAGCTTTCTATTAATCTAGTGAGTGAAAAGACATATTAAACACAAGTATTTGAGAACAAAGACTTCGTCTAATTCGATTAAAAAGTACATAAAGGCATTGGATAAAGTTGAAATGTTTTAAATACTTAATTTGATCAAAATTAAATATTAGATAATTGCTTTTCTCTGTGTATTTTTAAATGTTTACAAAATAAAGACACATTAAAACTTTAATTGACTAAACAAATATAAATTGATTCTTTTACTATAAAAAAACACATTTAAATCTAAAAGTCAAATAATTGTATGACATCCATAAATAATTATTGTTAAAATATCATTTAATATAATAGGTTGTCAAAAAAGTCTTGCGGTATTTCCGCAAGCTTGTCTTTGCAAGCGCGTAGTTCTAGTTGTATTCGTCGCATCGGTTCACGCTAGAGTTTTTTGGAAAGCTCTTTTCACGTGCTAACACGTGTTTGATTAATCGTTGTTTGTTTTGTGAGTTATAGCGTCGCAAACATGGAGCAAAATAAAGAGAAAATACGGCATATTTTACAGTACTACTACGGATAAAGGCAAAAATGCATCTCATGCTGCTAATAAAATTTGTGCAGTTTATGAACCCGATACAGTTTCCATTTCCACCGCACAGCGATGGTTTCAACGTTTTCGTTCTGGTGCAGAGGTGATCGAAGATGCGCCACGGCCCGGAAGGCCTGTCGTCGAAAATTGCGATAAAATCGCTGAATTGATCGAAAGAGACCGGCATAGTAGCAGCATCGAACAAATAATTAACTAAATGAATCGAAACAAATTTGAAGCTAAAACTGATATTATTTTATATATTATTATATTATTATATTATTATATTATTATATTATTATATTATTATATTATTATATTATTATATTATTATATTATTATATTATTATATTATTATATTATTATATTATTATATTATTATATTATTATATTATTATATTATTATATTATTATATTATTATATTATAATATTATTTTATTATTATATTATTATATTATTATATTATTATATTATTATATTATTATATTATTATATTATAATATTATTTTATTATTATATTATAGGATGGTATAAATAATTTGCTACTATTTTACAAAATTAAAAAATGAATAGAAAATTACAATTAATTTATTTTGTTATTAATTGTGAATTTGCTTGGTTGACAAGCTTATATATCTCTGCTGAAATAACTCATAATAATTAGATGTTTTAATATACAATTATATACGAAATTTAAAAACAAATTTCAAAGCAGTATGTCTAGAAGCTTAGAAGACAAATAAAGGCTTTTCAAAGTATCTTTATCTTATGAAATTTCCAATTATTTGCGTAAATTGTAAACCAATGTCATTTGTAGTGCGAGTTAGAAATTTGTCGCTTGAAGCCCAAAACAAATGCTGATAACCACAACTAAGCGAAGACGCTGCCAGACTCAGACAACAACCTGACCGCAACACATTGTAGCTAGAAGGGTGTTAAATGGGCGAGTGGGCGTGGCAGGTTTTGAGTGCTTACTTACCTATGCGTTGTGCCTGGTCAATAAGCCGCTTGGAATATTTTACTATGAAATTTGTAAGCCGCTTGCCAAAAAGATGGGCAAATATTTTGTGGATGCAAGTCAACTTATGCGAGGCGCTGTCCGCAGCAGCACCGAAAACTTTTTCTAGCCCATGATTTATATGTGGTCTAGATGTATGATTAAATATGTGTGTGTGTGTGTGTGTGTGTGTGTGTGTGTGTGTGTCTGTTGTGCAGCTGGGGCCAGCGTCGCGTATACGCAACGTTGCGTTGACACGTCTTGCGGTCAGGCAAAAGATAATAACAGCCTTGAGCTGGAGCTAGAGCTGGGGCTGGGGCCAGAGAGGACCTATTTTTTCACACTCATAAGTCGACACTCAGTAGTATTCAAAGCGGAGCTAGTGACTGCCACGAATGCGTTCGCAGCTATCACAGTTTTTGCTGATTTTTCACACTTGCTGGGGCCCCTCGGCCAGCTGTTGTCCAGCGCCCTTGTCGGCCAGCTGGCACGCCCTTTGCCGCTTTACGCTTCTCTCACTTTTTTTTCATTATTAACTTTTTGTCCATTTTGGTCACGTTTGATAAGCTGCAAACAAATAATTCATGAATGGGCCAGCTGTTGCGCCTGCTGCTCGATGATTTTTAAATATGATTTGAATGAGTTTATAAGTTTTGTTTATTTGCTTAAGCATCAGCAGCAGCAGCAGCAGCAGCCGAATGACACCGAATGACTCTCCTTCAACCTGCACCCCTCTCGCTGGCTGTGCAGGGTGGATTCAATTCAATTTGATTGATGTCTTTGCTTGCCAGCGCTTGTAGACAGTCATTAGCTGCGCCTTCTCTACTGCCGTTGTCTGTGCTCTGTCTCTATCCCAGTCCAGCCACGCCCCTGTCCCAGTCGCTGTCGCTGTGTACCCAGCTCCTTGGCAGTGAATGGCGCTGACAGCTTGCCAAATTGTCTGCTCAAATTCTCAACTCTCGCACAGCAACTGATATATAACTATAGAGAGCTTTCAGCAATGCATCATTAGAATCTACATACGAGCAGACCTTCTCAATCTAAACTATAAATATTTTTAATATAATTTCGGTTGATTTCCAGTTTTTAAATGTTATTAATTATTGATCTTTAGTAAGCTTTGTGATTGTGTAAGATTTGATTTATGGCAGAAATATATAAATATATATACCCAATTATATAATATAGTCTTATATATATATATAATTTACAATTGACTAGATAATATTAACATTTGTGTCTCTCGAGGTAATATATTATAAATTATGTTATATACGGACAGAATGTCACAAAAAATTCGTTACAATTTCAGTTCTTATCAATTTCATGAAAGAGTAAAATGTTATCCATAATAGTTGAAAAAACTAGAGCAAAGCTGTTCAATGTCTTATAGATACTTTTTATATTTGTTTTTTTGTTGGTTTTGTTAAGATTATGGGTTATTTTATGATATAGTTATTATATATATTATATTGAGAAGATGAGATAGGGTGTGTTTTTAGTTGGTGTGGTAGATGGAGATGATGGATGGGGGTTGGAGGGAGGGATGATGGTGAGGGGAGGGTAGAGTGGATAGGGAGGGTGAGGGTGAAGTTAGTTAGTGGTATTGGACGGTGGAGGGGGGAGAGGGGAGAAGAGGAGAGAGAGAAGAGAAACAATAGATAGATACTAGATAGCATAGGAAGTTATTAAAGCAGGTCGGCGGACCAACTGAAGAAGGGATGAATAGTTAGGCACATGTTCAGATAGTGAGATAGTAGTAGATGCTGCTAAATCTATTTGGTTGTTTATGTTTATGCCATTATAAATATTTTTTAATTTTAATCCATTAATATTAAAAGGCTATATACATATTAATAGACCTTTTCTACTTATATAATATATACATCTTTAAAATTAAAGAGATAACTGATACGAAAATATAAACAAAGAAACACCTCGTGAAAACATGCAACTAAGTGGCAACTAAGTCTGGTATCAAAAATTTCAATGTTGGCTTGACAATCGTAGAGTAAAGCCAGCGGAGATTGTAGATGAGTTTGAAGACTTAATTTTTACTGATTTGTAGTCAGTTTTTATGACTTTAACGGTATGAACTCGAGAGATACGTATCCAACAAAATTACTTATTTAGTAGATTCTATGTAAAATTGTAGCATAGAGAACATAAAAATTTCTAGTCAAGGTAAATTTGAAGAGTTTCAGTAGCAAGTCAAAGCTTCAAGTTCTTTTAATATAAATATAATTACAAAAAATTACTTCAACATATAAAGGGAGTCAAAGCTCTTTAGCCAGTGAAACCCTATTCAAGCTAACTTAAGTTAATTCTTGCCCATTGAAAGCAAACCTTAAAAAATCATATAACATTTACTCTGGAGAGACTTTGACTTCAGGCGGGGCGTTTGATAAACTATGCTAGACAACGTGAGGCGATAGATAGACAAAGAGAGCTAAAGAGAGAGAGAGAGAGAGAGATAGCAATAGGAATAAAGTAGAGTCGCAGCCACATGCGGTCGCGGTCATATTTGGCTTATTATAAATGACTGAATGTGAACTGCCTGTCATGTTTTATCTTTATTTTCGTGCATTTCTGGACACATTTCGCTGGGACTACAAGGCGCTGCAGATGGAGGAGGGTGTGGAGGGCTGTTGCTGCCGGCGTGTCTGCACATTTTCAACATTTTCCGATGTTGTTCTGCTTTGTTTTTTTTTTTTTTTTTGGTTTGGTCTTTCTGTCAGCTTCTTGTTCCTTTTGGCCAGGCACAATGTGATGATAATGGCGCTTGCAGGCCGACTGACGTTTCTAACAAAGTGAGTCGCATTAAGGATAATCGAGGCAACTAAAAGCAAAGCCAACAACAACAACTGCAACAACAACATGAAACAAAGCAGAGACAGCGACAGCGACAACGACTACTGATGGGGCTCGATTTGCGCGTCATTATCCTTGCAGGCAGCCAAGTGTCTATTGTGTATGTGTGTGTGTGCTGTTTGGCCGCCAGGCCTGAATGTCCATCAAGAGCGAAGACGCTGCAACGCCTTGCGCCCTCTACCCGTTGCCCTTGCCGCATCCTGTGCCTGACATCTTCGTCGTCATCGCTCGGCGTTACGAATGATTTATGGCCCGCAAGTCAGCTCGAGCTGAAGAGCAGCACAACCCTCTGGCATGCTGTGAGCAGCGCTCTGCAATTGACAATTGTCTCAACTAGAGTCCTGGCCAGCTACACCTACTCGATGGCTAAACAAATATTTATTAAGCAAATTAAAGGCGCGCTAGCAAATCCCGCGATACAAATGACTCGAGCTTTTGCTTCTGCCCGATGATGGGGCACTTTGCTCTAGCCTTTGGCCAGTCGAATTATGCGCTCTAACGCCCCGATTCCCATTAGTCAAAGCCATTCTGCTTTAAGCCCAATTTCAGCCAGACAGCCAGACAGCCAGAGCCAAGCAGGCTCTGGCTCAACCCAAGCCGACTTGCGTGTCCTTTTTTCGGCCACAAAATTATCAAAATTAAATGGAATACCTCACGTGCCATATGCAATGTGGCAGCTGCTGCTGCTGTCTCGACAGCCATGATGCCAAAAAAAGAAAAAACTACTTTAAAAACTGTAGCCCATATGCACTCAGTAGGGTGCGAGCGGGACAGCAGCAGTGCGAGCTGCTCTCATTAAATAATTAAAGTTTTTTCCCCATTTTGGTTATTTCTGCTGGCTCAAATCACACTTAAGAGCTCATCTTCCCCAAATGCGATGTCTGCACGTACTATGCATCTGGCCTGCTGCATACACAATTCCTGAGCCTTTCCTTTGTCTGATTCTTACGATTTTTCGATTTTTCGATAGTCGTAAAGTATTTGGATATTCCAAAACAGATAGGACTTCCCCTAAGTCCACTACGACTACTTGAGCACTTCAATTACAAACTTGAGGAATTGTTAGATGCCTGATATATCTAATGTTCTAGCTACTTATATATATGCGTGATATACTACAATATAATATACACGAAGATATGCACCCTGCGCCTCGTCAGAAAAATATTTAATAAAAGTATTTATAGCAACTATTGCCATATTCTATTGCGCTATTCTTTTGACAATGTTTTCGTAGCCTTTTTTGTAGGCTTTTTCAATACTTTTTATACCCTGAACCCATTGAAAATGGGAAATCAGGGTATAATGGTTTTTTTTTTAAATGTATGTAAAAGGCAGAAGGGAGCGTGGCAGACAAATTATATATATTCTTGATCAGGGCGACGACCTGAGTCGATAAAGCCATGTCCGTCAGTCAGTCTGTCGGTCTGTCCGTGTGTCCGTCCGTCCGTCTGTCCGTCCGTCCGTATGCGTGAACGCGTCGACCTCAGAACCTATAAGAGCTAGAGAGAAATAGAGAAATTTTTGTAGCTTTTGTAAGTATAGCACGCGCAGATCGAGTTTGTTTATAAAAGTCGAATAGCTTTAATCGAATAGCTGTTATCGATTAAAAACCTTATCGAAATCAAGATATTATATTATATCTCATAGGTCTTTAAAGCTACAGTCTCAAAATTTTGATTTTAGTTTCATTTATATTTTATACAATTTCAAATCTAAATTTGACCAATTTCTTTAAATTGAAGCTCAGTTGCAAGTGTGTCCAATATGTGAATGAGTTTTCATTTTTACTAAATTGACAAATATTCAATAGAATGCATAGATCATACGCTGAAAATTTCATTGAAATCCATTAAGTAACACAGAAATTATTAAACAAAAGGTTAGGCCAATTGGAAAAGCAATTGGCAAGCAGCGTCAATTATCAGTTCTTATTTAGCTTAGATTTGCTAGATGGCGCTTGAGCAATAATCTTATAAGCTCACACTCTTTTCTGCTTTAATAAATACATAGCTGCGTTCAGGGTATCTCTTAGTCGGGCTTCACCAACTAGAGTTTTCTTACTTGTTTTTTTTAGATATTTGCTAAAATGATATAGAAAAGAATTTTATTTTATTGTTTTTGTCTTTGTTTTATTTGAAGCAGAATAAAACAGAGCCCAAGAAAAAAGAGGGCTGGGACTATGGATTGAATCATATTGAACTATATTCTGATGACGTGCAGTATACAGTCGCCTTGTAGAGATGTATGAAATCCCGATCTCAAACGTGCGAACACAAAATGCGCGACGCTTCCCGTCGAAGCGATTCATGGCTACTAAAACTCAATGAGGGCCACTAGCTAACCACGCTAGGCTTTCCCCTCCCGCGCACTGTTTACCTCTCAAAAAAAGACGTCGCAATATGCACGTTCTATTGCGCCACCCTGTACTATAATACTACATATATCATATTTGGTTTATTTTGTATTTTCATTATTCCGTACATCATAGCCTAATGTTATCAGCATCTCAAATTTGAATTGATATCTAATTCTAAATTATATAAAAAGTTAATTAAAGACTGAAAAGCTAAACATTTACAGAACTACAATTTATTTTTAAAATTAATATAGTTATTTTAATAATAATATTAATTTATCTATAATTAAAATTACTTTTCAGATCTTAACTTTTGCATTTCAAATAGAGTATATTGCACAATATTGAATTTAGAAAAACTTTATTAATTTTTAAAATTATTTTTACTTTAGTAAATGCATTTTTATATTGTTCCTTACTGTTCTTCGACTGAATGTTTAATGATTATTAATGAAGTTAGAGACTTGTAGATGTTAAACGTATTTGTTTGGCACTCTGAATTTCTGCTATGCTATGAGCTATGGATCTACATACAATAGAGACTTGAAATTTGAAGCATGAATGTGTCCATGTCACCCTTAGATACGAATATACAGTATATATTCGTATATCTATCGTATATCTACGCCATAGAAAACCGAACAACTTCCTCAGCTTTAGAGCTAACTGTCTCATTGCCGAGCTGCTGCACAGAGAGACCTAAATAAATGATAAAATTATAAAAAACTACTAAGAGTGCTCTAGTTGGGACTGATCGACAAAGACATCCCCTGATCCAAACATTCTATGTTTCTTTTACAAATAATTATATACACATATGTATATACAAGCAACAAATGTATACACACCTACGCACGCATAAGCACGCGATACGCTAACTGCGCTTGGACTGCAATACGCCTATACAAGTATAATGGGAAGTTCATTGTTAAATAAGTTTTTTTGTAGCAGGACTTTCTCAATCAAACTTTCAGAGCATAATTATGTCATTCACATGTGTGTATTTGCGAAAGCACAAGTCACTAGTATTTGAAATACGTTTTTTGAAAATGTTAGGCGAAAGGCGTGGAATTAAAAAAATAGCAAAAACCGAAACTGTATAAAATATACATTAAACTAAATACAAAGTTTGGGGACTCTAACTGCAAAGAGGTACAAGATATCATTAAATAACTGCATTTCGATACTGTTTTAATCGATAACATTAAAACTAGAATACTTATCGATTTTTGTAAACAAGCTCGTTCTGCGCGTGCTATACAGGGAGCTACAAAACTCTCAAGTCTCTAGCTCTTATAGATTCTGAGATCGACGCGTTCACATATACGGACGGACGGACGGACGGACGGACGGACGGACATGGCCAAATCGAATTAGTTTGTCACTCTCATCAAGAATATATATACTTTATGGAGTCTGCCACGCCTCCTTCTGTCTGTGTTACATACATTTTAACAAACCCATTTAACATACCCTGATTTTCCCATTTTCAATGGGTTCTGGGTTGAGTTTTAATAAATAATAAATTAAGAATAAATAATTAATAATTAATAACAATAAATAATAAATAATAAATTTAACTGTGAACGAGTATTATGCCAGTCTGGCGCACCCGTTTTCCTTTTATTTGTTTTGAATGTAAATATATTGGAATTTATAAAAAAATATTTTGTTTCAAATATTAAGGTAATTTGAATAGCTGCAAATCTCTTTTGCTACCTGTTGCCTGTTCTACCTGCTCACCCCATTGAGATGCATATTTTTATTATATTTTCTTCAGTATGTTTTGATGAAATTAACTGGCGCAGAATGTTTTACGTTTAGCGTGAAGAATGGCAAATCGTTGCACGGCTCGAAAGGCTTTTGCGTTCTGCTTTGCCGTCAGCCAAAAAGCTAATGAGCGTGCAGTCGAGGCGTGGCATCTAAAATTAAGTCACATTTTCTTGGCTAACAAGAAAACAACTGTGCAAATATTTGAACGGGCCCAAAACAACATTTCGACTTGCCGCAGTTGACTCAGCGTGATCTCAACTCAGAACCCAACCAACTGCCGCGTGCGAAACGAAAGAATTTTACGATGCTCAAAGCTCAGCTAGCCAAGGTTCTACTTCTCGGAGCGCTGCTCTGTGTGGGCAGCCAGGCGCAGCCGCTGCGTGGACGGAAGCGCGCCTTTGGTAAGCGATTGCCGCTCTCCTTCAATCCCTAGTTAAGCTATCTCTATCCGCTCCTCTCGCAGGCGTGGGTCTGCTGGGCGGCGCCTTGGCGGGCGCTGTCATTGGCAATGCGGTGGCCAAGTCGTCTGGCTCATCGAAAGCTGCTGCTCCGACAGCTGCACCTGTTGCTCAGGTGGTAGAGAACGGGGTGCCCGACGCCAATGGCTGTTACAGACAGACGATCAAGGAGCCCGTGCCTGGCAGTACCAAGCACTACACGGAAACGGTTCATCTGGTCTGCCCCACCCGCACGGATGCAGCTGCTCCACAGCCTGCGATGCCCGTGGCCGTGAACCTGCTGCCAGTTGCCCATGCCCCAGCAGCATCCGCTTATCCTGTGCTGCCTGCTCCGGCGCCAGTGGCTGTTCATGTGGTGGTGGCAACCGCCGTTCCTGCTGCTGCCTCTAATCTCACTACAGTTGCAAACGCCACGCAGGTAAATGCAACTCACACCTTTACCATCCTGGGACATCCTGGCCCAGCTCCAGTTCCAGTTCCAGTGGGTGCTCCAGCTCCAGCTCCAGCTCTAGCTGCTCCTGCAAGTCCGCATTCGGGTCTAACCGTTGTCTATGCAACTGCTCCACACGCGCAGCCTGCACAGCCTGCACAGCCGGCTCAGCAGGGCACCGCCCACGTGATTCTGCTGTCCAAAACGGTGAAGAAGTCGGCCGCTAATAGAGTAAATATTTCGCAGGGATTATTGATTTTTGTGGTTCTCTACTGCTTTATGAGCAAGTAAATTGTAAATGTTCACAAGCGGTTATTTAACGAATAAAGTAAATAGAGGAAAATGAACATACAGCAACTTCTAACAACTTAATGATAATATTTCAAAGTACGCAGTTTAATTAGCCAATTCAAATTTACCTCCGTGTGTCAAAAGCGCAGCCAACGTCACGATTGTGCGCAACTTTGCGCGCAGCCAACATCACGATTGTGCGCAACTTTGCGCGCAGCCAACTTTACTAGACGCACTGCTGTCAAAGTAATGTAAGCAATAACAGTGTGAAACCAGGCATACACATAGATGGCGCTAAATTAATGTCTGTTATACTGGCGCCCTCTGTTGCAGATTAACATGTCAAATTTTACACTCAAATGGCACTGCGTGCAGATTATTGTGTGGTATTCTTATGCAGATGGCAAACGGTCACACTGCATTTATAGCCGGCGTCGTTTCTTCATTTTCGTTGTGAAATTCGCGCAATTAAATTTGAAGAATCAATTAAATTTCAAAATGAGCACATGGGATCCCGAGCAGGATGTGGAGCTAACCGACTCCGAGGATGAGATTGCCATGAAGCGCGATTTTCATGGGCGCGAAGCAATACTTTTTGTTGTGGACGCCAATCTGGAGGTAAATAGAAATTGCATACGCAGAAATTGTTATAACAAATAGTAAATTTACAGACAGAACGCTTGCTGGACGCGCTTAAGCTTATACGCGGTGCTTTCATCTCTGGCATGCTGGTAAACGGCAAAGATCTAATGGGCCTTGTCTTCGCCAACACCAAGCACAGTCCCCCGCCGCAGGAGGTGCAATGCCTGGAGAATATAACGGTATCGGCGAACTGCGCCGTCTTCCTGCCGCTGCGCCAGCTGACAAAGGCCATCGTGGAGCACTTCATGGACTTTATGCAGAACGCCGAAGAGCTGTTCCCCAAGCAATACGGCCTGGCTGAGCCCGATGGCCGGGGCAGCTTTGCGCAGATGATCCGTCTGTGCATTGAGATGCTGGAGAAATGTGGAAAGAAGCTCAACAATGCAAAGATCGTGTACATCACGGACGTCGAAGAGCCGCATGCATCGTCCAGCCCAGAGTTTCAAACGGCACTGCAGAAGGCCAGCGATCTGGAGGGCAAAGAGTTTGAATTTCAGGTGATTCCAATGATTGATGACTTTGACTACGAGCCCTTCTACAAGGAGTTCATAACGCTGTCGAGAGGTAAGTGAAGTGAGTTGGTACAAGACTCGCTATAGGCTACATCCGTTCCCCTTGCTGGCGCACAGCTGTAGCCAGCAAGATTTCGAGATGTCGCAGATCAAACAAAGCAAATGTTTCACTCGCATCCAATTGAAGTTGTATTGGACTGCGCTTTTGAATTTGCTCACAGCATTCCCATCTAAACTCCATGCTCCCATAGGCAAGCTGATCATAGCTAGATTGCAATGCATATTAGTTTCCTTCCTCAGAAGATTCAAACATTAATATTGAGTTCATTTTGTAGCCATCGAAATGGACGCTTTTCGCGTGCCGGACGCACAGCTGCAGCGCGAGATTCTGGAGGATCGTAAACTGAGGCAAGACTTTCTGCGTCGCTGCCTGGGCCACTTTACGCTCTCGCTGGGCCCCAATCTATCTGTATCGGTCCAGTACTACAACTACTTCCAGCGGCGCGCCTATCCGCAGAAGGTGCACATCATGCGGCGCGACAATAGCGTCGTACGCAAACGGCGACAGATCATAGTACGACAGCAGGATGGGAGAACTCAGGAGATAACGCATGAGTATCAAATCAAGATCACGGGCGGCTGGCACGAGTGTAAGCTAGGCGAGAATGTGATTCGTGTTAGCACAGAGCAGCTGAATCACGTGCGTAACTTGCATCCGCCTGGCATGATGCTGCTGGGCTTCAAGCATCGCTCCTCGCTGCCTGCTAATATGTACAGCAAGCCGTGCAGCTTCATGTACCCGGACGATCAGAAAATCATTGGCTCCAAGCGTCTGTTTCGCGCGCTGTGGCAGCGTTGCTTAGAGCGCGAGAAGATTGCGATTTGTCTGTTCATGTGCAAGCGCAAGTCCGTGCCGCGCTACGTGGCGCTGCTGCCCGTGGAGGCGGCCCAGCCGGATGACAAGAACTATCGCTCGCTACTGTCTGGCGATGGCTTCAAGATCGTCTACTTGCCGGAGGCCAAGCATATACGGCACATCGACATGTGCGACTGGAACAGCACGGGTAACACAGCAACGGATGAGGGGGTCGACTTCTTCCAGAAAGTGATCCGGAAGCTGAGCGTCGACTATCAGCCCAATCTGATCAACGATCCCAATCTGGAGGTGCTGCAGTCCAATCTGCTGGCTCTTGCCTTGGACTTCAAGACCGAGGACGATGGACTCAGCCAGCTGCCCGATCCGGCGATGCAGAACAAGCGCATCGAAAAGCTGCTTCCCACCTACGAGACATTGTTTGGGCCCGAAATTGAGCCGGCCAAAAAGCGTGCAGCCAAGTCCAACGCCGACGAGGCCAGTGCACCCAAAGTGGCTAAGATTGAGGAGGCTCAACTCAGCAGCTACGACTTCGTGGAGCAGCTGATCAAGGATAAGCGGCTGGCGGCTTGCACCGTCCAGCAGCTGCGCTACATACTCGATAAACATTTCGGCGTTAAGCCAGCCAAATCCGCAACCAAAGCTGTGCTCATCGAACGCATCGATGCGTTGAGCGTTTAATCGAGTCTTGGCTGATGTTAAATTGTAAAAATGTGGCCTACGAAATGTTTTTGTATTATTATTAAGGATTGTTGAATTGAAGCAGAAGTGTGAATGCATTGTTATAAGCATGAAATTTACAAATGTGCTAATTAAGAATTTGCTGAGGATCAGATTTATTATATATATTATATTTATTATATATATTATATTTATTATATATATTATATTTATTATATATATTAAATTTATTATATTTATGGATATGCATTCGATATATATGCCTAACAATATTTATGTTATGTGTGTAGAAAATGCACGAAGGCTTTTCGACTAGTTCAGGCTATGTTTCTTAAGTTTTATAATCCACTTTGTATAGAGCCTTCAGTTCATTTTGGCGCTAGCCGGACATGGTTTATTTCTTCAGTCAGCGTAAATTGCATAATTTGACTCTTAACCTGAATAGGACCAGATGTCCTTATGGTATGAAGGAGCTCGCAACTTTTGGGCGACTTTTGGACCAGGCGAAACTTTGCACTCGCCTTTGTCCGATTTGTGAAACAACCGTCAAAAGGTGAAATGTTGTAGCGTTTGCGTCAGTTGTTGTGTTCCTCGAGTGCAAAATGAGTTACAAAATTATTAAAAGTGCAAACGAGGTGTGCGAGGTGAGGCAGTTGCAGGTGGGCGAGAGCGAGAGCGAAGCTCGTACTTACGCACTTGCAAACAGTGCTCAGTAAAAAGGTAAAAGTTGCAGCACGGAAGTTGCGAGTTGGCCCAGCAGCTTTGGCTTTGCTGCTGGCCAACACGAATGTGGCCCGCCTTTTACTTTCTTGGCACTTTATTTTAATTTCTGCGGCGCCGCGGCTTGTGCTAAAGTTTCTTTCTGCAGCTTTTACGTTCTGCTGCCACTTTTCTATGCTGGGCAGAGTAACTTGTGGCTAAGTAGAAATTACTTTACCAAGCGGTTAGCCGATACCCTATGAACAACTATCGAACGGGACAATTGGTTGGATAGAGAATTGGCTGTGATATCCATCGAAGAATCCATTGTAGAAAAAGTTCATCCTTGAAACCATCGGGACAATGTTCGTATGTTGCAATATGTATACATGTATATACCTATATAGATAAATATAATATATATTTATATATACCTTCCTTGTGAATAAATCGCGAATTTGTTAATCTTCATCAATATTTATTGGATCTCCTTTAAAATATGCTCCTTTCTGATCGATACACATGCCATCTGCCATCGCCTTTTCCAGTCATCGATAGCCTGCTTATAGGCGCCGACAGGTATGGCCAACAGCTCACGTATATATATATATATTATATGTTAAAGATAATCAATCTGTATCCTAATAAACATTTTCAATATTTTGCTTTCAACTTATTGGAGCTCCAGTTCCAAAACATTGGAAGATAAAGGATTGGATTAAAGGCGGCCATCAGTAACTTGTTCTTGAGGTTTTAATTGTAAAGCTATGGAAGATATAGTTTTAGCGATTTGCCACGCCCCCAGTGAGCGTGGACTTATGATTTTTGGCCAATCCTATGAACGAGTCTATGGGCTAAGGATCCAAAACTGGAAATAACAGGGTATTTGCGATATACCTCGCCCCTAAAGAGGCGTTGGGAGATCAACAGTAACTCAACTATCGAAATTTTTAGGCTTTTAGTTCTACAACTTTAGAAGATATAGTGTTTTGCGATTTGCCACGCCCCCCATAGGCGTAGATATATCCACTATATCTTTTTGATCTTGGATTGTCAACGCGAGTATACATATGTATATGCAAATTTTCTCTAGCACTTTAAATAGTAGCGTTTCTGAAATACCAGATATAATATTTGCCACGCTCCTAGTAGTCGTATCGGGATATTATTTATAGTTTGTCAGACGAGGATACCCACGAATATATATACAGAATTTCAAGTCTCTGACTTCACTAGCGGCTAAATGGTTTGCGTTCATACGGACAGACGGACGGACAGCAAGATGGAAATTGCTCAAAACCAATATACTCATTTCACTTTGAGAATGAGTATGAAAATATATAATAGAGTATGAATAATATATAATATTTATAAATATATATATATATGATTCATATGTATAAGTTATATGTTGTCTGCAAGTCCCTATATCTACATATAACTTCTTATACTGTAGCTTCATTTCCTGTTATATCGAAAATAGTTAAACTTATTCTTTTTCTCAATGCATTACAAACTTATGTGTCTTTATTCAGATTCCGTCCTTGGGTCTTACTACTAAAAACTTAAACAAAATTTTGTTATTCCTGGAAATGGTTAAAAACAGATGCGGCTTTTGTGTACAGTTACTTGGTTGGGATGAGCATTTCCTGAAGGACACTAACAGCTTGCTGGTAGATCTCGAATCCCTTGAGATGGGGGTGCACTTCTAGATACTTCAATAGCTTCTTCTGTTGTTTTTTCAGATACCACGAACTCTCTGCCAGCAGCAGTTGATACTCACGAATGAGCTTCAAGTGCTCGACTTTGCGCTCATCAGGCGCCGACTTGTGAATCGATTTGATAAGCCGCTGCTTCTCAGAACTGATCTGATGCAAGTGAAACTCCTGCCGATTTAGCATGAATAGCATTGTGTGGACAAGCTCTTTCAAGTTACGTTGCCGTTGATCCCCCATCTTATCCTGTATTTTTTTTTTTTTAATTCTTATTTATTAATTAACGTTAGAAATTGTGTTGTGTTATGTAAACAATGATTGAATGTCAGGTGATTCACATAACAACGACTAAGCAGCAGTCGTTGAAGTGTTGAAACTTGAACTAGAGCTTGCTTCGATTCGCAATAGAAAGTAAATAATTAGTTCATTTGTGCATTTATTTATTTTTTTTATAACTTGAACCCATTGAAAATGGGAAATCAGGGTATAATGGTTTTGTTAAACTGTCAAATGAATGTAACAGGCAGAAGGAGGCGTGCCAGATCCCATAAAGTATATGTATTCTTGATCAGGGAGACGATCTGAGTCGATTTAGCTCTGTCCGTCTGTCTGTCCGTCTGTCCGTATGTATGAACGCGTCGATGTCAGAACATATAAGAGCTAGAGCCTTGAATTTTTTGTAGGTCCTTGTATAGCACGCGCATATCGAGTTTGTTTTAGAAAATCGATAACCTTTCCCGTTTTAATGTTATCGATTAAAAACCTTATCGAAATCAAGTTAATAATTATTATATCTCGTAAATTTTGTATTTAGATTAATTTATATTTTATACAATTTCGATTTTTGTTATATTTTGTATACCGACTAAAAAAAAATTTGTTTTTTCCTATTATTTAATTTTTCAAGCTTAAATTTGTTCTGCGCTAATAAATACATAACTGAGTATATTTAAAAACGCAGATCGGACGGGGTTCGGGAGTATCAACTGACTTCAACATTTATTTATTGGGTTTCATTTTCACTAGAAAACTTTAAAACTTCTTTTTGGAAAAACATTACCATTATAAAGTGTATGTGTGAAATGTTATATAATATAATATGTAAGCGAAGATTGGTGTGGGCTTGAGAAATGAAGGTCAAATGAAAATGTAAATTATGGGCGTGAGCGTGGTTTATTTGAAGGAAATGCACGGTCTGGCAGATGTTCAAGCTGGGCTCTTTTAAGCCCGTTTGTGGAAGGATGCAAAGTATTAAAGGTAAGAGACTGAGCTAGAGGATTTGGGTGAGATGAGTGTCTAGAGTTCTGTTTAATTGAAGAGTCTTGCATAATGTTAATGATGTATTTAAGCTTTAAGTCTTTCATGATGTCATCATTCCAGGCAAATGGAGAACCAATAAACTGTTTTATAATGCGGTGTTCAGTCCTTTGAGATAAGGAGCAGCTGTTCCCCATGCAATGATAGTTTTGATTTGTAATTGAGTAACCATTGTAATTTTTTGTGTCTCGTGTTGATAGTACCTATAATATTATGAATGTGTTTCCGCCAAACGAAAATCGGAAAAGAAAAATTCCTTGATAATTTTATTTGGAATTGATGAGTTTAGGGTCCAGAGTAAGTCCAAGGTATTTTTGTGAGGTTATAGTATTAACGGGTAGTCCGTCTAAGCAAATTTGTTGTGCATACAAGCTGCAACAAGCTGCCAGCCAGGTTGAACAAGCTGCAGAAAAAATAGATTTCAGCTATCATAAAGCTAGCTAACAGTTTGTGCAGTCCAACTGCTATCGAAACCAGGTAATTTCAAATTGAAGCAAACATTGAAAGCCTCAAAAGAGATATTGAAGTATTTATAGATTGATTGTAGCAACTGCAAGAGTTAGCTACGATTGCAGAACATATTCTTATTCTTGCTTCAAAAATATATATGACTATTACCTCCAGTATGTGCTGAGCTTTCAATAAGTGTTTCAATTAACGTGTTCGACCACACAATGTGCACGGTTTTTTTTTTTTATATTTATATAAAGAAATCCGTTTGCTAATTATTTAACGACAGCTTTATCCGCCTTGCCACCGCCGTACAACCGCACAGCACGCAAACTTGGCTTTAATTTGAGTAAATAAATATAAGAAACAAACACAATGACCGCAAAAAACACAAACATATAATATAATAAATATACATATATTTATAAACGTGTGAGTGTGTTTCAATTGGGTCAAGCGGAAGTAACGCTGAAATTCATTTCCGCTTTAGTCACACATGAGAGAGAGGAGAGAGAGATAGCGAGAGAGATGCAATGTTTAACTAATGATATTTCAATGAAATAAGCAGTTTAATTTTATCTAAAGGCCCACTCATCATAGTAAGTGTTAGTGAAGAGTCTTTGCTTTGCAGTGTAGTAAAACATATTTTTAATTGGCCCACTTTACAGCTAAAGACTCTAATTGAAGGCGAGCAGAGCTGCTCGAGCAGCGAATGTATTTACTTCAGTGCTCAGCTCGACACACATATATTTAGCCATTAATCATCATTTTATTTATCTTTCGAATTTAGCTTGGCATTAATTTCAATGAGAATAACCAAAACATGCCATGGACTTGCCTCAGATAATAATTTTGTGTCAATTAATTACAATTACCCTGCAGCTGGCCGGCAATTGTGCAACTTTGTCAATTGAACAGACACAGCACATAGGTAAAACGCCATGCAGCTGCCCGGGGATAGCAGACAATGATGTGTGTGTGCGTGTGTGTGTGTGTGTTCGTCTGTGTGTGTGCGTGTGTATGCAGGCACTTGTGCGTGTTTCCGTACCTGCAACAAAAGACTGAAATATTTGTCAAGGGTATTTGTTTGGAGTGCAAGCCGTAATGTAGACAAACTGTATCCACAAAATTGTCGAAAGTTTAAATTTAATCAACTTACTTGCCCTGGTACCCCGTGGCGTATGCGTTATAAATGTGACTATAGCCATAAATTTAATATCCCCTCAAAACACAAGCAACGTTTGACTCAGCTGAGACAACAAACAAACAAAAGTGACAACAAAACATGTCTCAAGCACCCTACAGAGTGTGTCTGTGCCTGTGTGTGTATAAATTGGTCACTAAATAGCAAACAACTGGCCAGCAGGACAAAAATCTCAAGTATTTAGTTAACTAACTGGCCTTAAATTTCTTAAATTGAATTTTGCTTCGCCTCTCACATTTGCATTCCTTTTAAATATCTGCTTGACAGAAAAAATCCTTTTTGAGCTGCTTTCCGATTAGAAATACTTTAGATAAAAATCATTTTCAGCTTAAATATGCCATAGAAATTCATATACATACAAATACGTAAGCTGCCTATGGAGTGCTCAGATTAGATGAGTCTTACGCACACACGGGCTTAAAAGCTTACAGCACAGCTTAAAACGCGTCTCGAGGTAGCAGACAAATGTGTTGCCTACTTATCGGCGCATAAATTACATATATGTCTATTTGAGGGCATCTGGTAATTTAAATAAAATCTCTTCGAGTTTTGAGCAAATGCAAGAAAGCAGAATAAGATTGATTTTCTGAAAAAATGCTGTCTTTAAGACTTTATTGTAATTGAAAATGTGCTTCAATAATATAGAATAATTAATTTAATTAGTTTACTTTGATTTTTACCATTAAGACGAAAAAGTCAGAGTGTGCTTTATCTCTATTTTATGTCGATCTGAGCTCATCCGCTTGTCAGCTGCTGCTGTTGCTGTTGCTGAATCATCCGTATTTACATAGCTCCTAATTTGTGTGGCATGAATGAAAGCCAAACCACAACCGAACCACCCAACCACCGACTTGCGGCTGTCAACGGAACGCCGCCTGCCTAGCAACTGCAAATGACTGACACATGTGTGCGTGTGTGTGTGTGTGTGTGCGTGTGTGATGTGTGTAAAGATGAAAACATGGGATAGCATAAGAAAAAAGCGCAGCAAAGCGTTAAGCCGTTGGCGGTTGCGTTAAGCAACAGCTGCTGGCGACACCTTGCAAGTGTTGTAAAGTGTCGGACGGAAGGAGAGAAAAGAAGCGTCACAAGGCTGACGTTGCTAATGCCACAATATGCGAGTGCAACCGCTGTCTATGTGTATGTGTGTTGGATACACACATGCATACACATGCACACACAGGCACACACACACATGCATTGTGGTTAAGCAATTTGCACCAAACGAAATGAAAGTTCTAAGCGCATTGGCCGTCACATGTATCTGCACCCACACACACACACACATATGAAGCATGTAGTTACCCCAAAGGAAATACAGGAAAATGTAAAAAATTACTACAGTCGAGTCCCGATAATTCGAAATGGCAAGGGGATCAGTTTTTTTTCGATTTACACAGAAATTCATATTATCGAGACTCAACTGTAACGAATTTTTTTCAAGGGGATAGAATGTTTTTCGATTTATCGCGATTTTCGAGTTAGCGGGGTACAAACTATCGAGACTCGACTGTATAAAATTATTATGAAATTATTTTAATATTAATATGAAATTAAATTTAAATAACTGAAATTAAATTAAAATTACTTTAAAATTTAAATTAAAATAACCATTAAATTACAAAAAAATAAAATAAATAAATTTATTTAAAATGACTATAAAATTAAATTGAAATTAGTATAAAATAAAACAAAAATTACATGAAATTTAAATTGAAATTACTATGAAATTAAATGAAAATTTCTACAAAATTAAATTAAAAAAAAATACTATAAAATTAAATTGAAATTACTTTGAAGTTAAATTAAAATTACTATAAATATAAATATTAAATAGTAATTCACAATTAATTAAAATTAAATATCATTTGTATCTAGTTTTGCTTCCATCATTTTGTAATTTCATATTATTTAATACAAGTTTATAAATGTCTATATATTTGTAAACTTCTATATAAATATTCTACATAACATTGCTCGTTAGCTGTAAACCTGCAGCCATCAGCTGTGCATTTGCCATGACATCGAGTCCTTTTGGGTGCTATCGGTTTGTGTGCACCAGGTGCGATATGGCAAAGCTGTCATATAACTGCTTGTCTCTCTGTCTGTGTATGTGGGTGTGTGTATGTGTATGTCTGTCTGTCTGTGTGTGTATGTGTAGCTGTCGTTTGGTTTTTTGTAGCTGCTGTTTTGCGGCTTGCGCTAAATTTCATAATTTTTGCTGCTCTGACTGTTCCTGCAACTCCTGCAGCTCCTCCCAATCCTGTTTCTGAATGTCTCTCAGTCACGTGTCATTCATATCATATCGCACAATAAACAAGACCGAGCGGCAATGACCGACCAGTCCATGGCGGCGCCCTGCTGCCAGCCGCTGTCCTGTCCTGTCCGGATCCCGCTCCTGCTTCTGGCGCTGCTTCTTGTTGGCATGGTGCATCGTTTGTTACTTGGTTCGCCTTGTTTCGATTTATTTTTATGTGCACTTCCTTGTGCACTTTGCATTGGGACTTTTTTTTTGGTTTTTTGTTTTTTAAGTTCAACCCTCGGACTTGTTAACTGAAAATATTTTCTCATGCGTAAAATGCATGACAAGCGAAGCAGACAGAGACGTTGACGCATTGAAATCCCAGCTGGGTGGTTTGCTGGGTGCTTAGGTAGCCAGCTTTGGCTGCCAAATTGTCTGGCTTTACAGTGGGCCAGGTGGATGGCAGGCGGGGTGGAGAGGCATGAGCTTTGTCAGGTGTGTTTAGCGCGCAGGTGTATCGATTTGTTTTACGCGTGAACTTGATGAAGTGTCGGGCAATCGGGCAAATATTTCATACGGGGTTGCAAATAAAAGAGAACGGGTTCAAAGCATTCACTCTGGAGTTGATGCTATGTGCTCCTATACGACTGAATAAATTGTAAAAAGCTTGAAACAGTCTGCAGCTCAAAATAATAAACAAAGAAATAAATGGTATTCTTAATTTGAGTCAGCATTTGATGTTTTAGTTTCCAATTGACAAGCTTTGATCGTGTTGTAAGAGAATTTCTGATAGCAAAATGTTACATTTATGAAGGGAAAGACAACGCCCAGATCCAGTGGCAACTTCTGAATAGCTACTATATCCTATCTGATTATAGGGTAAGAGCAGTACAATCTTTCAATGTCTTCCAACACACTTATCAGTGAATTGAATAAGTCTTAATTCGAGCTATTCTCTAATTAAATAGGCTTAAAGCTTGAGGAAGCTAATAATAATGGAAATGTGGATGTGAACTCTTATTGATATAATCTCTATTTTTTTCATTTCAAATCAAAGCTTAAGCTTAAGTAAGCTTAAGTAAGAGTTTTTCTTCTGTATAATGATTTAAAACTTCTACACTTTCAATCGAAATCGCATTTTTAGATTTTTAAAATCTTTAACCAATGGAAATTGGTATAGAAATCGGCAATATATTTTCCATATTTACATATTTCCTCGATTTAATTAAGCATCAAATAGCAGCTGAACTCAAGTGAAGTCAGGCAAAGCTTTTGTTGAAACTCCGTTTCCACCGTAATTGATCGGAAATGAAAACAAAACCAAAACTTAAATAAAAACATTTAATTAAATATGCAATGTGAATTAGCCTATAAAAGGAAAGGAGAAAACAAAACGCAAAATCAACAGCCAATTGCCAGCACAATATCAATGGATAAAATATGCAACAACAACAAACACACAATTGAAACTTTGCTCGGAATATTCAAACAATGCTGAAAAAGCGGAATACGAAAAAAAGTTGAGTCGGACTGATATAAACAATTATTAAAAGCAACCCACGGTGGGTTGCTGGGTGGAGGAGGCGACAGCGGGGCAGACGGGGCGGGCTGCTCTGTGAACCCAAGCAATATACATAACAATGGCGCAGCGGCTGCTGATTGTGGGCAGCGGCATGGCTCTCCTGCTCCATTCTGGACACACGAGTCCCCTTTGGCCAAATAATTAAGCCTGCCATTCATTAACCAAACTTGGACCGGGGCGTTACAACACAACTGAGCAAAGTTGCGGCCACTTTTGTTGCATAGTGTAATGCAAAACAAAAGTTTTTTATAGAGGTGTGCGTGAGAGTCACTCGGTGTGTGTGTGTGTGCGCTGGAATGTGTCCATGTGTGTGTGTGTGTGTGTGTGGGAAATCAGCAAATCAGGCAAAACGGCACAATCGACAGCTCAGACATGCTAAGTGTGTGTGTGTGTGTGTAAGCGTTGCACACTTCCAGGCAGCCGCCCATTGACCGGGTCGAATTAATTGTAGCCATCGGCCGATTTGGCACTTTTTGGCCAAGCTAAAGGCAAATTGCAAGCTGGCGCTTAACTTGCTCTCGCAATTGCTTCTTAAATAAAACAAAAATATGTGCACTTTATATGAACGGAGTTATGTATGTGTGTGTGTGTGTGAGAGCATGTGCTTGCGGCTTGTGGCTTATTCACATATGTATGTATATATAGAAATCTCCAATGACTGATTAGAAATGGGTGGAAAGGACTTTAATTATCAAATGTCTTTCTATCTGTATGAGTGTGTGTTTGTGTGGCGTGGCCCTTATGTATATGTACTTTTCAAGGACAAATGAACTCAAGTATAAAAAGCCAAGTTTGAAATTTAAATGACAGTTAAAGTTTCTTAAAATAATATAATTGTATTAGAATTATTTAAAAAGAACTGGGCAGGCAACATTGAGCCAATATTTCAATAGATATTTTCAGTTCTTTAGGCATTTGTTTTAATCATTTCGTTCTGCATTTTGCTCAAGTCGCTTCTTCATTTGTCGAACCTTCTCAGTTGACGTTGTAGTCTCTTGATGACTACCTCCATGGTAGAGCTGCAAAAAGAGTATCTGCAATTACCTTCTAGTCCACTAGCAGATCAGTTAACTTACAAGCGTTGTTTCAGCTATCGGCTAAGTGAGACGTTATATCAAAATCGGAGAAAATCCATGGATCTATTGCTAAAATTAATGTCCATCAGTACTATCAATGGAGCCATCGATGGCACTAGCAGCTCTACTCCATGGCGTTTTGCGATGCTACCAGTAGCACTTTAATGATTTCCAGTGCGATAAACACTTTATTTATTTATTAATTAAGCTTTTTTCACATTGACTGTTTAAGCTCACGAAGCTAAATATAATACACTCACACTATTACGTTTGAATTCCCTCGCAGTTAACTTTTTCTTGCATTAATTTTTAGCAAAATGGTTTTGTGCACTTGTGTTAAATTCTCAGAATATTACCGTTGTCAGTGCAACAACTGCAATAACGGACTGAACTTGGTTACACTTTGTAGCTCAACTTTGTATCTCAGTTATAGCACAACAGAAAGTCAATATTATTGGCATTGGTTATTGGCAGACGGAAAATTATGTTTATCCGTAGAACTAAAACATATTTGAATAACAATAGAATATTCGAAGCCCGGAGTTATGTTGAACTATTTTAAGTCCTTATATTTACTATTACTGACCAGAAGATAAACTCCAGCCGAAAACTAAGTTAGTGTAGGTTTTCTCTTTGTTATTTTTCCTTGCAGCAATTTCTTTAGCAAATTTCCTTCCATTTTCTGGACAAATTTACGACAACTATTGCTCAATTTGGCAAGACATTCATATATTGCCCACAGCAACGAATGTTGTTGAAAGAGGGACATAGAAAGAGAGAGAGAGAGAGAGAGAGAGAGAGAGAGAGCAAAATGAAGAAAAAGAGGAAAATTCTTGTGTAAATGCAACACTTGACAGTACTTTAAGTAGCCGCTAGAGAGTTGACCAGCACAAGTTTTGAAATTTTCAAAGGCTTCACGAACAAAACGTTGAATATGCAATGGCAGAAGCAAAGGCTGGACTTGCCCAGTGGCTACCCAAATGGGGACGCATTGTGCAAAGGCGGTCAAGAGTTTATCAGGAGCCGAAGGACAAGGAAGAGCTTGACAGTTTGCTTAGCTCCCAAATGAGCAACAAATAGCGGGTAAGTGGCACAGTGGAGACTCGTGTAGGTGGCTGCCTAGATAAGCAAATACGCGTTGCAAAATGTTCAATCATCCCAGAGAGAAGCCCGAGCGGCAGTTATTAATGCCACGTTATCAGCAGCGCGTCTCCAACTGCTGGCCATTACTCGCATCTACCATCTCCCATTTCCCATTTCCCATCTCGCATTGCTTATAAATTTCAATGTCCTGTGGCAACAAAAACAACCGCTGCACCAGCTGGAGCATTCTGCCCCACAAAAAGCCAAAAAATTAGCATAATTTCAGTTGCTGCGGCGAGCACTTGCAACACTTGCGGCCACAGATAAGGCGCAAAATGAACGCGACTCGGTGTGTGTTTGTTGCAGCTCTCCTTGTTTCTCCACATATATGTGGATGTATGTGTGTGTGTGTGTGTGTGTCTCACTTGTTATTTCGGCTGCATCGTGTTAAACTTGCGTCATATGTGTGCCACTAGCTGCTGCATGTGAGTTTTTTGCGCTTGGCCATGAAGTTGTTTTGGCTGCTTGCGCCAAGCGACACACTGTTGCCAACACTGGCTCACTAACACCAACACACTCGCGCTGGCATATAATTTGCATAAATGTACAACGGCGATGCGTTGCATACATCCCCAAGATCCTGAACAATGCATCTTTTGGGGCAAGCAGAAATTAAGCAAAATGTGATTGGTAGACGATATGCTGCTGCAAATAGAGAGAGAGAGGGAATGTATGAGTGAGAGAGAGGGAGAGAGAGAGAGAGTGCGTGAGAGAGTGCGTGAGAGAGAGAGGGAGAGAGAGAGAAAATAAGTGGAGAGAGGTTAAAAAAGAGAGAGCATAGAATAGAATAGGTTATAGACAGATAGAGAGGGAAAGAGAGACGAAGAGAGAGAGCGGGAGACATAGAGAGAGAAAAAAAATAAGAGAGAATAGGAGGGAGGTTGTAGAGAGATAGAGAGAAAGAAAGAAATATGGAGAGAGTGAGAGATAGAGAGATAAATATACAGAAAGACAGAGTGAAAAAGGGAAATAGAGAGGAGAAAGGAAGAGTAGGATAAAGAGAGAAAGACAGAAAAAACAAGTAAGAGGCCTAGAGAGACTGGATTAAGAGATACGAACCCTGAGAAGATGCGATATTCAAATATTTTAGTTTTTTATAATATATACATACATAAAACAAAAAAATACAAAAAAATCAAGAGAAAGATTTTTTGGGAGAGAGGAGGGGGGAGGGGGGAGGGGAAGGAAAGGATAGGGAGAGAGTATAAGGATAAGGTAGAGGTGAAATAAAAATTGGGGGAAGGGGGGTGTATCAAAATCAAAAATTACAAATGGTTTTACAGGATAACACAGTAAATGAAATCTATAGCATAACGGTATTCAAAAACGAAGAAAAGTATCGATTACGATAATAAGGAAATGGGATGAGTTATAGAAAAAAAAATGATAAACTCGTACTGTAGGATATACAGAGTAGACATTTAATTAAGGAAGGATAAATAATATAGAGATCAATTTATTTGGTGACCAAATAAGAGTAATAGTTTTTTGGCTTAACTTGATTTTAGCACCTAATTAAAATATCTATAATCTATCTATAATATACTTATTATGTTTGAAGTAGCGCTAGCAAAGAAACAGAAAAACAGAAAAAACTGAGGTTATTTTTTATTTCTCTTATTCGGAATTACATAAAATTACCATTTCTGAAAATAACTTTAGTACACGTAAATTAAGTAAGAAAGTAAAAGAGGAGATATAGATTAAGTGAACGAAGGAGGTATTTACGTAGATGGTTTTTATTACAATCTCAATGAAACAAAAAAAAAAAAATTTTAAAATAAAAAAAAAAAAAAAAAAAAAAAAAAAATAAATCATTTAAAAATAAAAAAGGACATTTTGATGAAGATATATTCTCAGGCGTAGCAGCCCGATATTGTCTATTCATTAGCCTTTCGAACAACATTTCAATGAATAGAAAACAAATATTTCCGGTACAGTAGAAATTTCAGCAGCAGAACTACCATGTCCCGAACAGAAGCGACAATTGGTAACCCACTTGGATACCCCTCACGCGCAACTGATCAACTTCCCAGTCCGTTTATGGCCACCATGATGCTGACGACGACGCCACAGGCCATGCAGGACTTGTTGGCCCCGAGAATGGCAACGGGCAGTATCCGGGAGTACAGTCAGGTTGGGGACGGCGTGCAGTTAAGGCAGCATCCGCTTTCACTACTGCCACTGGTAGTGGACCGTGCCCGACAGCGCCCACAAATGGTGGTGCGCAAGGTTTCCGTGGTGGGCAGCCATGTGCTGCGGTATTTGAGTAGGTCTAACAATACGTCGCCGAGGCGCCCTCAGTTCCGCAACTTTCTGCGCTCACGAATGTCGGACATCGATCAGAACGTAAGCCACAGGAATGACGATGGCGCGGATGATCACGTCGACTGGGTGAGGAGCAACGCAGAGCGCCCATCAGAAACTGGTTCACGATTGTTGCGTGTTCAGCCAGAATCTTATGCGATGCGCCACATGCTGCCCTCCAGTTCTAACGATAGCTCCTTCCTGGGGCAACTGAACTGGAAAGTATATTTGGGCATGCTCTGTATCTTAACGATGCAGGCTCTGCTGAAGCTGGCATTCCAGCAGATGTACAAGAGTTGAGTTCTAAGCTGTGACATTGCCTAAGTTTAGATGCGTAGGGCTTGGTAGCGTTGCAAATAGCAGTTTATTGATAGATATCAAATTTATGCCAGAGCTGCACAATTAGTTTAAGCCACAAATCAAATATCCAAAAAACCTAACGAAAAATAAAAGTGAGCCCGGAATTACAGACCTGCCTTATCTAAGAAAATTGTGGCTAAACGCTAAAATATGGATATAATAAGCTACATAGTTTTTAGCACTAATAATAATCATTTCGAGACGTATCCATTAGTAGAGTATGGACCATAAACAGGAAAAATTCATTGTTGGCAACTTTTACGGCAAATCTCAATAAAGGAAAAACATATAAATTTTTTTTAAAAATACAGCATGAGTATGTACATTCTGAGACCTTAAATCTGTTTCTCCACAACTTTATTTTTAGCTTTAAAAAATGCTGACCAGCTGTGAGAGCGCGTATGCTTTAGGGCCCTCTGACTCCCCATATCAGCTAGCTGTCGGTTCACTTTCATCCAATTAACTTTCTGGCTTGCGCATATGCGCATATTCATATTACTTATTCATATCGATGTATATTGCGCTTATTAAACGCTTTGACTCGTCTGCGAGAAGGGCCGGGTGGTACGAGCTAAGTTCAGTTAACATGAGAGAGGAAGCATGCGAGCAGAAACAATTCATTTGCCTGCCACTCAGATTCTCAGCTGCTTATTCCCAAAGCTGCGTCATCCTGTTGTGCTTGTGTGTTTATATGTTTGCCTGTGTGTGCATGTGTGTGTCTGTGTGTGCTTGTGTTTGTTTATGTGTGTGAGTGGGTATAGGTGGCATACACTTGCTTCATAATTCAAAGTGGCAACACTTTTGCCAGCAACTGAAAACTCAGCTCGACACACGCCGCCCCGCAGGAGAAAATGAATGATGGAAATCATCTCCCTAGACACTTGGCCCCGACAATCTAATACGTGATATACAAAGCAGACACCACTGCGATCCGAAATGAATTGAAATGTCAGCAGGCAGTCAGCAGTCCGGGTGAAGCGTGGAGGGATGAAGGTGAAAGGCTGAAGGGGCTGTAGGGCTGTAGAGTGTTCGCTTTTTTTCGTGTGCTGCTGCACTTGCAGTAGTCATTAATAATTGCATGCGCCACATGGGGCGTATGAGCAACTTGGCTGGCAATTTACTTTGATCAACTCAATTGCTGACATCAACAATGTGCCACGCTCGGTGCACATTTATATTTTGTGGGCAGCACTTGACACTAATTAAAATTTCAATGCCAGACAATTCTTGCGACTCTTGCCACAATTACATGCAGCTTGCTGGAGCTCAAATTAAGCATTACGTTCTGCATGCCCCGGCATGCATTTACCTGGCCCTGCCGAGCATTGTTTGCTTCGTGTGGCGTAAGCTCGGAGCTGCTGGAAATGTTGAGTATTACTCGCATTTGAGGCATGCAACACTGCATTGAAGCATCAGCATCAGCATTTGCTACAATTTGCTAATAAGCTTTGCCTTGACCACAAATCCAAAGCAAGCCCGAACAATGAAACAATCGAAGCATATATAGAGTGGATGGGATGTGATTTGGCATTTGACATCACAGAAGAAAAAAGAAACAATTATTTTTAATATAATTTCATGTTATTTATTATTATTTTAATGGCGTGTTTAACGTCTTAATAATTTGCCTGAATTTACATAAGTATTTTTAATTTGTGTATGAGTCGTCGCATCTGTTTGCTTGTCATTTGACTCCGTTAAAATGGGATTTACCCCACAGAGACGGGTACAACCAGGCTTATATCGTGAAATGTTTTATCATTTACGCTAATTTCAATTTATTTTAATTTAAAAGTAAGTTAAGTACAAACCCTTTTGAACCGGACCAATAAACATATTAAAGCTAAAGCTGGAAATATGTAACAAAAAAAAAAAAATACAGACGTTGCTCTTTCGGAATCACACAAGGAAAAATGTGATTTACGATTTAGTTTAAAGATTATATATATATTTTTTATACTATTTATTTGGAATAACATTTTTGGCATTAATTTGGCTAAATAATATATATATTTAGAGCAAAATATGCATAAATTCTATATTTTCACATGTTGTATGTCTATGCATGAGATCATATAATAATTCTGCAAATAAGGGAACTGACTAAATTAGACTAAATATTAAACTTAATTTCTTACTGCTATTTTTGTTTTTTATATTGAGCTCAGATAAATTTTAAGCTTGCGATTTTATTTCTATAAATAAAAAAAGAAATAATATATTTTTTTTTTTTTTTTTGTTAAGTATTTATATATATTACATACTATTGTATTTACCCTTGTGAACCAAACCTAAAATCAAAAGTTGCATCAAGTTGAAAATACTCAAAGCAAAAAATATTTAAAATAATCCTGATACTAGCATTATGAACTTCTTTTACCCCTTAGCTCACAAGTAATAAAACTTCGGTTTTTTGTTAAATGATGGTCTATTATCAGCCTCACTTTTTATAAAACAGATGGAGAATGTTTTTTTATATGTTTCTGCACATCAGTTCACATCGATCCTTGTCCAGTATCCCTTTATCCTATGTTAACAGCCACCGCAACAGCCTCCACAACAACCACCGCAACAACCGCTACAGCAGCAGGGACCGCTCAACGACCCACAAGGCCAGCCACAGCCTAGGATCATGTTGTGCAGATGTTCTACAAGCAAATAAGTAAGAAATTGAAGTATTTATTTATAATATTTATTTAATATTTAATGTTACCTTTCTGGACTGGACCGATGAACATTTTGCAGAATTTAATTTAATAGAAATTTAGATGTTGATATTTTGAATAGTTGTATGAGACTGAAGCTGTTGAGCGTGGAGCGGACTTAGCTCCGAAAATTGATGACAGATTTTTCAAGGCTAACTTAAACAGATTTTCAAAATTTTGTATAATGGTTTTGTTAAGCTATCAAATGTATGTAACAGGCAGAAGGAGGCGTGGCAGACCCCATAAAGTATATATATTCTTGATCAGGACGTATGTCCGTATGTCCGTCTGTCCGTATCTGTGAACGCGTCGATATCAGAACCTATAAGAGCTAGAGACTTGAAACTTTTTTTGGTAGTCCATGTATAGCACGCGCATATCGAGTTTGTTTTAGAAAATCGATTACTTTTCTCTTCTTTTGTTATCGATTAAAAACCTTATCGAAATGAAGTTAATAAATTATATCTCGTACATCTTTGGAGCTAGAGTCTCCAAATTTTGCATTTAGTTTCATTTATATTTTATACAATTTCGGTTTTTGTTATACCCTGAACCCTTGAAAATGGGAATCGGGTTATGTTTTGTGAAAATGTATGTAACAGGCAGAAGGAGACATGGCAGACCCCATAAAGTTATATATTCTTGATCAGCTCGACAAACTGAGTCGATATAGCCATGTCCGTCTGTCGTCCGTCCGTCCGTCCGTCCGTCCGTCCGTCCGTCCGTCCGTCCGTCCGTCCGTCCGTCCGTCCGTGTGACGCAGTGATCTCGCAAACCACAAAAGCTAGAGATCTGAAATTTGATATGTATACTCGTGTATATCCTACGCAGTACGAGTTTTCTTTTTTTTCGATACTCTCCATTTCCTTATTATCGATAAAAATCGATAACTTTTCTTCGTTTTTGAATACCGTTTAGCTTAGATTTCAGATTTACTGTGTGTATCCGTGTATGATACACACATTTTGCAATTTTTGGATTTTGGATACCACGCCCCTTCCCCCAAATTTGAAAAAACGTATTTCAAATACTAGAGACTTGTGCTTTGGCAAATACATACATATGATGTCATTATTACGCTGTAAAAGTTTGATTACGAAAGTACATCTAGAAGCAAACCCATTCAACAAATAAGTTTCCAAAATATAGCCCATACTGCAGCCCAAGCGCTGCCCGCGCGCAGTCGCTGCGTAAACTGCGCAGTAGCAGAGAAAATGCTTGTGCGTGCGTGTGCATGTGCGTGTGTGTGTATGTGTTGTTATATGTGCATAAATATATATAAAAGAAGCGTAAAATGATTTGAATATCGCATCTTCACAGGGTTCAGGGTATCTCTTAGTCGAGCAGTCTCGACGAGCCTCTTCTTGTTATGTTTTGGATATTGGTTCAAAATTTTTCAAAAATTTTCAAATTGAAGGTTAAATGCAAAAATAGCCAATATGTGAATGACTTTGCAATTTTAGACAACTGACAAATATTCAATATAATATGTAGATCATATGCTGAAAATTTCATTGAAATCCATTAAGTCTCACAGAAGTAATTAAACAAAACGTTTTGTCAATTGCAACATGTGACCAGAAACCCACCGAGCATTCTTGTCTGTTCTAAAAATCACAACAATTACAGCTGACTGTTTGAATTTTGTTATAATTCTGAACTGCCTTTAGTTTCAAATTTGCTACTGCTTGTCTAAGCAGTGCAGTAGCGGTGTTGATAGAAGCGGGGCACGCCGTGCCTTGCGGGGAAGGTCTGGGTTCAAACCTCGTCGATGTCAAATATTTTTAAGTGCTTTTTTTTTTCACACACACAATGGCGGTGGAAGACAGGTGATGTTGGTTCGACTCCAGCTGCGGAAATGTCGTATTTTCTTAATTTTTAATTTTTTTCTTTTATTAAATTATTATTATTATTTTAAAAAAAAACTACTTTTTTGACAAACATGCTATTTGATTGTGAAAGTGCAAGATTGGCAATTCAATTATATTTTGTATAAGTTTTGTAATGTATACAAGATACGGAATATATTTAAAAACGCAGATCGGACGGGGTTCAAAGCAAGACTTATGATTTTGTGCAAAAAATATTAAAAATAATAACGATACTTTCAAAGTATTTGCATTATGAACTTCTTTTACCCCTTAGCTCACAATTAATAAAACTTCGGTTTTTTGTTAAATGATGGTCTATTATCAGCCTCACTTTTTATAAAACAGATGGAGAATGTTTTTTTATATGTTTCTGCACATCAGTTCACATCGATCCTTGTCCAGTATCCCTTTATTCTATGTTAACAGCCACCGCAACATCCACCGCAACAGCCTCCACAACCACCGCAGCAACCGCTACAGCAGCAGGGACCGCTCAACGACCCACAAGGCCAGCCACAGCCTAGGATCATGTTGTGCAGATGTTCTACAAGCAAATAAATAAGTAATTAAAGTATTTATTTATAATATTTATTTAATATTTAATGTTACCTTTCTGGACTGGACCGATGAACATTTTGCAGAATTTAATTTAATAGAAATTTAGATGATATTTTGAATAGTTGTATGAGACTGAAGCTGTTGAGCATGGAGCGGACTTAGCTCCGAAAATTGATGACAGATTTTTCAAGGCTAACTTATACAGATTTATTTAGTTCATAATTTTGGGTTATTATTATTTGCAATCTGTCCGATAGGACAATTAATGTAATATGATTACTTAACATTAACTTATTGTTTTTTTTTTTGAATGACTAGAAGTAGGCTAGGGTTGAGCTGTTGGGGATTCAATCCCAGCGAACTGGTAGGTCTAGCGTTTGATATCTTTTTAGGTGGCGGGTGTCGGTGCTGCTGATGGCATATATGTATACAATATATCCAATATATACATACTTATTTATTTATTTATATATATCCAATATATTTACCCTTGTGGACTAAACCTAGAATCAAAAGTTGCATCAAGTTGAAAATTGTCAAAGCAAGACTTAATGATTTTGTGCAAAAAATATTAATCCCGATACTAGCTATTCTCAAAGTATTCTTTTACCCCTTAGCTCACAAGTAATAAAACTTCGGTTTTGTTAAATGATGGTCTATTATCAGCCTCACTTTTTATAAAACAGATGGAGAATGTTTTTTTATATGTTTCTGCACATCAGTTCACATCGATCCTTGTCCAGTTCCTTTATTATCTATTTAGTCACTTTTTATAAAACAGATGGAGAATGTTTTTTTATATGTTTCTGCACATCAGTTCACATCGATCCTTGTCCAGTATCCCTTTATTCTATGTTAACAGCCACCGCAACAGCCTCCACAACAACCACCGCAACAACCGCTACAGCAGCAGGGACCGCTCAACGACCCACAAGGCCAGCCACAGCCTAGGATCATGTTGTGCAGATGTTCTACAAGCAAAATAAATAAGAAATTGAAGTATTTATTTATTTTTCCTAATATTTAATGTTACCTTTCTGGACTGGACCGATGAACATTTTGCAGAATTTAATTTTATAGAAATTTAGATGTTGATATTTTGAATAGTTGTATGAGACTGAAGCTATTGAGCGTGGAGCGGACTTAGCTCCGAAAATTGATGACAGATTTTTCAAGGCTAACTTAAACAGATTTTCAAAATTTTGTACTATAAATTTATTTATTTATTTTTTTTAGACGTGTTATTATTATTTGCAATCTGTACGATAAGACAATTAATGTAATGTGATTATTTAACATTAACACTTACATTGTTTTTATTTAGAATGCCTAGAGGTAGACTAGGGTTGAGCTGTTGGGGATTCAATCCCAGCGAAGTGGAATGTGTAGCGGGTGATATCTTTTTAGGCGGCAGGTGTCGGTGCTGTTGTTAACTATGTTAATGGCAAGGAGGTTGGTGTGTCTGTCTAGACGTGCCATGTGGGATTTGGCTAGTCTGTAAATCTCTTGGTTGACTGAATATTTTAAAAACTTTTAAGCCTGACAAGTGATGACATTCAGAGGTGTCTATTTGCCAAAGCACAAGTCTCTACTAGTTGAAATACGTTTTTATTTTTATTTGGAGAAAAGTGGGACAGGTGTCCAGAGTCCATCATCAAATTCCAAATCTCTAGCTGTGCTCATATGAACGGAATGACAGGCAGCGAGCCAGACGGGCAGACGCACATGGCCAGATCGACCTAATCGAGAATATATGTACAATATATATTTTATGGGGTCTTCATGCCTCTTTCTACCTATTACATACTTATATTTTCATAAAATTGTTATTCCATAAAATTGTTATCCCATTTTCAACTGCGTATAAATAGAAAATAATTAAACCAAAGCAGAATTTACTTAGCGAATCAAACAGGACAATGCAGCTGCCGAAAATTGTGTGCATCTGAGTGCTGCCGGCCACGGCACGGTTAATTTATTTTGGTGTAGATACCAAGTTTTCCATTCATACTATATAATTAGGTTCATTTGGTTTATTTTAAGCGCGCAGTGAATATCCCTGAAACGATGCTAAAACTATTTAATGCTTCAATTCAAATTGAATACACTTGACTGCGGTGGTGTTGTTTTATATTAAATCTTTATTCTTCACAGCCAGTGTATATATACCCTGATTCATGTATAAATTAAATCCTAAATCTAGCTTATCTATTGCTGAGTTTGCGAGGCTCAGCGTTGGTTTTAGATTCCAAACATGTGAGCCTTATCTATTGGTGTTGCACTACCTGCTAGTCGTTGAGTGCATAGATGGCATGTTTACAATCTTTGTATATTTTCGTATGCTCAAGCCTGAACACACATAATCATGCTTCAAAAATCAAAATAAAAATGCGGAAAATTTACAAAAAGCCTTACATCTTATTTATTAAACATAATATTACTGTTGCCAGAAGATGTTGAGTTTGGTTTCTTTCTTATAAAAGTGTACTGACAACAACTGCCCATTGGTACCGGTCCAAAAAACACACGAGAATCTGCTTGCTTATCAGCAGCAGCCGCCGCAGCCTCCTCCACAGCAACCTCCACAGCAGCCACTACAACAACATGGTCCACTTAAAGATCCACAAGGCCAACCACAACCCAGGATCATCATATGCAGATGCTCTTTAGAAAAACACATATTTAAAAGCAGAAAAATATTAATATTTTGTACAATTCACATACCTTTTTGAACTGGGCCAATAAACATTTTGAATATTATTTGTTTCTTAATTTAGATGTTTTACTTCTGAAGTAAGGCGTTGGACTGAAGTTATACAAGGCAGAACTATGCTAGGTACGAAAATCGGTGATTGCTTTTTCAAAGCTACTTAGTTCATACAAATTTTTCTGTGGAAATTTAAGAAAAACGAAGCTGGTAATTGCAAGTTTTACCAAAATACATATTTGCAAAAACAAAATAGTGACTTTCTTTTGTTCGATGATTTGTAATGCATCTAGCTGTGATTATGACTCAAGCCAGTAAATTAGTATCTCCATTTGAGTTTATTATTATCGATACCTCAAGCAATTCAGTGAATAATACTTATGTATGAATAGTCAGGTCACATGAAAGCAGTAAATATGCTTCTTTATTAAGAAAGCTCGACACTTGAACCAGATTTGGAAGGTTCTTAAAAGAGATCTACGGATAATCTGGGTGTTTAGATCTGGTTTTTATTATGCCTGCCAATTTAATAAAACCAATTGCAATAAATTAATTAAAATATAATATAAGATATTTTCTTATATTATTGAAATCTTCATCATATTTTCATATTAATAAAATATTGATAATTTTAATTTTCATCGTCGGCATCGTAGTCCATTTCCTGCTTAAGATTTTCCACTTGATAAGTCTTAGCCACTTCGTTCCACTGTTTAGCGCATTTTCTACGCTTGAGCGTTTTCTCGGTAAGCAAATCCACAGATCGCTTGCGCTTCTTCTTCATGAGGCCCCTTTCAATTTCCTCGTAGGTCCAGTAAAGCTTCACCTCTAGCGGGTACATTCGGGCGTTCTCGCTTTTCCGCTCCGCTGCACTTAGTTCCGGGGCCGACTGTACGCCCTCAGAGTCAGTTGAGCCGTAGTATTCCATTGGAACTGTTTTTAAAAGGTTGGATTTAGCGAAACTATCCGATCCTCCAGGCTCAGCAAGACCCAAATTCGACATCTTGTTCAGGCAATCATTTACAAACAAATTCATTTTTTGTTAAATTTATTAATTTTTTAAAGCATGAGCGCTTGGATGGAACAAAACAAATGTGAAATGTGGAGATGTCATTTAATTTTGTTAAGCGTCAGAGTGCGCAAGAGTTGCCAAGCTACTATACAGAGTTGTCAAGTAAACGAACGTAAGACAATAAAATAAATATATATAGTGCAAAATCATAAAAGTTGAATTTCATTGTTAAATTTTCAGGGAAATTGCTTCAAGTCTTCTTCGTTTTGAACTTTAAACGCGTGTCCGGCTGGACTCCGTTGCTTAACCTTCGAACAATGACAAAAAGCAATCAGCTCCACTCGGTCAGGCGCTGAGCTATGCTTGGGGCGTGGCTCTGGGTGAATAGTTCATACAAACAAACAAACGCTTCTTTGTGAACTTTCAATACGCTTGCGTTGCAATTTAAATAATGCACAAAATGAATTAAGGCATCTAACCAAGCGCTTCTCACTGACACAGCTGCCGGCGGGAAGTTTTTGGGGGCGTGGTCATGTGAGCAAACTAAGCTAAAATAAGTATTAAAGCCAAATGGAGTAAATCCTTTCACAGCTGTCATAAAAAACGAATCATGTTAACAAAGAAATGAAATGAAGCGCGGACAAAAGACAACCAACTAGAGATGGCGACTGATTCTGAGCTCTAAGTAAAATCGTTGCTGTAGGGAGCGGCCGACAGCATATTACTCGTTCATGATCCAAACATACTCAAATTTATTCAGAAATAAATATTTATTGAATTTATATGTGTCTAAAATTGAAGAAATATTGTTCCTTTTCGATTTACCACGGCCGCATTGGTTTATATTGAGATATATCTAGAAACAAAGTCTATTTTCTAATATTTAATGCAATAATCATAGTTAAATATAAATACATTTTAATTTAATATAATAAATAATTATGTTTTTCTGAGGACTATTGGCTTATATTTGATTTAAACGTTTATAACTACTCACTGCGAAAAGTAAGTGATTGCTACATGAATGTGTGGCAGAACTTTGGACAAAGTTATAAGACCCTTAGCAAGTGTATTTGAAGAAGTATTAAACTCTCTTTAGCAATAGTTGTAAGAAGGATTTCATAGAAAAGTCAGCAGACAAAACGCTTAAGCAACTGCTCGACAGAGTAAGAGGGGGTCAGAGATGGAGGCAAATGGGCAGACGTGTGTGAAAGGCAACATGCGAATACGTATATACATGTATATGTGTACGTATATATTTGTAATATTAGTATACATATATGTATGTGGTGTATGTGTGTCGTATGTGTCATTGATATATCGCTTGAGCACGAGTCGCTTGACTCGTCGATACAGGAAACACACGCAGACACTGAAGACGGCAATAAAAGTGGTAATGATGCAGACGAGAACAAGGCAGGAAAAGAGTTTGAGAGTGAAAGAGAAAAAGAAAAAAAATATATCAAATCCAAATGTTATCAAATGTGAAATGCCACGAGGCAAAAAGGAGGGGATGTGGAGTAAATGTGAGCCAAGATAGGATTGTCTATTGCACTTAAATAAAATAATATGAACAAAAAAGAAAAAACAACATTATAGCTGCAACTCTTTGTTGTCACACACATGCGATTATTGCAATTGGTATGCCACATTAAAATGAGACTGCCACCAGGCAGAGGGAGTAGCAGGAAGGCTGCAGAGATGCGCGACATGTGTAGCCAAATTATCGCGAGAGACAGCAACCGGCAGGTAAATAAAACAAAATGTATTCGTATGCCATCTAATTAAATATATCCGCATGTAATTTTGCAGTTTCATTTGTGCAAAAAGAGGGAAAAGTCAAATACAAACTCCGCGTACAGTCGGAAAAGGGCTGCAGCCACAGTGGTGGCAGAAGTATGCTAACCGCTTAGAGCTGGAGGCAAGTTGTTCGCTGTGACGGCATACTTTTGTGCAGCACTGTATACACACGGCAGTCAGGGCACGTTAAGGGCACACACACACACACACACACACATACACAAACACATACACACACACACAATCGCGTATGCACATTTCGAAAGCAGCTTCCGGCAAAATATTTCAGTTGAAAATTTTTAATGAGCTCGAAATTGTGTGCGAGGGAAAATAAAAATAGTACGCAACAGCAAATAAAATCAAATACATGCATGAAAAAAAGTCGAATGGATTTTAATTGCTAAATACTATATAAAACATGCTGGCCAATCAATAAGTACGTGCTTTGTTCCATTGACTGCGAGCCATACGGAAAAATTCTGCGATTCACATATATTTCGTGTTTGGGTATATTTGCAAACAATGCAACAAGGTAGTTGCTGCATAAAAAACATATTTCAAGTGTAATATGAAGGATACGAGGGCTTAAACAACACACTGCGAGAAAGGCAGGTTTATTTAGAATAAAGTGTTACATTCTTTGGAACTGGAAGCACTGGTATGATTACTGTGACGGTGAGTTTGAAAAAAATATATAGAAATAGGTTAAAATAAGCTAAGCTTGCCTACAGAACCATCTTTTATACTCTGTAAGCTACAAAAAAGTAATTTACATCTTTATTTTCACCAGGAATTTTATTTTAAGTTTGGCCCAGCAGATTCTATTGCATTTATTAAAGATATTTGGTGAGTAAGAATATGTCCTGCATAAGCTTAATTCTTGTCTCTGCTGCTGAATGTCCTTCATACGCAAAATTCTTTGCTGGGCAACATATCGTTGCATCTTTCACCGTATCTCTTTTTTCGGTGTCAATGCAATGTATGCATAAATATGGCACTTACCCTCTTCATGTGTGTGGGTGGGGTGGGGTGTGTGTGTGCGCTTATAAATCTCGACAGTATAACATGGCAGCAGTCAGCAACAGAAGCAGCAGCAACAGGATCTACGGCATATAAATATACGACCAGACATACATATGTATATATCTTATATATGTGCTCGGCAAATACTGACGAATCTGCCCTGTCTGTCGTCTTGTTGTTGTTTTTTTTTATGTATATACATTTATTATATATATGTATATATATATATACATATATATATGTATAAATATATTTCTTTTTACTGACAGCCAGAACAACGGCAGCAGCAGCAGCAGCAGCAGGAGCAGCGGCAGCGGCAGTCAGTAAGAGCGTCTGTCTGACATTTTGTTTTAATTTAACAGATTTACTTGTTTTGCACAGTTCGGTGACGACTGAAGCACTGGAACCCTCAGGCAGCCATCAATGCTGCATGTTTTCAAAAGTTGTTAACGATTTTTCAAGCGAACCATTCATATATTCATAACTTACACACACCTACATACACACTCTCAGACACGCATATAGAAAACAGAAAACATTTGTACAGATATATTTTTTCAATATTTTATCTCTGAGGCTGTGACATCAGCGTTAACTGCCTCGCCTCTCCTCGAACCGTTCATCTGTCTATCTGAACACTCAATAAATACTAAATGCAGATTTTCATACATAAAATATAACTAAACAAATTCTATGATTATTTTATTTGGATATATCAAAACTTTAAAAACGTGATTAGAATTCCAAATTTCTCACTGAATAATTTAATTGGCCTGCGGTTATTGCCATTGCAATAAACAGGCAAATATCTATAAGTAGATTAACAGTAAATATGCTTACATATAAATATAAATAAATATTAAAATCATTGCCAAAAGATAAATAAATTATTGCAATTCAAATTTAAAATATCATATATTGGATTATACTGTTTTCAGTTCGAATCAAAATTGATGAGTTACAGTCTTGAGGCTGTGGCTAGGAGACTGTACAGTTATGTACTTATCTCTTTTGTTTCTATTTATTTGTTATATATATTTATTATACAATATATATGTGTAATAGAAATATTGTAAACTTGCTTTAATTGGATATATCTGCCAATTCATTCAGATTAATTTTTACCTTTACATCCTCTGCAAATTGACCTTAGTACTTCAAATGTATTTGTGTTCGACCTACTTTGATATGTATGTAGTTTAACGAGCGTTATTGATCTGTTCCATAGCCATGTGTGTAATGCTTATCTAAGTACATTTTTAACGAACAATTTCCCGTTTCCTGATTTGCACGCTTCAAAGTCGAAGGGTGCAAAAGCTTCGGTTCCGTTGTACGCATCCGCCTTACAATTATAGCCCCAACCCAACCCGACCCAACCCAATTAGGGTGTCACTTAAATGCTTTGCCTGACATCTTGAAACGGAAATGAATTTGTCAAATTGTCATCGCAGTTGTCAACTTAATTAGCAAACAAATGTTTATTATAATAAATTATTAACTGTCTGAGTGTATTGGTAAATGAAAACCTAATTAGTTGGCCTTGCAAAAGTTAAGTAAAAGGAAAGTTTTGCTACAGAAGTTACAAATAAATATATATATAATGGTAATTTGACCCAACGATGGATTTAGTGCTCAGAGTTAATTAATTTAAAGTGATGAAAAATTTGTAATTACATTTAAAGGGAATTTCCATATTCAGAGGACAATCGGCTGTTTAATAAACGTGAATATTTTGATTGACTTTGGGCTCTTAGAGTTTGGGCATGCTGCGTATACGCAGCATGAGCAATGATATCCCTAACGCCCGCTGGTTATTAAATGATTCCAGATCCATGTAGCCTGGCAGCTTAGCAGGCTGCTTTTCAACGGCCGTACAGCGTTGCCCCAAGTTCCACATATACACACACACACACACACACATATATATACACATATATAAAAACGTTTCTAAGCGCAAGTTGACAATGCCCTGCGCTTCATCAGCCACTCGCAGGCATCGCTCTTCATTTCACCATAGCAATGGCTTTTGTGGTCCATTTTTTTGTGTTTCGTTCGCTGTATCGCTTTACGTTTTTGGGCCGTATTGCCGTGCATTGTTTCGCAGTTAACTGCGGGGCAAGGTGCAGAGGTCCATCGATTGTGAGTGTACCGTATGCGTTTTTATTTACAGCTCGTGCTCTATTGATGCGTTTTAGATTGTTCCGCTGGGCAGTTGCTTTGCTGGCTATTGGGGATTGTTGCGGTTTTTTCAATAGGGCTTTGAGTTAGACCCAAGCGGTTTAATTAAAGTGAATCGGACTTGGCCCAACAACTGTGTGAATCAAACTGAATAAATCTAAAACTTACAAGGCGTTGAAAACGTATCCCACTCATTTTCATTGCGTTTGGATTTGTGGACATTTTATTTAATTTACTTTAAGCGTATTGTGAAATTTGTAATTGAAATGTATTGAAGTTCCCTGGGAATTATCCCATTAAGTGAATTTTTTGTTTAGTTTCTATTTAATTACTTAGATTACCCTTCTCAAGGCAGAGTTGCCTTACAAGCAGTCGTTTTTTCTGTAACTATTCTCATTTTTCAAGCTCTTAGACATGCTTTGTACTTTTTGCTACATCAATTTCCAATTACTTGGACTCTATGTCACATCGGAGGGAAATCAATAAACTATACACAAAATGCTGATGGAAACCTGTATAAAAACTATATGTCAGCTTAACACCTTGAGGTTAAATCGAGTAGCACAAAAAGCGTCAGCTAGCGCAAGCTAGACAAACGCATGGCCAACATGTGCAATTTAACCTTAGACACGAATACCGGCTGCTGCCAAGGAAAGGGGCGGGCATCAGGGCAAAAGATACAGAGCGTAAACCAACAGCAACTTCTTTTTGGAGGCAGAGCTAGGGAGAGGGCAGGTCAGAAATAATGGCAGAGCGAAACAATTTCACCAGCACTTAGCCATTTAAACCCTAACTGAACCGAAAGCGCACGTATGACCCTGGAATGTGGAACAGCCAAAACGAAAAAGAAAAAAAATGGAAAATAGAAGCATGAGAGCCCTGAGACAAAGCGTAAGCGCGTGTGAGAATTGAACGGGGTGTTAACTTAAGATTTGGTAGGGGCTTGTGTTCGCACCAACCGAAAAAAAGGAGGGGCCAAAAGGAGGCTAACCGCAAAGGGTTTAAATTTATAACCAACGCGCTGCTTCGCTGCAGGGCGTTATGTGGGGGCGTCGCTAACAAGCAGCAAAATGAAAGCCACTGCGAAATGCATTTTCAAAGTTGTTGCACGGCGCAAAAACTGTGTCGCCCGCTCGTGTGACGGCGACGATTTGAGGTCCTGACCCCGCCTGCCATGCTGTGGCACATAGTCTTTTCATTTTTTTTGTTCTTGTTGCTCTTTTTTTGTGCTCTGGTCAGCTGGCACCCAGTTTGATATAGCAACTGCAAAAATGGCAGCTCACCTTAACGGGCAACTCAACTGAACTGAACGCTGAATAGTTTTTGCTACTAGCAGAAAAAACTTGTCACATGTGCAACGCAACATTTCCTCTGTGTGTTTAGGTCTGTGTGGGTGTGTGTGAGCTGTGCACCCTCTTCTCCTCTGTTTTCTCTCTCTGTGTCTGTGTGTGTGTAGCTTTTGGTCGAATTTCAAATGTTGCTTACTCTGCTGAATAGTTGGACATTTGGACATTGCATGTGTCGAGTTGCTCTTTTTATACTTTTCCTACACTGCCAAAGGGTCCCAACAATTTTCCAATGAATGTGTGCAAATAAAAAACTTTGTTTTGAACTTTTTTATGATAATTTCTTGAGGGCATAAAGTCTTCGACTTGTGCCACATTTCCACTCCTATTTCGTATTCCCCAGCTTTCATTTTCGACTGGCAATCAGAACTGGCAGCGACACTGAGTGAAGCTGCAATACACTAACAGCTATTTGCCACACTATTATTAAACCTATAAATTTGGACAGCACCTGTGCAGCACACGTGTCGCATTAACAGCAACAACTAAAGTGGCTTAATGTGAGCGACACGCAAATCTCGCATATTTTTTTCCTATTTATGCTTCTGCTGCTCTTCCACTTGCCAGTTATTTTTGCAGCTGTTTGAACATTCGAAGCAGCTCACAATATTTTGCGCACTTTACAAATGTACATTAATTCTTGTTTAGTATATTTTAGTTGAGTTCAGAGCAATGAACGTGATTTGCCTCGAGAATTGAATTGAGAGCAATTGTAGATGTGCCAAAATGATGTAAAATGTTAACAAATTGTTGCCCTTAATAATATTGTATGTAGGATCTGATTAAGAATTGATAGACTTCGAAATATATTTAAATTAATAAATTGTTGCCTTTAATAATATTTAGTATAGTTCTTTAATCTTATTAAGAATTGATGGACTCTAATATATATTTATACAAATAACATGTGCTTATGTTTTTATAAACATTATACAATATATTTATGGTCTTCAATGTCTGGAACTGTAGTTCTAAGTATTTAAAAGCTTAGCTTAAATTTGCCAAAATTATAAAATAAAAACAAAAGAAAATATCGCTTGTCGAAAATGTATCCAGCAGATACATTTGCTAGCGGAGCAAATCAGACAAATGTCAGTCAAAGTAAATCCAACGAAAATAAGGGCGAGTCAAAGAACTGCCTAGAAACGATGTCAAAATGTGTGTGTGTGTGTGTGAACTAAAATAAGAATTGGATATCGAAAGTTTAAATTTTTGATAGTAGAGCTCGTCTTGCTGTCTGCTTATTGCAGCACAAATACAATATACTATCGAGTTTGTGCCGTTGCTGTGGGTTGTAGAACACAGAAAACGCAATGTTAGACAGACCAATAGACAGACCAGACACAGCACGCAACGTCCTCCTGCCTGACTGCTCTCTAACAGCAACACATTCACTCTCGTATGTGTGTGTGTGTGTGTGTGTGCGTGTGCTGTGTGTAAAGTACTTTTTCTTGCTGTCTTGTTCACTAGCTTGGTTTTTCCTTATCGGAAACGAGCTTATTCCGTTCAATGAACTGCAAAATATTGTTTACCTCTGGTTTCCTCTGCCGCCCCCTGTTGCAACCAACTACAAATTGCGTATACGATTCGTTTTTCCGTATGGCACTCCTGTTGCACACATCTTTTTTTTTTATTCTCTGCGGCCGTTGCTGCTGCACATTGACATAGCATTTTGATAAATTTTTATTGGATGACCGTTCGAGACGGCAACTGAATTTGTCATTAGCGTATAAAAAAATAATTTCTTATATTACTCAGGCGCCCCGCTGGTCGCAGCGTCAGTCAAGCGAGCTCAGCTTGAGTTCAGATCAACCAACTTCAGTGCCTGCAGATGCTGTGGCAAATATTTAAAAAATGTCTTATGGGTCTCACAAGCAACTTTTAATTTGGAACGCATTTGTGGCTAGGATGTCCGCATTTTTCTGTCACTGGCCACAACACACAGACAAATACCACAGCAGCCGAAGAGCTGGTGGAACTTTTTCACAAACACGACATTTGACATATTTTGGGCTAGGACTTTGCTACCCTTCTCAATTAGGCTGACGTTGCGTATGCGTAATGTGTGGTCAGACGGGAATGGCGGAAATAAAAACTAAATGCGCAAAAAATATAATGACGATGACAAAAAGCTTAGCATGTACGTTACTTTTGAGCTTTGCCAAGGCAAAAAGCAACGCACACCAATCCTCGAGCCTCTGTCAAAGTCGAAAAAAACTGTTATTTACAAACATTTTCAACAAGGAACAAATAAAGTTAGAACAATGGAACAAACTTTAAATAAAAGATATATATATACAAAATATATATATATATATATATAACATATTTTTTTTATATTTATTTATTTATGTTTATTTACAAAAACAAAAGACACTCGGCACTCGTTATAAAATTAACGGAAACTAATAATTTATAATAAATAATTATATTTTGAAGTATGCATTTTTCCAGCAAGATTACTTTAATTATTTTTTGGCAATAATTTCAGTTTATTTTCCCATAGTAATTCATACACAATTTGTCCACTTGACATACAATTTGTCAAAATCTGGTGAGAGTTTTTTAGTTTTTTAGCTGCGATCCGATTAAATTTGACGTAGGCCTTAAATATGTAAGCTTTAATAGCAAATTCGGAGTATTATTTTTAGGCCCAGAGCTGTTTGAACTCCAATAATATTCGTGGTTAAAATGCAGGCCAAGTTTTCAAAAAATTAACATATTATTAGGCATATTTTTGCTCAAGTACTCCGTATTTGTTTGCTCTGCTCTACGACTTTATCTGAAATGATAATTTTATTGGACATTAAAAACAGAAACGTGACAGCACATCAACGCCAGTTACATAATATTAAAAGGCTATACAAATGTCACATAAAAAATGAATGAAACAAAAGAAAAACTGAAGAAAAAGGCCGACGACAATCTTCAGGAAGGGCAGCTCCTCTGGCTGTAACATGAGGCCAAAACTTGGTGGCGGCTGCGTGCTTGCAATGAAATTATAGCAGCAATAGAAACTTGGCCAACAAATACATACATATATGTTATATATACATATATACATATGTATATATGTCAGATAAGTATCACATATCCACACCTATCATGGCCATCAGTCATAAACTACTGAAGGAGCTGGCTGTTTGGCATATGGCCACGGCAGGACGATCGACTCTGCTTAACGCCAACATGACATAAAACGTAAATGGCATAAAAAGCTATAATGTGCCGTTACTTGTAAGATAAACAATAACAAACCGTTGACTTGTTTCTTATGGCCGCCCAAAAGACAAAAGGCCGAGTGTGCTGCCAAGTAATAAGTCAGTTCAGGCATGCTACATGCAAGAGCCACAGTCACAGTCACAGTCGCAGTCGCAGTCGCTGTCAGACTCGCAGTCAAAGTCAGATCTGGGAGCTGAGACCTCCCCAAAAGCGGAACAAGACACGAGCAGCGTTTGGCCAATTGATGCACGACCGTACTCCACATGTTGATGCCACAGCGCCCTACGTGCGTGTCTCCGTATGTGGAACATGGCAGCTGACGTGACTGGATATGAAGTTCTCATGCAACTGTTGGATTTTAAGTAATTTATTCGACGTTTTCTTTAGCCAGTCTTCAATTATTTCGCATTAAGTTAATATTTTATTCAATGAGCATAGTTTATAAAATATTTATGAGACTAACATAATTAGTTGACATTTCATTTGAGATTATAACAAATTCCTAAATACTTGAATACTTAAATAATGAACTACAAATATTTATATTAATTTCTTGCTCACCCTATTAAGTGTATGGTATTTAAAGGATGTACGGAGCTATTTGCTATTTGCTTTTATTATGCGAACATATTTTTTATCTTGCTTTGGCAACATCATGTTTACAAATGTAAAATTCAATAAAATTTAACGATTATTTGTTTTCGACGATATATTTCGATTGCTCTTAATATATTCTTGTGATGCTTAAAATTTGTTTATGGCACTTCGTGCCATTTCGACAGACAACAACAACAGCAGAGTTCCCTATCAATGACAAATTGCGACTTAATTCAATTGAGCACATTTCTGATGCTGAAGGTCTTTAAGTCCTGCTCTTGGGTAATGGGTAAAACTTTCAGTTATATAGTCGTAGATGAGACTGGCATACCCATGGAAGCTAGTTAATATACGTATTGACAACGGCAAATTGCTGCTCAAGCGTGCAAATTTATTGCAACATCTGGGCAAATAGCCAAAAATAAAAAGCTGATCATAAAATAATAGTAAATAGAAGAATTTTTGTAAGGCTTGATTTGATTTGAACTGTACACAATTATTTATTCTTCAAGTTCAATTTAATCGAGAGAAGCAGTCGATACTTTCGCTTAACCGAATACAGATATTTATGATTGCTGCCATGTGGTGTTGTCCTTGCTCTGTGGTTGTTTATTTATACTCTGCCAGCAAATGTATTATTGAAATGAAATAGATTTGCATGGCAGGTGTGACACCCGCTGTACTCTTTCTGCCACTACATATTGGCATATGCAAGGCACTACGACTCGACCCACTGACCACACTTACAAGTTACGTCGCCCACAAAACCAACGTGCCATAACTTATCGTGCCACCCCTGCTTCGACCACAATCCGTCCTGCACATAAACATTGCCGTAGATGTAATATGCCCTGGGCAGCAACAGGCCTGCATCATTCTGCGTGCGGTTATTGACAAATGTATTTCCAATTGTTTCAGCTTCTCTCTCTGTCATGTCCTTTCTCGGTCTGTCGCTCACTGCGTCCCTCTCTCGCTTGGTATCAGCTGGCTGCTACGTGACGCTTATTACAATTTTACTCACCTGCATGTTTGCCCACATGTTTTATTGAGCTGCAATAATTTCCGCTTTACTCCTCGCACACATTTTTTCCTGCACATCTCTCTAACACTTCATTGAGGTCAGCTGGCATGTGAGGCTTATGCGAAAATGTTTATATAAATAGCAACAAAATTGGCTCAAATGTCAGGTAGCCAACCGAATGTTTTTCTTTGCTCATATCCATTCAATTGAAATAATTCTTAAATACATAAAGTAAATATTTGAAATGGATTGTTTTTAAATACCTTTCAAACAGTTTTGCTATGTTTTCTTTTCGCTGCTCTTCGACTCTCGCTGTGCATGGAATATGTAAATTCCGTGCAAATATTTTTTCAATTTTTGATTTTTCGTGCCATAAAAATAATCAAATATCAACTATAAATGCTGAGTTATAGTTCGAAAGGCTTTATATTTCAAATATCTGACCAATGCTTGTGCACGGCGCACGTCGCGTGTACGTAATGCCCTGAATTTATCCCATGTGCGCTTCGTGGGCGAATTTGAAATTCGAAGCTCGTATTTTTTATTTGCTCACATTTTTTTCATAGTTATATTTGCAGTTAGGTTTTAGGCTGTCTTTTTTTTAGCAAACAATTGAAACATGGCGTTGCAATTGAAATTGCAAAAGCCTCCGAAATAAAACAAATACGAATTCTAAATAAAACAAAAAACCATAACAAAGCACTTGAAATTTTAATAACAAACTGCGTGATTTTTGCGTGTCAATGCGGTAATTATACCCTGAGCTCATCAAAATGGGAAATCAGGGTATAATGGTAGTGTTAAAATGTCAAATGTATGTAACAAGCTGACGGAGGCGTGGTAGACCCCAAAAATTATATATATTCTTGATCAGGACGACGAGCTGAGTCGATATAGCCATGTCCGTCTGTCTGTCTGTCTGTCTGTCCGTCTATCCGTGTGTATGAATACGTCGATCTCAGAAGCTAGAGACTTGAAATTTTTGTCCCTGCATAGCACGCGCAGATCAACTTTGTTATAATAAATCGATAACTATTCCCGTTTTATTGTTATCAATTAAAACCCTTATTGAAATCAAGTTTTTAAAATTTCGTGCTTACTTGTTTTGTATGACTTTATGATAATATCTAACAAATTTGAGATACATTTCAGACTGCTTTTCCAAGGGAACCTCAAGGATAATTTGATAGAAGAGTGATTACCATGGAATTCACATTTCACTGGGTATCGAGTGCTGCTGACCAGCCAGAAGCAATCACATCACCGCTCTGTCACCTCTGCAATACAATCAAATGCTCAAGAATGTGAGCTAAGCCTGACAGTAGAAACCACAAAGCCAACCTCAATGGCCTGAGGTCGTATCAGAACAACAACAGCTACGACAACAACAGCAAGTAAGAAAGCATGAAATGTGACAGCCACAATTTTATCTGCCTCTTGTTTGTTGTTGTCCATGCCAATTTTTTGCTCTGACCGAATGCAACAGCATTTTGTGGTTGCGACAGGCATGAAAATGGAATTTCAAAAAGTGCATCAAAAAAATAAGAAGAAAATGTGAGACGTCGCAATTAAGCTATATCAACAGGCAGCCAGGGTAGGAAGTGGGTAGGTAAGCATTGCGTTCATCAGAAACGAATATTGAGTTAGGTCGTAAGGCTCAAATTAAACATCAGTCATGCACTGATCGATAAAGAACGAACAGTAGAAGCAGCTCACCTTGGCAGGTCTATGTAGCTGTCGGATTTATGCGCGCCCCAAGTTGGGCGCCAAGACATAAACACGAATTTGCATAACAATTCGTTTCAATTTAACTTGTAGTTAGAGCATGACCGTATAATGTGGGCCATTATTAGCGTTAGCTGGGCTGAGGTAGTGAATAAATGCGTAAGCAACAATTTGGCTGAAATAACAAGGGCTGCTGCTTGGGCCATGATTTAAGATGCAACTGCAAGTGGCAATAAATCAAATCAAAGTTTTTTTCTGCACTCTAACTTTGCTGTTATCCACTCCTCACTGACTTCCGCCCACTGCTTAGGCATGCGGACAAGTGCCTTGTGGCCAACAATAACTTAATTGCAAAGTCATGTTTGCTTTGTGGCCATGTCTTGGATGTTGCTAGCTACCTGATGCAGTTGTTGCTGCCGCTGTGGTTAACTCACCCCTAACATGCCAATGGCCAGCTGCAGCAGGCAGCTCACACACACACACACACAACACACACGCACACATCGCCTTATAGGCAGCTGTACATGACTGCAAGCACCAGAAGACTGCATTTCTGCTGTGGACATGGTTATTGGGCTTGTGTGTGTCTGCCAAGCGAATGTGTTGGCCATCGGCTGCTCAAGGCGTGTATCAGTGCATCAGTGTTTTGGGTACTAAGTATATCTTACAACTGAAATTCGATTAAGTTCTGTTAGCCATGACAAGGCGTGCCGTTGGCATCAAATTGTCGATCATCTCTCAAAAGATGTCTCTACATGTTGAGAAATCAAATGACGAAGTCTTCTGTCTAACAGTTGAAGTTGGCTTGCGGACAGGCCAATTGGCTATTAAACTCCTTTCTCTTATGAAATTTGTCTAACTGTTCGACTGCAAAAGAAGTTGTTTGAAGTTGTACCCCACTATAACACAGCAAAGATATCCAGATTATATAAATTTAACTAAGATAATGGTTTTAGCAACTCTTTTGATTTTCGTTCGTAATCTGACTTTATTTCATAAATTATACTAACATGCTCTGCCCCTGCCTTCATAGCCACCAATGAATGTAATGTTCCTCTAATATACGGCATTTAAATTATATTCAATTCAAAAACTCGTTTCATGCCATGCCAAAACTATACAGAATTTAGAAATGCCAAATTCATGCCTTGCTAAAAAGAAGAAACAAGGAACAAGCACGAACTGCTATTAGCAGCACATTTAAAATAAGTTCGCAAAAAGAGGAATCTCAAATAAATATATATATAATAATAAATATATTTGGCCAACATTTTGTTGCTGCTGCTGCACATGGTCGCTGTTCAGGGCATAAACTTTAAAATTGAGCCAGGCACACAAAAAGAAAAGAAAAGAAGAAAAAAACGAGAGCAGCAGCAACTTTTAGTTTTATTGTCATTTCAATGTATTTCCGCACTTTTAACCGCAGTCGCACATGCCTGCTGACCAAGCTCTAAAAAATGGAAGAAGGAAAAAACTGCAAAGAGAACAAAAAGTATTTCAAGCAGCTTCGAAGCCATAAAAAACTGCATTTGGCAGTTGTCGCCAAAAGGCAAACTACATCATCATAGAGCGAGGCTGTAGACCTTCGGCAAGACCTCTCGCAGTACCCAAATCCATTTCTGCTGCTATCATTTAATGTCCTGTAATCGGACATATGAGCTAAAGGGTATTATGAAATATTGTACATAAATATGACTTCAAAGAGAAGTTGATTATGAGTGAATATATAGAGCTTGTTTTAAGAAACTCTATTAAAAACTATTATTTAAGTTTTACAAATATACTTCATATAGTCTAGAGCAGTATACAGGGTATTTACATAGCCACGCAGCCTCCAGAGCTTTATACGTTTTTTATTCTAATATTTGCCGCAATGTCGCACAGATTTGCGTGCCAACGACATATTTAAAATGTTGAAAATTATTTATAATTAAAAGTTGGAGGCCAGAAACTTTTTCGGCTGTGCCTGTTGCCAGCTTATATACCCAAATGTCCCGCCTGCCTGCCGCTCCTTGGTCGAAGGCATGCTATGGCGCATACAATTTTTTAATAAAAGTGCCTGGCCAGCCGAGTCCATTGGAGCCGTAAACGTAGACGGAATGATTGTTATTTACGCAATGGCAATAATAATCCGTATTTTTGCCCGCCCAACAGACACACGCACATACACACACACACACATATACACATAACTAAATATGAGTCCTGTGTCTGTGCACATACCCAGCAGAAAATTCAATTTTCCTTTGCCTTTATTCAAAATTCCAATAACTCACAATCAGAGCGTATTTCTGCCTTGCTTGACTTCATTTCAACTGCGGCTTTCCATTCCCCCTTCATTGCGATTTACTTTGCTTTTGTTTTTATTTCTCTTATTTATATTTGTACATTTTTTGTGGCTCCGTGTGTCCACACACACACGCTCACATGTGTATGAGTCTGTTCGTATATATAATATTTTTATTCAGTTTGCGGGTTTTGCATATTGAACTACTAAGTGAGAATAAATCAACTGTGGTTGCGTACAGAGCGAATTAAAATGAAATAAAAAGATTATGTTTTAGAAGAGAGTAAAGTATATTTACCTGAAAATAAATTTAAACAATTTAGTCTTAATGCAACTTATTTTCATTTTATAAAACATATTCAGATAATAAACTAATTATTTTTATTCTTTAATTTATTGTTAAATGAAATTTAATAAATATATATAGATATAATAACTTAATGTAAAATGAGTTGAAATCTAAGCAACATTTTGAATGGCAATTCAATTTAAATATAGACCGATTAAATTTTGTAAGTTTTTTTATGGTATTCAATTTTAATATATTTTTGATTTCTAATAAAAATTTAAATAATATTTACTAAACAAAAAACTTAAAAATTGCATTTTTTTGTACATGTTTTATATTGGTCTATATTTAAATTGAATTGCCATTAAAAATGCATTTACTTAAAAGCGAGGCCATTAAAGTGTCTATGGACTTGTCCAAGCCCAACAGCCCGGCTATAGTCGAACTGTCCAATAAAAGTCAATAAGTAAACTGTAAGATATGCGCATTTTTCAATTACGTATTCGCAAAGCGACGCCCAACTATACAAAAGTTCAGCAATAGATGTAGCTTTGCAGCTGCATGTGTATTGAAATATATATATATGTAGCTGTGCTTGCGTGTGTTGGTGTAGTGCATATAACAAAACACAAATTCAAATGGCATTTTATGCAACATGGCCTGGCATTCCGTGTGGACACAAGCAGAGCGGGGGCAGGGCAGCCAGTTGCACTCGTTGAAACATGTAAGCCATGTATTTCATTATGTTACGACAAACTGCCTGACACGGGCGGCTAATAACGGCAACAGCAAAGGCAACGGCAACGGCAACGGCAACGGGCAACGGGCAACCATGTACAGAGAGAGTTGTTGTTGTTGCTGCTGTTACCAATTCCAATCCCAGAGCCGAAGCTGCCCTCTATTCCTGTGCAGAGCCTCATGCAAATTGTTACTAAAAGTAGGAAAATAAAAGTAAAAGCTGAATTGATGCGGGTCAATAAGCTGCGCCTGCTTACAACAAAATCAAATTAGTATTAGGCAAAATGAAAAAAGAAAGTAAATTAAGAAATAAAATGGACTGCGACTGGGCCACGACAATATCCCAGCACTTCTCGATATCTCAGCTCCTGCCGCCCACTCGCTTCTTGCCCACGCCTCGGGCACTTCGCTAACGCTTCCGTGCACATGACTGACCAGCACAACTTTAAATAAAAGCAAGCAACTGCAGCTGGGAACTTAACATAGTGCCTGTTGGTAAGTCAATGTACTTGTGCGCCAGCTCGACTTTGAATGCTCACCCAAACTTTTCGGGTGGCCTAGTCAAGCGTGGGCCTTTAGTTTAAAATCAAGTATTTGTTAAGTGCTGCGATTCGATTTTATGATCCGCCATGAGTTTTATAGACATGGTCTTTGGATTATGGTTCGAGTGGGGCTGGCTTCAGGCCACTTCGAATTCCAATTGATGCAATAAACTTACGCTACTGCGTATCCGTAGTTGCATCCGCTGCAATTCAACTGCCGCAGGAACTGCGAGATTATTCGCTGCTGTTGTTAATTTTATTTATTAATATGCGCGTCATTTGAAACATATTATTAAAATAAACACAAATAAATGGCAAGCACAAAAAATGAACTGAAAAGTGCATTAATCATATTTATATGTGTAAAAGGCAAACGGAACAGGAAGCGCTCATGTCAAGTGCTTAACTGCTATTTATTTTTGCATTTATCTACACGTATATTTAAAGCCCTTTCTCTTGAAAAATAAATATACAAAATAAATATTTCACATAAACTTCCAGCTAGAAATGTTATTACAAATGGTTTACAAGCCTTACTTTACATCACTTTGTTTCCAATAAAACCAAAAGTTGAACGTACGAGATATGTATGTAAGAGATAAGACTGCTCTGATTCTAGCTGTAAGCAGAATCACTATATTATTTTTATAAATAATGCGAATTAAGATTCAGACTGTCAATGGAGTATGAAAAAAACAATTCGTCGCTTTGCCTCTGCAAAAGAAATTTTTCACACGAGCTCATTAAACATTAAAGACACTTTAAGCAATGTTTGAGGCCGTAAAGTTTGCGCGTTATCAATCAACGCGAGATGACAAAATCAAAACGGGCGACTAAATTAGGCAAGTTAGCCAAGTTGGACAAGTTGGCCCATGGAATGAGGCCCAAGCAAAACAAGCCAAGTGAAATTGTCAACAACTTATCAGCTGTACAAATGAGCTGCTGCTCCTGCTTAGCGAGGGAGAGGGCGAGGGCGAGGGCGAGGGCACAACGGAAGTCAATGAAGCCAGGCACTAGCATTCACTTACGATTCCGTTTCCGCTGCTGCTGCTGCCTCTGTTGGTGGCCATTCCTGCTACTGCTGCTGTTGCTACTGCTGCTACTGCTGCTGCGGCTGTCTAATCGGCAGTCGTTAGTCGCTGCGGGGGTATGGAGCGGGGTCAACATTCATATTACTGGGCCATTGTGATGATATTGCTGTTGCTGTTGTTGTTCCGAGATGTTGTTGTTTTAAATGCGTTATTGTTGCGCGGGCAACACTAAATAAGCGCATTAATAACAAACGGCATTGAAAGGCCATGTCATCAAATGAGCCAGCAACAAATGCCACAACTAGCTGCCGCAGCCAACACGCCAGAGCCAGCCGCAGCGACAGACAGTCGCTTCTGATGCTGATTATAGTTGTTTATTTGGGTACGAGCACAATGACAATGCCATTGGAGCATCATTAAATGGCCAAATGTCACGCATTTCGAGTTGATGGACCAAAAATGACAGCTAGAGATGCGAGCATGTCGCAGGCGAGTGCGACAGCACGAAAAAGCAAAAGTAGAACTTTATTTCTACTATTCTACTATTGGCATTGCTCGACTGATATATATTATGGGCGAGTGATGCAAATGAGAAATATTTTAAAAGGTATTTCTGCAAGGCTAATAACCGTGCTTTGCGTCACAGTCATGCCATGCCTATATACGAAGATCTCGTGCTGAGTCGTGCATGTTTTGCTCAACATCACGACTCATCCGCCATTCTGATGGCAATTGAGACACAAGTCATTGGCTCTAGCGACGATTAAAATTGCGACTGTTTCGATGATTACCGGTGCCAGGACGATTACAGCTGTGTCTCTGTCCATCTCCTCCTCTACGCCGGCCCCTTAAATGGCCAGTGTAACAGTAGCTGACGAGTGTTGAATGTTTAGCTGTCATTACGTGTCAGTAAACCATGATCAGGAGCAGCTTCTGTCCGGTGGATGAGGCTGCAACCGGAGCGGCTGTTGATGACAACTCGTGCTGTTATCACTGGGTTTGCTTTGGGGCCGCCATTCAGCTTACAGCATTCAATATCAACAATGGCCCAGACTTTGCTCAGGGGCCAATCGCACTGCTAGCAAATCCACACATCCGTTTCCGCTGGGTCCATTCAAATGCATTGATGGACATACAACTGGTGCGCACAGAGTACCAGGTGTGGAAAGAGCAAGAGGCTGGACAGGCTCTTCTGTTTGGTATACAATTAGGCTATGCTACTGACTAATTGCTGCACTTAAATGGAAATTTTCAGGTTACCGATAGCTGAACTCTCGATTTTGTTGATAAATGCGAACAATGTGCAATTATTAGGAGCGTGCTAGAAATTAATTACTCTTCAAAGGGCCAGCCCATTAAAACTGTTTCGATTGTAATGTGAATGTGCATGTAATATGACATTGCTAACATGCTTATAATACTATTGGGTCGTCCACTAAGTAATTTATCGTTTTTTATTGCAATTCAAGCACGATTTTTTTTACTTTATAAAACATTTTATGAAATAATGTATTCTCCATTTTGATCTAATACCTTTTGCCATCTTTCGGGCAAGAGATTGATTCCACACTCATAAAATTTTTGATGCTTGCTGGCAAAAAACTGGTTCAAGTGGTTTTTGACGTCCTGATTTGAAGTGAAGGTTGTACCATCCAATATAATGCAAGGGTAATGTGGCTCGGGATAGGCTTCATACCTACAATATTACCATGGAAATTGGTATCGCCCTTCCAGAATTGTATAATCGTATGAGTATCACATAGGAATGAATTTTAAAAGATTTGTATGATGGATGAGCATTTAATATATGTGTGTACATGTTCATATATGTCTACACACAAAAAGTTATCAAAAAATGTTAAGAAACTGGTTTAAACAGCGTGTTTCACATTTCTGTTGCAGCTAGTTTCGGGCGCTTTTTCTAACATTTCAAACTATTTTCTATTTGTTTTTCTTTGTTAGGTGGATTTCTCTTTGTAACGCTCCTCGCTGGGCTGCCTTGTTTCCATTGACAGTCAACTATGGAAATTCGAAAACTGAAGCAAGAGGCTGCTGCTGCTGCTGCCTGACAGCAGTAACAACAACAATAGTAGCAACAACAGCAACAGCAGCAGTCAGTCGGCAGTCAAAAAGACAATTGGTTACTGCCAGCTGCAACAACAACAGCAGCAACAACAATGGCTAACAACCAACAACGTTGGTTAGCTTCCGCTTTACTAACTTTTCGCAGTGCGCTCTTCAATGTTGTTGCTGTTGTTGTTGTTGTTGTTGCTTCCAAATGTTGTCGCTGTTGTTGTAATCCTGCCAAAGCGCCAGCTAGGCCGCATTGTTTTTGTTGTTGCTGGCGCTGCGCTTTGTTTGTTGTTTCATTTCAATTCGCCGAAACAAAGACTTAAAGTGCCCATTCACCTGATTTCGCTGGGTTTTAGTGGGCGCCACGCCCACAATGTGAGCAATACGCACGCCCACGTACCTCGGCTCGCATGTTTATTTAAAACAACAAGAACAACTGCAACAACAATAACAAGCGTTTGGCTTTTGTATGTCTGGTCAAAGAGTTTGGTAGGCAGAAGCTGTGGCAATTGTTCAGCTTAAATAGTCCTCATTTTAGGCCAGCCATTGGAAATGTATGTACGTAAGTGTGTGGGTGTGTGTGTGTGTGTGTGTGGGGGCTATGACACAGTTTTCTGGTTTTTGAAGTGACTAACACACCACAATAGTCATTGAGTGGTGCTTCAAATTGCTGGTGCAAATTGTGCACCTATTGAAGAGTGTTTTATTGTCGGATACTAAATATAAATGTGGTAAATAAATCATATTAGAAACTAAATTATATTAAATGAATTATAGAGAGATTAGAGAGTGCTTTAGAATTACAAATAAATCATTCTCTCTTCTTTTCAATAAGGATATCTAAGGAGTTTGATGCTTATCTCTTTTGTACAAATTCGTATTATATCTAATTTGTTGCTGAGTCATATAGAAATCTGGGAATGAAAACCAACTGTAAATGAGCATAAAAACTTATCGCAATCTATCGTATGTTTTTATATATTATATTATTCTGTTTGGATACTCTACAAGTACCATTAGCCATCTTGATGCAGTTGTAAGCCGCGATACAGTCTATACTTAAATACAGGGTATTTCAAAGTCTACAACTTTTAGCACAAACACTTCTATCTGAACATATTTTAGCTCAAGTCGAACATTTTGCAGATTCCTTTTAGAACACTACCTACGGCTCGTGTAAGCGCATATGAAACTCTTAAGAATTTTATGTGTTAAGCAATAAATTTGAAGCGCAGCCACAATCGCATACACACACACATACACACACACGAGCGCTATTTATGGCGATTTGTAGCAACAATTTCAATATGGCGCGCTGATCAAGCGATAGCTGCGGCTGCCGCCAGCTGCTGCTGCAGCTATGTCTTGTATTGCGTTACGGCATTTGCAATATCCTTTAACTCACTCGCACACGAACATACACATACATGAGAGTCTGCTGCCCGCAAAGCTGCTTTATTTATTGAAAGTTTTTGGTGTGGCTTTTCGCGCAGCGTTTAGTAAACTTTTAAGCTACTTTGATTGCGTCCTTGAGGCATTTGGCTTGTTTTGCCATTTGCCCTGACTGTCTATAGTGTGTGGTGAGTGGGCATTGGGGGCAAGGTTAAGTCCTTGACCTTACCGTTTGTTGTCATTGAACTGCAGCCAGCGCACATCGATAACAAAGCCAGACAAATTGCCATAAAATAGTCACAATAATCATCCTCGTCATTTCAGGCCATTGAACAGGACCGATTTGCGAGTAGCCGAAAAGTGCGTTGCTTCTTAGTTAAATATGCCATTCAATTGGGTTCGTAATATAGCAATAGTCATACATTGCGGCCCCGTCACGTCTTCATTTCATTTGTTTGCTTTGGTTGTATTTGGCTGCACGTACGGCAAAAATCACGTCTCAGCTACCGCTGGCTATGTGTATGGCCATTGAACTGTGAGCTCCCATACTTGGCGGTCAACTCTTTAGGCCATTTATAACCGCAACGCCTCTCATTATGCAGCAGCAACTACAGCAGTGCAGTTATCTATTGCCCACCTCTACGCACGTGGCAAGAATTTACAGCCTAGCCTAGCAGTCACTAAGTAACACAAATCAACAAGAAAACCAAACAGAAAATGAAAAAAATAAATAAAAAAGAAACTTCTTGACTTACATATCTTGGAAACTGTTAAGAAGCTGAAGAAATATTTGAAAGCCTGCGAAGGGAAACTAAGTAAGCTTAACTTTAAGTTGAACAGCATTAAATTTTACTGTAGAGTTTCGTTCAACTAAAACTTTCAGTAAAATGTATGCTATATCGAACAGGGAAATTTAATAGTAAAATTTACAAGATTATATTCTTTAAAACTTCTAATTATTATTATTTAATGTATACAGTTTTTTTTTTATATGATGTTCTTTCCTCAATATTAATAAATTATAAATTTTGTATGTATTATAAATATTTTATATCTTATACAAAATTGTTAATTTTATTTATTTATTATATGAATAATACAGATTCAATCAACATTATGATATATGAATTATTTATTCCTTTATAAAGTTAAACTAACTTTGGAATAGCCAACACCTGGCCACAGCTACGTTTAGTTTAGGTCAGCTGGCGGCTCTCTGTGGTGTCTAGTGTAATTGAAATGTTCGACTTTGGCGTGGCGCAACGCGAACTCAATTGAAAAGGTAAACAAATCAGAAAGCTGGCCACAAAGCATGACATTAACACAGCGGCCAGAAACTATGCAAATGACACAGCAGCTGCCCAAAGACCGAACCTCAACACGCCAAAGTATTTTCAGCCGCTCCGCCCACACCGCCCCCTTCTGATGCTGATGTATGGGCACAGACAGAGGAAGCGCCCAAAATGCGACAACAACGTGGCTGTGGAGGAAGAGTGACTGCAGCTGGAGATGCGCGAGAAGGGAAGGGGCATGGGCAGGAGCAGCCACAAATAGATTCCGAATGAGGACGCGAATGCGACAGACGTCGACAATTGCGTATTGTCCGGCTGTTGTTTTTTCTGCTGGACTCTGTGGCAGGACATGGGGCTGCAGGTTGGTGTCGTCAGTCTTGACATTTGAGTTTGTTATGCGTGCAGATGTATCTGTATCCATATCTTTGTATCTGTGTATCTGTGGCTCAGCATTTGTATCTTGTGCTTGTGTGTGTGTGCCGCAGCTGTGTATTGGCCAGCAACTGTGGGTTTGTCAGCAGCAATTACCGTTGATCTCAAGTGTTTTTTATCGCTATCTTTTGCTATCGGTCGTCTCGTTGTCGTCGTCGTTGTTCTTGTAGTTGTTGTTGTAGTTGCTGTTATGGCTGTTGTTGTTATGGCTGTTGGCACGTATTCCCACGTTCAACTCATCGCATTCAATTTGCTTGATTTTATTTCCGTTTTTCGTCGCATCGCAGCATTTTCTTTGCTTGTTCTTGCCCAGCGGCACCTGCAGCTTGTAGTCTGTTGTCCTTAGCTTTTCCTATTTTCCTTCTTTTTTTGTAAATGATTTTGATTTTGATTCTGATTCCTCGCGCTGCCACTGCAACTTGAGTGTGCAATTTGATTTGATTTTCGGCAGCGCTGCAGCGCTCTGGCATGTCCTTGCGGCAGCTCTCCGCCTGATGGGCAGTTGCGGTGTCGTTTGCTATTAAAATCGACTCAGCCAAAATTTAGCCACAGCCAACACGAAATTGCCATTTGTGTTTAATGCTAGCCAGTTGTGTATTTTGAGTATTGCTTTTTTGCCCATCCTGCCAGGGGAAACGCCAACTATCTGTGCCAGGATATGTCGCTGACTGTTTGTTCAGCGACAGGATATGAAGTGCTCCTCGATTGCCACTGGGTTACACATAAGTGTGCCACGTGTCCAATATTGTAGCACAACTGACACTGGGCGCCACGTGTCCCACTGCCTTAGTCAATATTTATGTCAGTCCATGACACTCTTCAATGCAATTGCCAGCAAGAGGTGCCAGACAATGGCTGTTTCAATTTGTTACTCATACAAATATAATAATATATATATTTATTCTTATTTAAATGATGTGTCTCTTCAACGAGTGTAATCTCTTGTTTTAAATGCCTTCATCATCGCATTCATCATTCTGACAGCCAGCATAGTTCAAGTTCATTGGTTGATTATTATGATATTTGAGAAACAAACATTTGTAGACTAGTTCACGAAGTGAAAGAGTATATCGGCTTTGTACAATGTCCGATTTGCTGCCGATAGAGACTTGAAATTTTGAATATATATTAATTGGTATCCACGGCGGATTTGGACATACTGTATACTTATATCTGGTATAGCAGAAACGGGTATCATTTAAGATGCTACAGACTAAAAGTTTGGAATACAAGTAAGTATTCGCATTGACAAAGCAAGGTAAACAAATAAGAGTGCTCTAATCGCGAGTGTCCGACTGGGAAATACCCTGCTGCTATAGATGTTATTCTACGCGTCTTTTATATTTACTGGCATTACTATAGGAAATGAACTGTTGAATAAATTTTAAGCTGATCATTTTTTTGATAAGTTAACCCATGTCATGCAAATATGACTATATAAACTCAGTCCATCATCTTGATCTTGTCTGTTTTCGAAAATAATTATGCATATCATACAAATTAATATATTATAGTATACGTCCATTGGTTCATTAGATCTTCTACCTATTATAGGGATGTCCACGTTCAATACGACCCTGACAAATCGATATGGACTTTACAGAGTTTTGTTTCAGAACTCTCTTTTATTTTTAACGCTAAAGGTGTGGGACTTTAAATTCTTAGTATATAGTCGTGTAGACCGATCCTCACCTATCACATGTACCCGCCCAATACGAGCGTGACTAATCGATATAGACTTGTCAGAGTTTTGTATCCAAAATCTATTTTATTTTTAACGCTAAACGTGCTATTCGTGTAGACAGCCCATGTACAAAAATATATGCAGTATATACAATAGTACAAATATATGTATAGCAAATCAAAAACGACTTATTTTCTACAGGCTTACAGATACAAATTACATACATACTTGATGTAATATTTAAGTTACTGTTGATCTCCAACTCAACTCCAAATCAAGACCAGCTAAGTTACTGTAGATCCACTCTTAACATTGAATAAAAACTATATATCCATGCGCAGCTATATTAAATATCGCCAAGTTTTGCATAGGGATCACCTTCTCAACACAGAGACTTATAAGTGATATGGTCCAGCCACTGGGGCTTGGCAAATCTGTAAAAATCTGATTTTAAATATGTTTAACGGTGACCGTGAACGAGTATGAAACAACAATTTTCTAAGTTGCTTTAAATTGTATGAGTATGCCCAATCGTGACCAATGGAACCACGAAGCCTATTCAGTTGTCACATACGTATAAATCCATTGAATACATATATTTCGGCTTATCGTATGAAGACGATTCCCATTCGGGCAATTGGAGCATGTAAACAGAACTATTAACAGGTCATAACTGCTGCTGCTGGCCTTGCCAATGTTTTTTCCGCATTTTTCTGCAGATCCTTTTAACAGTTATTCAGATGTGTTTAATACACTCAGCTGGTGCCGCATGAATTGACCCCGTTGAGGCTGAGGTGGCTGAGGTGGCAGCAGGCGGCATTATCCTTTCTATACGGTTAGATTGCGTGTGGCTGAAAGGCAGCTAGGCAACCAAGGACATTGTATGCCTGATTTGGCAGGGAAACACGGCGTAAACTACGCGGGCACAGATAGACAAGACGACAACAATGTCGGGAGACAGTTTTTGAGATATTTGTTGCTGCTGATGTCGGTGTTGCTTTCATTTACAGCTGTCGTCCAGGCTGTCGACTGTTTTACTTGTTATTCACTGCGACTGGGAGTAGACGCATATTTGGCCATGGGACTTCATAGCGAGCAGTGCTAAAATCCTCAACTATTTCATTTCAGTTAATTTGATTTATCTGCTCGGTCGTTCGCTTGACTCTTGACTGTTTTTTAGCAGAGAGCAACCGGCAGACACGCCCCTCGGTTAACGCCTACGCTCTAGTCGTAGGCCACATCGCTGCTCATTTATAATGAAAACACAGCACATCCAAGTCCAAATCCAAATCCAAATCCAAATCCACACAACATTGCAGCCATCGGGGCCAAGAATATTCTTGAAGCCTGCGCCAGCGCCACGTCCTTGAGCCATAAAATCTTCACAGTTTGCGCTTGGCCCATGTCGTAGGCTGTATTTGGCATTGGTTTCGCAAGCGAAAACTCTGTGGCAGGCATTTCTCTCCGAGCGCTCACAGAAAAAAATGCGAAGCCAAAAGATTAAAACCATAAATTCTGTTGCGCTTAGCAGCGAGGCGAGAGGCTGAGTTCGTTCTCAGACTAAAGTCAAATAGAAATGGTGGAGGGCTGAAAATTGGGTGCCAAAATTAAATCATGAAATAATGCTATACTTAAGAGCACCCAGCATTTGCCATGGGACCACTGCCTGAGCCAATAATTCAGATTTACAAATTAAGAAAATGAAGAGTTTTTTATCAAACTTATCACAGAAATGATGTTGATGAAGCCAAGAAGTGTTATTATTCGCTTTAGTTGGCTTAAGTTGTGAAAAGTACGAGCCTAGCAAATTTGTATTAAATCTCATATTTTGTGTCTAGTAAAAGTAAGCTTACATATTGGTTTGTAGTAGAGATTCCTTTAAATTTTTACTATTTAAGTGGAAGTTAAGCCAAATCTTATTCAACTTATTGTTGCTTCATATATACATATTTATTTAGATAGATAAAGAAATATGCATAATTATTAAGTTAAGTGGCGCCCAAGAAGTGCGTCTTTTTCGAATTTAGCTGCGACCAAACAAACCGCGAAACTATTTGCTTGGCCTAAGCCATGTTAGTTACCGAGAAATACATAAATTTTCAATGGTTTCTTGGCGGCTGTTCATCAGAGTGAGTTTTATTTAAGAGGACGCACACGTACACATCCATACAGATTTTTGGCTGCTTAATCAAATTACGTATACGCCATGTGTGCGCACACAAACAGTCAAAATTTAGTCGCATGCCTACACGCACACATATTAAGCGCCTTTGGCTCTGCAATCTTTTAAAAGGTTTTTCGGTTAAAATATTTTGCATATTTCTATATGGCACTTTGAGCTGAAAGCTGCGTGGGGTTGGGCACAAGTCCGCAAAGTATGTGTGTGTGTGTGCGTATGATACATAGATAATAGTTGATAATTTCATTATGGTTAACTGTAGTTTATTGATTTTATCAGCATATGCACATATTTAGTTATTTGAAACGTTGCCCGGGGCTACTTAAGACTCATGAAATATTTATAAGCCTTGGGGCAGCATCTAATAATAAAACTTAAGTCAATGAATGCTCGTCTCTGAAAACTTAGTAGGCCCATTAAAATCTTTCAGCTCGTGCTTAGAGTCTCAGTTATTGTTTTATTGCATTGGTTATTGATTTATTTCAGTTATTTATTTTGTTTAAAGTGTTAAATAAATTAAAATTTGAAGCCATGGCTACTGATGCTGTCATTTTGAAGCTTTCCAAATTGTGTTCCTCTACTTCAGATGCAGAGGATGTCTCTGGTCGAAGTTTGTTTCGCGCAACATTGGCAGCCTCTGGAATGTTGAGCAAGGAATCTATGATTGACCGCGATCAAAGCTATAAGCAATCAATATTCTATCATCCTGATCGAACCTCAAACAACAGAGCATCATCCGTGTATTATCGTCCGTCCAGATTTACAATAAGAAGAGGAAGCAGTATGTTAGAGCCTAGAGACCGCAGCATTCGCTTAACACTCTCTGCTAAATACGATATTAGCAACATTGACACTAGGTCGCGATATAAACACCTGAAGCGACGTCACATTGCAGATGCAGTATATAAAAAGCCATACGACTTCTTAGCTCCAAATGAAAAAAAGAAATATGATCCGAAGTATTTTATTATTGCCGAACCAAGTTATACCCGTTTCAAAGTGCCTTTGTGAGTTGTGGAGCTGTGCCGAGTTCCTTTAAATGATATAGGATTTATGATTTCTGACTATATTACCCACAGCCAGATGGTGTGTATGGAGCGCTATAACAAAAACGTCAAGAAGTACGATCAACAGTTTACCCAGGAAATCGCCAAATTGATTGATAATCAAGCTTCAGCTCGGGATGCTGCCTACTTTGTGCGGTAAGGCCTTCGGAAAGCTTTTGAAAATCTTATTATATATTTTATTGTCACATCAGGATGGTGTCTTACACTACCTTATGGCCACCATATCATAGTGAACATGAAATCAATGATACAAGCAGCAATTTCTATCGCTTGACACCCAAGGAGAGCACACGCCTGCAAAATATCATGTCAAACGATTTCTCATATATATAAACAAACAAAAAAAAACAATACAAGAACCAAATTGCATAGGTAAAAGTTGATTCTATGAAAATAAATATCTAATAAATACAATTGAGCTCGAATATTTTAATTATTTATATTTTATATTTTAATTATTTTACTATAGAACTACAATTATTATTAAGTCTGCCGAGCGGGGCTTCAGTTATTTTCATACGATCCTAAAACAAAAATACTTTAGACATATAACGAAAAGAGAAACAAACAATATTTATTTATTTAAATGAAAAAAGGAATTGTTAAAAAAAAATTAAGCTTGTCATTTTCTAACTTTATTAAACCAAACATAGGTTCATTTAAATTTGGAAAAAAAAGAGTTTCAAGGAGCATAAAACAGGCTGTGCAAGCATATAGAATTTATGTTTAAGTTGCCTGTCATAGGAAATGTTGCATGTTTCTATTGCACGTTCAGAGGAGAGAAAAGGCGAATTGCATATTCAGTGTCATTGGCATTGATATGCTGCAAAATGTGGCAAAGTTATTGTACACTCAGCAAAATACTGCATACATTTACAATTATAATTCGTATAATGGGCACGCGTTTCGGTTAGCTGTGAGTGCATTGGCAAAAATGCCAAAGTGGACACAAACAGCAGCATAAATTCCAGCAAGGCGCGTACAAGTGTTCGCTGCATATTCGATCTGCATAAACAGTTTCCGTTTCCGGGCAAACACATTTACATAGCCAGCCACTTGACGGGGCTGGGCTGGGCTGGGCTTGTGGTTGGTTTCTCCTGGTTTTTGGAGCATCATCAACACAACCGCAATGGTGGCCGCCCTTACATTAAATATTAACCCGAAACGCTGATAACACCCACACATTACAAAACATGTTGGACAGCCATCCACAGCGGCGGATGCTCCCATGCACAAAAGTAAAAACAACTTCCATCTTGTAGTTTTTTTTATTCGCGGAAAAATAACACTCAAAAAGTAAAATAAAATATATATATATACAGATATATACAGATATATATGTACAAAGTGAGGCATTGGGAACGCAAATTTTTCGCTTCACTGAATTATTCATGAATGCAATTTTTGCCAACAAATAAAATATAAGCAGCCATCCAGCCATCGCTGCCCCCTTGAGCAATGGGGGCGTGGCACTGCCTGTAACTGCAGCTGTGGCTCAAATGTCGCTGCAGTATTTAGCGTAAATTAAAAAGAAAAGCAAAGAAAATGCAAAACTCTGAGCAAAATTGCTCATGAACTTTGTGTTGAGTTATGAAAGTGTATGTCACGGTTTTGGGAGAGGTGGGCAAGAGGACGGAAGTTGCAGCGCAGGGCGTATACTTGATATTTAGCATTCAGCATAACCGCAAAAAATGGAATAAAAGAATATGCGCGTGCTTAATTTTGTGGAAATAATTTTCAGGGCTCTGTGACAGCGGTTCGAATTATTTATTTATGTGCGGCAAATACGCTTTCATTCGACTAAATGAGCACAGGTTGACACACATATTCATCTGCCATTACTTGTACCACAAATGATTTGGCCCAGAGCCCAATTGAATTAGCTATTCACGCATATTTCATTGTTGTGTAAACTTAACTCTTGTTGTTTTTAATTAACTTATATTTGTGGTTTCATGAGACTCTAAATATATATTAGTTATTAGCGAAGCAGATTAATAATAGCGCCACTTCCAGTTCGTATTGTATTAGTTAATAATATAATAATCATAATAATAATAATAATAATATATATACTAAAGTAATAAAATATTATTCAAATAACTAGTCTGCATGCCCATGTGCTAAGTTCTGTACTAAATTGTAATTATGATATACAGTGGCATTGGATATCTACGATAAATTCCCGGTATTCGTTGATTACTTTTCTGTTTCCCAGTTCCTCATATATTCTTCTGTTCATTCATGTAAGAAAATTTCATCCCAATGCCATTTCGAATGCAATTTCCTATTGTACCATGGACTCATTCGACACTGTAAGCATCATTGGCAATACTGTGCCAATTAGTATAGAGCAGTATCAATGGAAGTAGAAAAGTTTAAACAGTCAAAGCATACATCATAGCATTAACATTGTAATACTAAAAATGTGGCGAAGGCTAAAATGGTTAAACTAGCTAAGGCTTTTAGCTCTTAATGCTAAATGCACTATAGAGTCTAAGAAAATAAACTGCTACAAATGATTTCAATAATAAAAAATATATAAAGAAAATGCTAAGCATTTACATTAGGTAATATCAGCCCAAAGACACTTAGTTGTCGCGACAGCGGCGTTAACTCGCAAAATGAACTATTCGCAAGTGCGTAAGGTCGGAGCGCTGTCTGCAACTGAGAAGGGCCATTAAAATAATCGCTGCAATAACCGCATTTTGCACAAATTTCAACTGCATTTTTTATTTGAGTCTCTATCTTAGGTTTTTTATGTTTTGTTCTAGTTTTTGCTGTTCTTATTGCTTTTGTCTTTTACCTTTTCGAAGTCAACAACGAGAGGAGAGAACATTTGCATGCATAAGTTATGGATGCGCCAGCCAGGGGATTGGGAATTTGAAATGGGCTACAGAAAGAAGTTCAGCAGGGGGGGCTTGAAGAGCTGCGCAGCATATTGACACAGTAAACTGCTTAGATTGTCAGTTCGAGTTCGAGCAGGCCGAGCTTGTTGAAGAAGATGCATTGAAGTTTCAGCAAGTGCGCGACTCAAAGGTAAAGCCGCAATATGCCACGAATACTAAACGCTGCATACTTTCTTCTCGCTGCACTTCCGCACGTGCCGCACTCTCGGCCTGAACGTCAGGCATTTAGACAAAGCACATGTGTGTGTGTGTGTATGTGTGTGTGCGTGTGTGTGTGTGCGAGTGTTGGCAGTGTTTATGTGTAGCAATCGCTGTTGCTACTGCTGCTGCTGCTACCCGGCTTGTGTTACATTTGCCAACTTTAGCTTTCACACACACACACTTTATAAACACACCTACACACATAACTCACACACTTGCTATCGGGGCAGATGTATCATAGGTAAGAAAATCTATGCCCCTTGGCTCAGCGCAAATTTTTGGGCTATTTTGCTCAACAGCCAGCAGCCAGGTTGATTTTACTTCTTGTTTAAGGCAACACGCGAACGTCACGAGATTTGCTCTTTCTCATCCTCTCTCACTCTCCCTCTCTCTCTCTCTCTCATTAGTTAGGAAATCGCTTGACTAAAACGCCATTCGGTCCGCTTTTTCGAAGTGGTTCGGTTTTGGGTTATCAGTTCTCCGAGCAGTTTCAGGCTTCGCGTGGCGACTGCGCAATGAAGGGAGAGAGAGAGAGAGACATTCTAATAGGAACTTTCTAACGTGCAAGAAAATTGCTAATTGATTGGGGAACATAAAATAAAAATAATGGGATCCTGTTGATTATACCCTTTATCTACTAGATACTAAGTTCATCGATATTGTATGATAATTATAATATTTGCTGTTTGTAGATACAAAAGCGAAGCTTAGAACTTGAATAGATTTTTAATTTACTCTTAGTTAATATCCAGCCAATCAAGTAAGATTAAATTTACATGAATATATAATTTAACTTGATTCATGAATTGCCTGTTTTATGGACTCAATCTACTTGGTATATTCTCTTCAGACAACAGAGTCAACACATCAAATTTTACTACTAAGAAAATGATTTTAATTTTTGTTTTTATATTAACATGCACATTTAATCTAGACTATATTCGAAGGAAACTTTCCCCGCATTTCGAAAAATATTTATTGCTGCTCCCTCACAAAAATTTCCCCTTATTACCCAATATGGAAATAAAGGGAATTGGCGTAAATTTCACCCCTCGCTGCGAACGCTCTTAACTCGTATCCATGCCTCAGTAAACGCAGCTCGAGTTGAGATATCCGCTTCGGCAGCCACAAACAACGGGGCACAGAGCTGAGTCAACGTCGAGTTGAACTCTCTTGGTGTAGGTCATAAACAGATTCAGGTGAGCAGCAACACCTGGGAGAGTGGCAGTGGCAGTGACTCTGGCGATGGGAGGGGCTGAGAGTGGTCTATTGTACTATATGGGGCTGTCCATTTTAACGAGTGCACCTGACCAACTGCAGCTGATGTGTGCATCTTACTTTATTGCACCTGTATGGCATAGAGTATATACTTTAAAGCGAGGCAACTATATATTATATTATAAATATATATATTTATATATATATACATACTCGTATACAAGTATGTATGTATTTTTGTCACATATACTTGAAAGGTCTTTTGGCGACTTGATTTTTGCTTTACGCTAACATTGCTTGAGCGGATCGTCTTGGGACTGTAGTCAACAGCATTTACTTGCGGGCATTTATTTTGTGGCCATTACGAATGGCGCACGAATGTAGCAAAGGGAGCTGTCGAGAGTGGGGTGGTAACTCCATAAACAGCTCGTGCAGCTTTTGTGAGTCACGCATCAGTTGTGCATCTCGAAGTTCTCCTGCAGTCTGCTTCTGCTGCTGCTCCTGCTAGCGGCTGTTGCTTTTATTGATGTGTTTGTTGTTGGCAGGATCTTATGGTGGAGCCTGTGAGTGACTTTAAGCTGCGGCAGCTGCAACGTGTGCCGTGTGTATAATGTGGCAGCTTCGACAGTTGACTTTAAGCCTTTTTACCTCGCTTCCCAATCCTCTCACACTTGCATATCTCGAGCTACTTTCTGTTTTTTTTTTTTTTTATATTTTTTCACCGATGCAAGACTCAATTATGTTGGATTGACATTTGGCAAAGGTTCTCTCATCAATCAAGTTAACTTTTTATTTGTATTCCGTTAAACAAGCTGCAAACTGGGCGTATACGTAATGGCTAGCAGCGGCTACATATAAACACATTGCAGTTCGCAATTTATTGCTCTGCATCGACTGTGTGTGTGTGTGTGTGTGGAGGGGGGGAGTGTGTACATGTTTTTGTGACCTGAGGATATAATTTTGTTACTTCATTTTGCTATATTTATGTACCTGTCGCTCTACGTATAATTTCAATTGCTGCCAGAAGCCAATTTACCGGAGAAATTGAACGCGATGCAGTGCAGCAAATTTGGTGTGGATGAAATAAATTGAAGAGCGCTTTAGGTAAGCGGTTCGATTTACGGAAATTTGTGTTGCTTTGATATAATATTTATATTATTGTCAAGTAACGTCGTTTTATTGTATTTCATAGTATTTATGATCAGCTCTAGCAAATTCGAAATATATTTAAATTTCTTCTTTAGGTTATGTTTCTTAATTTTATTAATATCTTAAAATGTGATACACAAATAATTGATAGTCTAACATTCTTGAATCTTGTTTCTATATGGTCGAATATATATCTCTCGATATAAGCTAGCTTAAACTTATGTCAATTAATATTCCATTCAAACATTTCCATATAAAATTATAAAATCTTTTAAAATGCCCTTCTCTTCGTTTAGCACTTAATAATAGTTGTGTTTTTTATACTAATAGTAGACTCTAGGCTCTCTTCCATTTGATATCCCACACCTCTACGAACTTTTTGAATTTTTCATATAAAATACTCGTTCATGGTATCCTTTTTCTATCGACTGCCTTAAATTGGAACTACTCTAACCCATTAGATGTAATATTTCTTATAAATATTTACTTAAAACTTCCATTCGCAACCCAATGAAATTATTTCCGTTGCAAAGTCGAGCAACCCTTTTGTCCACCAGCGCGTGGGCGGACCACGCCCACAAGTCGAAATGTTATTGCCTAAACAAACAAAAAAGGATGAGGAAAGCACGAATGCGAAAGGCAAATGCAATCACCTGTAACACGAAGCTGAATACACAAACAAAACAAAAGGCGCAACATAAATTTGCGAGCCAGACTTTGATGTTGGCAATTGGCTGGGGCTGGGGCTGGGGCTGGGGCTGGAGCTCGCGGACGTCCTGTCAAGGATTGGTCGATTGCGGTTATAGCAGTCTGTCTGACAGGGCGTTTATTTCAATGCCCTGATTATGGCAGAGCCAAGCAAAAAGAAATACAAGTTGAGCAAAAAATTAAACAACTGAAACGGTTTCAATGTCGCTCGTCCTTTTCAGTTAATTTTTTTCCGTTTTTTGTTTTGTTTTGTATGAGTTGGGCCCACTTTTCAGGTCCTTTGCTCTGCTTGGTGTTATTGGCAAATTTGGTTTTTGTGCGGCTTATTTATGCGCATCGCCTGCCTGCCTGCTTTGGCGTTTTTCTATTTCACTAAACTCTGCAAGAAACGAAGTTTATTGTGAGCTGCGAGTGAATATGTAAGAAAGAAATGGAATCAAACGAAAGGAGACTGCACAAAGCCCGAAAGTGGCATAAAAAGGGTGTCCATGGTGTGTGGGTGGTGCTGAATGCTACATAGATATACACACAAATCCATTCAAACACTCACACAATAAAAGGCAAATTTGTTGGTAAGCAAAGGCGCGATTCAGAATTTTGTCAAAGATTCCGCTATTTGCTTGCCCTACAAAAGGGTAGTTTCGGTCTTGCATGCTTTATGCAAGACATTGTTGGTTGCTTTTGTTGGCACTATTGATTATTACGTCGGAAAATATAAGCAAAATAATGTATGTATATCTTAATCAGATTAGCCTTAAAAGCTGAATGAGCTATTATGAGATTTCAATCAATCAATATAAGTAGAAAGCTTTGCAAATTCAGACCGCATGTCTACTTTCATTTGAGAAATTATTCTTTCTATATACATTTAACTGGAAAAAGCATATATGACATTAGCTTTTCAACTTTTCTGCTTTCGGAATTTTTTTTGATTCTCTTCCAAAGTCTATTTTTAGAATCTAGCTTTTGCCAGAGAACCCTAGTCGGCCGCATTGAGCTTGCATTAAAATAAATGAAAGGAAGTAAATTTTACACAGAATATGCAAATAATGCTGACAACAATGACTCTCTCTCTCTCTCGCTCTCTGTATGTTACGGGCCGTCTGGGCGTGGCTGGTGCCATTAGAATGGACTGCACTGATACAAACAACCACAGAATGCGGCCCATTGTACACCGAAGACTTGGCTCCCTTTCAGCAGAAATCAGATATGTGTCTGGCATATAATACGAGCAAATAATGCAGGCAGCCTTAATGGCAACAATTATGTTATTGAAATTGAAGAAACGTTATAGAATAGAATAAAATACAGTTCTATAAGGCACATCGTACGCTTGTCTGCGAGCTATCGCCATTTCCATTGTTAGGTACTTTTCGTAGCTTGGCACGAATTAAATGCATTGCAAATTGATTTAGGGAAACATTTCCAAGTTAAGGAACTGTGTCAGTAGACCTGTCCTATATTAAATGGTTAGAACAGATGATACAAATATAGATAGACTTGGTGCAGGCTCAGCTAGTCTATAAGTTACATTCTTGCTTAATATTAGCTATCTACTTAAAGTTCCATATACTAAGGTAATCAAATATTTCAGGAGCTGCTCTTCATGTTAAGAAACTGTGTTAGTAGCCCTGTGCTATATTGAATAGTTGGAGCAGATGATACAAATAGATAGTTAGATAGCTAAGTTCTATGAACCTTGCTTAACATTAACTATCTACTGACAGTTCCATATACTCAGCTAATCAAACTTTCCATTGCTACAAAACTGACTCCTAAAACTCATTCGAAATACATATTTTTGCTTAGCTAAAATCACAATAGTCAAATGTTTTTTTCTCTTTACCCCCAATTAAAATAATTTTATGTGCAAATGCAAACTAATCGATGAACCTGCCGCCCTTCCGAAGATATGGGAAAAGATGTGTGTACTTATGGAAATGTATTTTGCGCTTAATCGCATTTCAATTACTTCAACCACTTCATTTATTCATTGTATTACAAGTGTCCAAACTGGCAGCTGGGAACCGAAGCGTGTGCCCAAATCCCGGCCAGCCATTGGTGCCATAAAAAGGCACTTGCCAGGACCGCCCGCTGTCAGCTGCTAGCTCCCTAACTGCTACCCCTCTCCTCTCTCTCTCTCTCTCTCTCTCCCTCTGTCTCTCTCACTCCACTATCCACAAGCCGCTGGCCTGGCAGGTTGGTGTTTTTATTGTTCGCTGCTCGCCTCGACACCATTAATCCGCCTGAAATGAAAGGTGAGCGATTTTTTCGCAAATCCAATTTGTTGTAAAAAAGAAAAATACGGAAAAGTAAAAGAGCACAAAACGTTGACGAGGCTGAAGGGAAGGGAAAAGCCGTCCAAGTAAGGCAAAGTTCCGCCCCAAAATACATTTTGCAGTGCAGCGGGCGGTCAGAGTAGGTGGGAGCTGAGCGAACGTGTGACACGGCTTTAATGCGCGCACATTTAAGCAGCTTTCAACTATGGCCAAAAACATGCTCAGGTGGGGAGTGGTGGGAAGAGGTCGTGGACCACTTGTCAAAAGTGTTGGCGTTAAGTGCAGCTTCATTTCTTCGATTTGGCCGGCAACGTGGGCCATTATCGAGTCGCGCTTATCGTTCAGTTAACGTCAAATGATAATGTCAACAGCATCTGCCTCCCCTTCGCTATGCTGGCTCAGTCCCTAAAGAAGAGAATATGGACTGTGGATAAATTGTATTAGGGTATATACCCATATGCGCTCACATCGAAAAATATGGTAAGATCATTAATAAATCAGGATAAGCTACATATTCACTGATAAATTCTTAAAAATATTCTCTGCAGATCGAATAACAAACGCTTGCCAAATCCATACAAATGATATCACTTTTTATACCAAGCGAGTATTAGGCAGTCGTTGTCAATGTTTGTTACTTTTTGGCTAATGCGCTCCATTGATTTTGCTCAAATGTAGCGACATTTGCGCGTTTGCCAATTATGCAGTTGCCATATTGAAAAATCAATAAATGGAGACTCGTCAGTGTGGCTCGTTACTCGGAGCAGCTCACGCAGACAGCAGTCAAGCAGAAAACCACTCGGAGAGCCTTCGCCCCCACTGGACACTTGCCGACTCTTAAAAGAAAGTTGCAAAATTGTCTCGAGTGTTTTGAAAACTTTACTCGCTAGTTGCTGACATTGCCACCATGGGGCACAGTGCGAGTCCAAGCCGCATTTCCTGGTTGGCTGCATCTCAAGGGGCACCGCCACCGCCACAGCCACCACCAGCAGCAGCAGCAGCAGCAGATGAATGTGGAGCACCCATTAGAGCCAGGTGGCATCAGCCACCTTGTTGAGCCGAGTATGCGGTTTTCTCAACTCTGGCCGAAAAAGGCCAAAGTTCTTGTTAGCCAGCCGCATCGGAGCCGTCACATTTCGAGTGTTCGCCGCCTTCGAACGTTCTTCGATGAACTTAATGGCCATTGAGAGAGAGACTCTTGGCCTGGCTCTCGTCCGGGGCAGCAACCGCCAGCAACCGTTAAATGATTATGAAAATAGTTGGCAGGCCCCTCGCAATGACCTTTGCGCGGTCTGCGGTCTGCAGTTGGGCAGCTGCCACGTTTCACGCCCAAATAATTTTCAAGTGCTTTTTTCCACTCACCAAATGGCTTCAATTTCGTGTTGTCTGAGATGGCGATTTGTGGGTATGAAGATGCAAGTTAAGAAATTGAAAAATATATATATACAAGTGGTCGGAAATTGAATGGCTTGTGTTTCGGAGCTGGAAAAAGAGTTGGATTCTTATTAAGCAAAGTAATTCTTTCTACTGTAATTATTAAGGGTATATAACTATGAAATATTCCATTACAACTTTTCTTATATGTAAAGCAAAATCTAACTAAGGATTTTCGTATTTCTTTTATTTTTACGTTTGGTTCAATGACATATTATATAGTGATAAGATAAAGTTTATTTATCTGTCTGTACAAAAAGCAGAGAGTATCTTACAGACAGACATATTCAGAATATGAATGTTGAATGAATGTTGGTCTTAGCTTATGTTATCATTTAATTTATATTAAATATGCACACATTCTCTTGAAATACATAAATACCAAGCAAATGCCTTGACTATAGTTTCTCCTTCTCTAACAGAAACGACAGCTTAATTAAATTTGGTCACTGCTTTTTGAGCTTTACCTCATTACGTTTGCAGCCCCGCCTCTGCTGCACGTTAGCCCCTTCCAATTGCAAATTTTACTTTCAGTCACAAAACTCCAATCAATCGGGATCTCTACAAAATCCGCAGCATTGAATGATATGCAATAAATATGCAAAACGAAAATGAAAACACGAAAAAAGAGAAGATAATTTAAAATTCGACAGTGTTTGCTGTCCATTGTTGTTGTTGCCTTTGCTGTTATTGTGGCTGTTGTCAACAGTCATCAATTATGCACAGACACACACACATACACTCATGTAAATACACATATGTATGTATTGCTATATATATAGGCTTAGGTCGGTCGGTTACCAATAGGAAACGGGGCAGCACAAGTGTCGCTGTCGCCGGATGCGTCCAACTAACTAAACTATGCAAATTGCTTATTTTATGGCCCGGCGAGGGGGAGTGCAAGGGCGCAAACCCTTTTGTTGCCGGCAAGGATAATGCTGGGTAACAAGGACAACGCTGCTTAATGGCACAATTTGAGCAACTAGCTGGTTGGCTGGCTGGCTGGCTGGCCGGCTGCCTGGCTGCCTGGCTTACGGATGAGGATGCGGATATGTGAGAATTCAATGAAATGGAAACTAACAAAATAAAATTGATGAAAAAAGAGCAGAACAGATAAAAAAAAAGAAAACACAGAAGCCTTTAAAGGACACTCACGCTGAAAGCGGGCATCGAAATCAGCGCAAATCAAACGGCGCAGCACAGGAAAAATTGGGCACAACTATGAAGTCCGGACTCGGGACCGGTGAAAAAAAGAAGCAAATGAAAAAGAGAAGAAAAAAGTAAAGCGTAAAACGGAAGCGCAGCGACAAAAGGGCGGCTGCCCCCGAACAACAAAAGATGCTGAAACGGGCCTTAGCCATGGACATGGAACAATGCCTCCGACGCGGCCGGAGATTGCAAGTGGGCGGCGACCAAGCAATAGAGAATCGAGAGCGAAGAAGGGAGAGGAGAGGGCATGCCTGGTCGGTTGGGCATGGCTGGAGCATAACTCGTGGCGGGCTTCCGTTCAATTTGAAGCCTGTTTGTTGGCCCAAGTAGAAGGAAAAGAAGCTGACTGCAAGAAACAAAAAACAAAAGCGGAAACGAGCAGTTGGCGGCCGATTGGAACAATTGCAGCGTTAGGCGAGCAACAACAACACTGTGAAGAAGGCGCAGCGGTAGCAAAAATTAAACAAACATGGCCAACGCTTCGAGCTGCTAGCTGCTTGCTTTTTGGCCGCCATTGTTTGAACTTATTATTGGTTCAGTTCGAGCAACAACAAACGCAATCATCGCATATCCTTTAGTCCCCCTGACCCTTCACATCCTCATCTCCACTAACTGACCAGCTGCTCAGCTGGGCTCGGACTGAGTTGTTATTGCCTTTGCTCATTGAATATCGCCTGATGCTTTGCAGTCACTTTCTTGATTTTCCACAATTTTCCTTCGTTTTCTCCACTTTTCAATATAATTTTGCGCTTTTTATACTCCGTACAAGACTCTTGCTGCAAAGGGTAGAATATTACTTATATAATTGGGAGTTCTTATAGAGAATACGCTGAGTACTTAGTACTTACCATTCAAACTAAGATTTGTGTTATCAATAAGAAAGTTTTTATATTTTATTAAACATTTTATTTAAAAGAATATTTTATCATATTTTGTTTAGAAAGTATAAGTATAAGTAGTTTAGGCTAGTTAAACTTATACTTAACATTAGATGTCACAGGTATATAACTTTTAATAACTTAGTTATAACTTGCACTCTAGCCATATTTCTGTAGGCTACAGAATTACGCATTCTTGTCAGCTCAACAATTTGTATGCCTCCCAAATACTGCAAGCATAGAACTTGAACACTTTCACTTGCGTGCAGGGTATCTTCTAGTATACTACTACACACATGCCCGCCCTTATTTGTCTTGCCTGCGCAGTTGGCATGTGAGCGTATATAATTTGTAAAAATTATTTGCCTTGCTGTCGTCAGCGCCGTTGTCGACGCCGGAAAGAAAATATTTTTTCATCATTGCATCGCTGAGCCAGGGACAGCCCAGGGACAGACTTGCGACAGGGACAGGAAGCGTTGCGGTCACCGCCTCCAGCAAAAAATAAAAAAAAAAAACAAAATGAATAACAAAAACAAAAAGGGAAAAGGGTTAAATTTTAAATTAAGCAGACTTATTGCAGGCTGTGGCCCTGCCCTGGATGCGATTGTCCAGCGCTTTAATTGGCAGAAGTGCTGCAGCGGTGGGACTTTAATTGGACAAAGATGATTGTCGGCTCGATGCTTGCCAGAGCTTCGTGAGTGTGCCACTGGCAAGTGTCATTTTATGTGCTCAGCCATTCGGCAACAGTGAAGTGTCTAGAAATTAAGTATACGCACAGGTGCCAGAATAATATCTATTCAAAATATTTACTGCATTCCCATAATTAAGGTCTGCCGCTTGCACTCTGCACTTGAAAGCCATTCCAGAAACTTGCAGATAATTTCATGCTTCGTCGCCGCATCAACTTGAACTTTGGACATTTGAAGCTTACTCAGCCACAACACAAGCAACGATAAAACGGACACTCCTTTAGGGGCCAGCTTAAGCTGCACAAAACCAGAGCGACTGCACGATGCCAGCCATTGGCTAGAAGGAAAATAATATATTTTAAAGAAAAAGAAGACAGTTTTCAAATACTCTTTTTAAGTCACATAGATCTTAACTGAGATTTTTTATGGATTTCACTTTACCTTATCGTATAACTTTTTAGATACTTTAATTATTAATTAATAACATTATCATCGAAATAATCTTATTGCTGAAAAACACTATAGAAAAGCCGAAAATATATGGAAAAATTATTGCGGAAAAGGAACAGATCAAATGGAATAAACATTAATCATATTTATAATAAAGTATTCTTATCCTGTCAGCTATAGAATTTATATTTTTTTAAATTTTAACACCTTGTAACGAAATTCACCCTTGATTAGAACGAAAATAGAAGCAGTAGGAAAAATCAGAGCCTTCCACTGACGCATAATTTGTAATGGGCCGAGAAATGCTGCCAGATTTTAATGCTGGCTTGAAGGACAGCAGACAAAATGGAGATAGGCGAGCACTGAATGACTACGGCCAACAATGTTCATAATGAGAGCAACATCAATGACCATGACCAAGCGGCAGGCAAGTGGGCGTGGGCAAAGTGAGGGAAAACTGAGGGGGAAATGGAAAAATGTTCGAGTCCAAGCGGCTGACCAAAAATCATAAGCGGCAAAATGTCGGAGGCAGCGCGCGTAATTGGAAATGATGCTTCAGGTCTCAAGTTGCGTGAAGCATTATGACACCTCCTCCCAGCCTTTGCACCAACCGCATCTCCCTCTCACAAACAGAAAAACTGATTGCTTTTGTTGTTGTAGCCTGACTGACAAACGCGCTGGCAGGCACGAGGTTGACGCTGATGATGGTTGACGGCTGTGATAACGCGTAGCCGCTAAATGAATTGAATGCGATGCCTTTTAGCAGAGATTAAACAGCAAGAGCAACAGAAACCAGGCATTAGCATCAGCATTAGCATCAGCATCAGTTTGCTTGCAAGCTATATCTATATTGGACGAATACTTATGCAATGCACTGTGCTACAAGTAAGCGAAATGTTTGGTATTATAATCAATGCTGCGAATCGGTTGTACAAGAAACTGAAGTATGTAAGCAAAAACAGTTTGACCTAATGTAAAACATTTCTAAAGAAGAGTTAGCTCTGAAGCAGGAATAGCTTGATCCATAATTCCTTTCATTGATCCAAAGATACTAGATTATAGAGACAAAATATATTAATATATATATTATAAATTTTCAATTATACATGCGGATAGAAATGGATATGAAAGTTCAAATTAACAAACTCAAGCTGAAAATAGAGACTGGGCTTAAGCCATGCTGGACTTTGGACTTGCAATTACGATTGGAACTTCAATTAAAAGTTTTATTTATCATTTTAAATAGATAAATAATTTCACTTGAATTGAAGTGTAGTTCTGTAGGATAGTGTTGCGCAGCAAGTATGGTAGATATTGCAGTTGTGCTCAGGCCTGACAGTTGTGGGCGCGTTGTTGTTCTTGGTGGCCAGCTGTGATGCTGCGTATTAAGCCTGGAAATGCCATTTCATCTTTTTAATTGAATTTTAATTTGTTTAGAATGCGCTTAGAGCTTCACACCAAGTGGCTGTTGGCTGCTGGCTGCTGGCTGCTTGTTGCTGGATTCTGGCTGCTGGTTGGTCTGGACCTCGTCGTAGCACTTCAATTAATTTACTATGCGAGTGGGCCAAGTTCTAGTTCTGTTGTCTACACTAGCTGGCAGCTTTTCACAAATCGATTAAATTTAATTTGTTTTCTTTGCCGGCATTTTATGCTGCGTGTCATCACCATTTTTCCAGCGGTATTTGTTTTTTTTTTAAGTCCGTTGCCATTTTCCTTTTACTCTTCTTTTTACCGACCGTAATTTCATAATGAGTTGACTTAATGCAGCCCACTGCTGAGGGAATTTGTTTTGCACGCTGCCGTCGAGCAGCAAAATTGTTCACGCGAACATTAAACAATAATGAAAATGCCGAACTAACACATAGTAAACGTGATTATGCCGGAAATTTGTATAAGTCTCAAATTAAATTTAGCCGCCTATTTTTTATTAGTTTTCCTTTTGCCTCAGAGACCAGTATCTGTACCTAGCAACGTTTGTTGATTTTATTTTCACGCAGTAATTGAAGTAATTTGAATTTTCTCTTCGGCACGAAAAGTTCTATTCGGTCAGGCGCTTTAAATCATTTTAGGTTCATAGCTGCAAGCGATTTCCTTGCCTTTCCTTTTGCTTTCATTTGTGTTTTTTTTTTTTCGTACAATTAAAATGCTGGCACTCGAAATGCCAAAATAATTATGAGGAAAGGCACTGCAAAACAAAAAACAAAAATAAGAAAATAAAAAGAAATATGAAAAATAAGCATATTATAATGATGTCCGTTACTGTGAAATTAATTAAAATTTATATTTAGTTAAATTCTTGTTTTGACGGACCGCACTTGCCATGACTACAAAAAGTGTAAACGAAAATAATTTGATTGTGCCAAAAATCTTTGTTGAGTATTTATGCGTTGAAGCTGTTTGTTGTGTTTTAAGCTAACGGTAATTGTTTGGCAAGCTACGAATAAAATAACACAAAATATTGTAATATTATTTTAATTAAAAAAGGTTCTACTAAGTGCTTCACTAAAAGACCTTGTACGCGAATGGAATATATTATTTTTTTAATATTTCAATATATATCAAAAAACTATTTCTTATTTATAATATACAAATTTCAGAAAAATTATAAAAAAAAATGAATTTAAATTAAATTAGTAAACTTATTTTTTATTTTTTTAATTTTTTTAAAAATGTTTTGCTAATAGTAAGAATATTTAGTTTTGAGCCTAAGCTGCGACATTAAAAAAAAACAAATATTTAGCATTCAGGAATTAACATTTATGAACTGTCAGAAAGCTCAGCCAGTCAACTGCCAAATCAGTAAACAAAATGAGCGCGTGCCCCGGAAAACGCACAAGACAGAGCGAGAGAGAGAGAGAGAGAGAGAGAGAGAGAGAGAGAGAGAGAGAGAGAGAGAGAGAGAGAGAGAGAGAGAGGATGACGGGCGCAAGGCGAATTTGATGCTGCAGGATAAGAGTCCGCTAAGGTGGGAAAGTTGGAAAACCGACTGACTTTGCATATTTATCATATGAAAAATTAAATGCAAACTTTTTGTTTTATCCCATTTTTTGTGCGGGAAATTCGCGCACGTTGCGTTTGACATGTGTGACAAAATGTCAAAAGGAAAACACACAAAAAAAAAGGCGAAACCGAACAATTCAAACAAAATTTAAGCTGAAATAAAAGCTACGTTTAAGCTTGTACTTTTCTCGCGTGCATGGCGTATCCGCAATTTTTGTCTCTGCTCTCTATATGTAGGCAAATGTCTGTGTGTGTGTGTGTGTGTGTGGGGGGGCTGGCTCCTTTTTATTTAATAGCTGAAATTCAGGTTGTGCTGACAGCTTTTGCCTTTATATGCAGCTCGCGTATTTGATGCAAAAATCTGCGCCAAAATGTTGAATCCTCCTACCACACACGACTATGTACACAAGGACCTGTGTTGCTGCTGTGCATTTGCATTGTGGCCTTGCAGCAAATGTTTCTGTCATTACTGAATACACAGCCAGCTCTTCGCTCTCCATAGAACAACGCACCCAGGGCAAAAACAAAGATATTTTCACCAAAATGTCGGCAAATTAAATGTAATTTCTTTTCATTTCGTTGCTGCTCTCGAAAACCCACTGCCCTTACTCTTGATGGACTCTGCTCTCTCACTTTCTCTTCTTCTCTCTTTCACTTTTGTGTAGCACGTGGCAAGCTGTCGTGAAGCAAATTGCCCGAATGAAGTTGCAACATGCAACGCGGCAGCCGCATGCCATGAAATTAAGTTGCAAGCTCCAGGATTTGCTTTCAACTTTCACCAAATTTGCTCTGCTGCATTTTCGTCTTACTACACACAGACACACACACACATACACTTTAACACACATTCAGGAAAGGACCTTTAGTAACTCAGTAAGGTACTTCGTTTCCCCCGATGCTAAACACGCGTTGCTGTCGTTTCTTCTGGGCTCTTGGCTGTGCTCGACTATTGTCACGCTAATGCCAGCAGCTTTGTCCTGTTTAATGTGAATATATCTGGCATGTCCTTTAACTTGTCATGTTATAGTATAAAACTTAAAGGAGATAACTTTTTACTTTTGGATATTAAGAAAATACTTTGTTTTTTTAACTTGGGCCCTTTTATACCGTGAACACATGGTAAATGAGAATGTTTTCATATATAAACTTCATGCTAATTGATTGTGAAGATGCGAGTTCGAATCATACGTGGTATATGTGTAAGTATGCATAGAGAGACGCAGATCAGGCGTGTATTCAGAGTATCTTCTTGTCGAACAGTCCCGATTACACCCTTCAAACTTGCTTTCTTTCCAGTTTGTATAAGATATGTTTTTAAAAAATATTATAAAACTAACTTTCTCTAAGTATATTATATATTCGTAAAGGATTGGCTATCACACAACAATGTCTTTTGTTATGCTTAAGTAATTACGCTGTCGCTTCCCATTGGCAGTTAACGCACAATTTTCCTGTCAGCCTCGCAAATTGCTGCGTGTGGCAGGATAAAAAAAGCGCTGCATCATAACTGACAGTTCGCATAAATTATACATGCACCGCCATTCGCATGCCTCGACTTGACCCTATAAAGGGCAACCGAAGATGCCATCGTGAGGCAAACGGACGCGCAGCTAGCTGACCGCAAGTGAAAGTGGACCATATAAAATGATTAAGTTGCAAGTGAAAATAATTCTATGGATTTTTATAATTTCGGCAACACTTTTATGTGGCGCGCAAATTGAAAACATAAATTCCAATGAGCTGCTCGCCTTCGAAGACTTTCTGCGTGCCCAGCACTTGAAGCATGCTCTGCTCCTCGGCACCGCACTTGAACCCGGACCCAACTGCACCGGGCAAATTGAAAACTATAAGAGATTGTTCGCCAACTATAGAATGCAGTTTTTTACGCCCCAAAGGGGCGTACAGTTCCGGGAATTGTTTTACTACGCGGCGCCACGTACAGCGCTGCTAGTGCCGGCCTTTGGGGATGAGCACATCAAGCGCTGGGTCTACGAGGCGGCGTCCGCGGAGGGTTTCTTCAACAATAGCCAGGCTTGGTTGATGCTGGGCAACAGTCATACAAATCGCTCAGACGAGCTGATCATTAGGCAGCACTTGTCTGCGTATAACATAAATATCGATGCTGACATAACCGTGGCAATGCGGTCGCCACAAGCGAGCAAGTGAGTAGAGCAGCGGGCGGCGTCTAATAGAACACACAGCATTGAAAACAGTCACAAAAAACTCTTAATTGAGTAGACTCATTTAGACGAACTGTATTAAAAAACAAATGTATTTATATTTATTTAATAGTATATATAATTCATAGCAAACGGCTTAACTATATTTGTTTTGAATAATTGTATTTATATATTTTTTTAATTTATTTATTGTGTTTTATTTCCCTTAAAAATTTTGTACATTCACATAAAGCGTATGGTATAGAGTTGTTATTTACAGGGGTAGCTGATTGCATTTCAACTAAGTTATTTACTATTTTTATAGTTAAGGTTTTGTGTTTTTACAATACTTTGATAAGCAAGGAAAAATATGGGATGAAAACCTTGATTTGCCTTAAAGCTAACTTATAAGAATATAAACAGCTTATATATTTCTGAACAGTTCAAACTCCAGTGGATAATTTGGAGCAATATTATTTATTTTAATATTAAATATATTAAATTAATTTGTAAATATAAATTTTTACCATTAAAGCGTAGTTATAGACAGCTTGAATTCGCTTATATTATTAAAAAGCCATTTAATAGTTATCCATACAAAAAATCACAGTCAGTCCAACTATGCGTATGGGTTATATTTGTCACTTATATTAAAGTACTATTCTATTTTATAATTTTCTTTTAACTCTTATTAAGTTTAGCAACCAAAAACTACAAAAAATTTATTAAATCTTATATTTTAATTAATTTGATAGAAATTATTGTTTATTTTACTATCAATATCAATCAGCCTTTACAATAAAATCTGTCATACAATTGCTTGCAGTCAAAGCTGGTTGCTGTACGATGTCTACCGGCTGGGTCAGCAGACGCCGCTAAATGTAGAGCTCAAGGGGCACTGGAGCCGAGCTGCTGGATATCAGCTCGGGGAGAACTATCGAGAAAGCTGGATGCGACGCCGCAGAAACCTGCACAACATTACGCTTATAGGCAGCACGGCGGTAAGTTGCGACAAGTACAAAAAATAAATCAAAGCTCAACTATCAATGCTTAAATTACAGTTAATCGAGAAGCCTGCAGGCATGGACGATCTGAGCTATTTGGGCAATGATAGAGAGCTGCTGCAACTGGATCCAATGCAGCGCAAAACATATCAGCTGTTCCTGCTGATGGGGCGCATGTATAACATGAGGTAGAAGCTACTTTTTTTTTACAGTGATTGAGTTAACTTCCTTCCATTCGACCAACAGCTTGGAGGTGCGCTTTCGCAAGACTTGGGGCCAACTGTTGCCCAATGGCAGCTGGTCAGGCGTGATGGGCCACATAATCAGCAGTGAGGCACACTTTGCCATCTGCCCCATCCGATTTGTGACCGAAAGGCATCGCTATATACAGTACACGCCTGCGTTGCATACCCAATTGTAAGTTTTGATTATGCTAATCACATTCTGCTGCATAAATCAGTTTCGAGATGAGTATCAAAGGACATATTCATATTATTTACCAAGGATAGGTCTTAATAATAAGTTGTTGTTGGGTTGAAAAAATTTGTTGGATAGTGTAATATGCTCAACTTCCACTTCTTCTCCCTCTGTGGTGCAGCATCCATTTTCTGTTCCGTCATCCACGCCGCAACAGCATACGCAACATTTTCTTCGAGCCGCTGAGCACTGAGGTGTGGTGGTGCGTCCTGGTTCTAATGGTGGGCAGCGCGTTATTGCTAGTGCTGCACATACGGCAGGAACAACGAGTGCAGAATCCAGCGGGCCAGGCTATGGAGCGACCAGTGTCCCTAGTGTGGTTCACCATACTGGAGACGTACTTGCAGCAGGGCCCCTCAACGGATCAGTTCCAGCTGCCATCGACCCGACTGCTGATTAGCGCCAGCTGCATTTTCAGCTTCATGCTAATGCAGTTTTACGGCGCCTTCATTGTGGGCTCCCTGTTGTCGGACATGCCACGCAGCATTGTCAGTCTGCAGGCGCTTTATGAGAGCGGCCTGGAGATTGGCATGGAGGACATTGCCTACAACTTTGAGCTGTTTACCAACACTAGCAATCAGCTAGTGCGCGATGTTTATAGCCAGCGCATCTGCCGCAATCGTCCACCCAATATCCTGTCCATCGAAGAGGGTGCGCAGCGCATCAAACGCGGCGGCTTCGCTTTCCACACGGCCATCGATCGTCTATACCGTCTGCTCAACGAACTGCTTGACGAGCGGCTGTTCTGCGAGCTGCAGGAGATTATGTTCAGCCCGCCCTATCTGGGTGCCTCCGCTATGCCGAAGAGCTCACCCTGGCGCGAACATCTCAACTATGCGATTCTCTACCTGGGTGAGACGGGTCTGATAGCCTACAATGACCGAATCTGGACTGTGCCCCGGCCTGACTGTACGCTCTTCAAGGACGCCGAGGTGGAGGTGGACCTAAAGCACTTTGCACCCGCACTCTTCACACTAATCCTGGCCATGCTGGTCAGCGCGTCGGTGTTTCTGCTTGAGCTGTTCTTCGGCTGTCTCAAGGCACGAACCATGAAACCTGCTACCAGAGGAGGAAAAATTATGCTTTTGCACCTTTAATGTTCTAGTAATAAAAAATGTGCTTTAATGTTAGCTGACAATGGAAGCAGGGCAAAAATTAAAAATTCCATTAAGTTGCAAACACTTGCAAGGAGTCAGGCAGCTGCACAACTTATGTTATCTACATCTAAGCGCACTTTTAATTCAGACTTAATTATCAGATGCTCCGAACCGCCAACTAGCTGCAGTAAATGGCAGTAAGTTTTTATTAGCAGACAAGCTTTTAAGTTGGCTTAAAGTGTGGCATATTAAGTATGGGAGCTAACTGAAGAGTCAACTGGGAACATGCTGACTAAAACTTGTTTAGCACCTCTTTAACAATATATCAGTCATTCTAACAAGTACGCAATAGTAATGCATTACAGTATAATATTTTAAATTTATTTGCATTCAAGTTATTTTAATTTATTTTTGCAAAATTTTAAAAAATGTCAAGAGTATTTAATATTAATATTGTCTTTAATTAAAGCTACAGAAATAATGATTTTCTCGCTCTCCCTCTGTCTGTCTCTTTATTTCATCCATTTAATATTCCCAGCAATTTTGTGTAATAATCAGAGTTATTATTGCAAAATAATCGTATTAAAATGCAATTGACGATTCTCGCGCAATCTGACCTTATAAAACTGAATGGTTATGACCATGTCTATTAGTGCATTGCCAACGGCTGGCATAACCTTCAATTAAATTGTCATAATGTGTGACAGACGGTGTCGAATACATAGTGACATACTGCATATTGCATTTGCTACGCGTCTTGATAGCTTCATTTGAGTCGCGACTAACTGTAATTGAGGCTCATTATAGCCGGCAGCCACCAATAAAAGAGCGCCCGCCTTGGCTGCCAATGCGTTCTAATGCAATTTGTGCATATTATATCTGGAGCAGGCAGCAGACTGCCTTGGATTGGGCCCCGAGGTAATCAGGTTAAGGCAGCTCATTAGAAATGTTGGTCTTGCAGGCGTGGCAAACTAAGCAGGCAACCAGGGAAAACAGAAAATATGTCAGAAATATTGTATATTCAAATATCATTTGATATACCACTTATGTAATCATATTTATATCCTGAACACATTGAAAATGGGAGACTAGGGTAAAATGGTTTTGGTAAAGTGTATGTAACATGCAGAAGGAGGCATGGCATCTCTTAAAATTTATATATTCTTGATCAGGACGACAAACTGATACCATTTAGCTCTGTCCATCTGTCTGTCTGTCCTTATGTATGAACGCGTCGATCTCAGACCCTAAGAATAAATAATCGGTACTCCCTGGATCTAGGGTCTAAATTTTCTAAATTTTGCACTTAGTTTCATGTATATTTTATACAATTTTGATTTTTTTTTTTATTGTGTTTTACTTTTTTATGTATGCATGCATAGATACAAACAATGGAATATATAGGTTGGTGTTCAGGGCATTTCCTATTCGGGCAACCTGACTAGAGCGCTCTTACTTATTATTAGTTATAAATATTGTCAAGACCACGTCTTTAATATCAAAATATATATGATTACTTATATTGCATCGCAATTATTAATTAGAAACTAAAATATTTCTCTGGCCTTGGCACACTTATTGAATTTCTTTTACATAGCTTCATAATATAATAAAGGAATTTATATTCCATCAATTATCGTAAGGGAATTTCTCTTCATGTAAACATTAAAATCTTTGCTGTATCTAATTGATGTCCTTTTATTTGCTCAGCCTTTAAAAGTAATTTATCAGAATCGATTTTGCAACGAGCCAACGAATTGATGGCTCTGCTGATTGAAATACATATACAACTAATAATATTAGCCATATATTCCATTTCTGACTACTCTTTGCTATTCCATTGTATCCCACTCTATATATATATTTTATATATATATATATTCAGTTGTCTTGATGCCTCTTTTTGCTACACACGTCAAATTATGCAAATTTACAACATGATTAAGTTCATCTCTGGGCCTGGTCCTAGGTCTCTGTTTGTTTTGCAATTCAAATGAATTTGATGCTGCTCTTCAAGCGTCCTTTTCAGTCCCCTAAGAACCCAAATCTTGTCTCTCTCTCTCTATCATTCTGTGTGTGTGTGTGTGTGTGTGTGTGTAGGCATTTAACTATCTATTTGGCTCTGGCTCTGTTTTATGCCTGTCGAAAGCAACTCCAGCCTTGCTTCTGGCCCCTCGCTTGTTATATAAATTCGTGGCATTTGTTCTCGTTGGCCAAAGTATCAATTGTTGAGCATTTATTTATGCCTAGCTGTTGTTGCTGTTGTTGTTTTAGATGTTGATGTTGATGTGCCCTGTCTGCATTTGGCCTGTGCATGTAGTTTATAGCTTATGCTTATAGTTTGGCCGTCGTTTAGCCCAATGCTGAATGAATTTATATTGTTTTTCAAGTGTTTAAACGGCTGGTCCGGCCAATGGTGCGTATGCGTAATACTATTTTAAGCACAACTAATTTGATGGCCTATAATGCTGTGCCTATTCCAATACCAATTCAGTTTCAGAGATGCTGCATGAGCCCAAGGCCGACAAAAGGTTTTAAGTTATCGGCCTTGAAGAAATCCCATCGATGAAAGTAGACATTTCTCTGAATTAATTCATTTAATTGCTATACATGGATCTAATTGAATTGCAATATAAATTCTCAATATTAGGCATTCTAAAACTTGATATTTGCTTGTGGTTTGGCTTTCACACAATTTTAATTTATTTACGTAATCAAACATTGCACAAAATCTGTTCAAACTGTAGAAAATCAAAGTTAATTGCTGTAATGCATTCAAGTATACATTAATAAAAGGAACGCAGAAAAGAAATAGATCGAGTTGTTACTACCCTAGGAAGTGAGATAAAAACAATCTGCAATATTTTCTCAATTTACGCTGTCTCCGTTTACTAGAGTCCCAGCCCAGCGCTGCCCAGCTCTGCTTTGCCATTTACCGTCCACTCCGATTTGTGAGTGAGAAAAACTTGAACAACTTTTGCGCTACATTTACGCGGCTTCCCTTACTCTTCCTGTGACCCTCTCCTTATTCCCTTCTGTCACTCTCTCTCTCTCCCTCTCTGTCTCTCTCTGTCAGTCTCTGTTGGTCTCGTCCTGCTGCCATTGGGGCTGTGCTTTGGTTGTAGCTCGCTTGTGTTATGTGCTTATTATAAAATAATTAAGTCCTTTAGGAAATTATAGTTCTTGTTGCCTTTACTTTTGCCATTGCACTTTCTCTCCAATTCGTTTCTTTGTACTTACTTTTGTTGTTGTTGTTGTTGTTGTTGCTTTGGTTTCATGTCTCGCTTCAGACAGTGATTTCTGCGATTTCATATTTTCCACATTTTCTTTTTATTATTTACGAACAAATCCTTTTTGCAAGTCAGCAGAGAAAATTTAATTTTCAAAGTCTCAATGTGACTCATTCTATAAAGGATTCCATTAAATATTAAACAAATATTTCTATTTAATTCCGCTAATCAAAATGTCATATTCTGTGTAATCAAATTTTATATATTGTATATTAAATTTATTATAATCAAACCTTCGAAAAGCACATATTTAAACTTAAATACAATAAAATACTTTAAAAACTCATAATCGAATTAAATCAATAAGTTTTCCATCTACTACGCCAGAGAACTTACTCCAGCCACATGAAACAGTGTTCAGTATGTCTGTATCTGTATTTGTGTTTATCTGCTGATTTTGGCATTTGAGTAATTTATTGTATATCTAATTAATTTGTGCTGTCTACGTAACTTTTGTTAATTCTCTCTGCTGTCTATGTCTGTCTGGGCATTTACTTAATGGCCCAACCGCAATTCTATGGCCATATCTTTATTAAAGTCGAACCCTAAATCAGTTAACGGTGCTCATGCATGCAGTGTTGCTGTATCTGTATCTGTATCTGAATGTCCATTTGAGACACTAGCAGACAGGAAGATGCATAGGCTAGCCTACGTCACATAATCTATGGAATGTGTTGCTTCACTTAAATTTATGTATGGCCAGCTAAAAATGCACTTTAAAAGTTCAGACACGGTCCGGGGATCACATCCGTATTTGCCATGCCAAGGGATATGACAAGTGTTGGTCAACTATAAGCAGAATGTGGCGCGGCAGCCACAGCCACAGCTACAGCAACTGCCGCTCCAAAGGGACACTTGATAAATGCCCCCATGATACATGAACATCAACAGCAACAACTACTAGAACAGTGCGCAGAAAAAACAGGGCTTGGCTGGAGCATGTGAAGTGTGAGGTACATAAGCAGGCGGTTAGACTGGAGTCCACTCCTGACGGTTGCTGCTACCGCTTGAAACACATGTCCACTTGAAGTGTGAACAGCGCTATTTTAGAGTGAGCTCATATAACGCTGGACGGCTTCAAATGGGTTGAATAGAGAGCCAAAATATCCACGCGCTTATAACAGTCTAATTAAACATGTTTGCATATCAGTTTCAGCTCATAGTGAAATGCGGAATTTACCAAAAAAATGTAATATTCAAAACTTTTTAATTGGTTTATGAATTTTATTAGTTGTTTTAATAAACCATTGCATACTTTTACGATGTGCATCATATTCCATAACATACTTTTCGGCTGCATGATCAAATTACTGCAGCAAATGAAGCAACAAGCAACGCATGTATTGCTGTTGTTGCTTAAGCACACAGCTGCACTGTACAGTAAACACTGAATTTTGATTATAATATATTTCTCATACTTCAATAGATTCAAATATCAATTCGAGAAAATATCGTCTTTGATTGAACGCAGGTTTTGCTCGAGCTACTATCAGCAGCAACATGTCCAATGAACGCAGTATTCTCTCAGGCCAAGACAAGTCGAGCCATCTTAAATATTTGCATTAGTATACTCTTAGCCATATTAGAGCTGGCATGCTGTGGCTTTAGATAATGTATACACAGCGCGCATCACTTGCAGCGCTTATCGCTTGGCAATTATCAAATTATCCAGGGTACACAAGCCATCGCGCTCAAGCTTGGAATGAGCAAACAAGCCTGGCAAATGGAATTAGCATGCAAACTAATTCAATCTTTGCTAGGCATTGACTGCACCCACTCCACGGTTACATAGCACTCATTCTCGAGTTGCTTTTAGTCAATCCAGCTGATAGTTGTCTGCCAGGTGTGTGTGGCAGTGTGTGTGTGCAGTTACCTGCAAGGAATTGCAGCACTCAGGCAAATTGTTTGCACAGCAGCAACAACTACAGCCACAGCAGCAAGCGGTAAACAAAGGCGCAGCGCGTTGGTCCTCGAACGTGACAAGGATAATAAGCGCTAACAGGCAGCTGCTACTGCTGACCTGTTAACTGAATTGAAAGCATACAAGCCGCGATTCACGTCCAAAATCACACTGACCAACAAAAACGAGCCTCCAATGTTGCACATCACTTGGTCAAGTTAATGAAACGTAACGCAAAATGCAATTAGGCCTCCGGCATAAGAGCTACAAATTAATTCCGCACTCACAACTGCTCGTTCGATGCGAGGCCAAAGAGCAATCAATTGTAGGCCCAAAAATGAGCCCGACAAAATCGTTAATCAAATTAAAATTTATTTACCATTTAGCTGCAAGCAACGCAGCTAACAAATTTATCATTCGCCCCATTCCATGAACAAAACAAAACAAAACTAACAACATGTGAAGAGTATCATAAAGCTGTGCTAGAGATGAGCGCGTGCCATGCCAACTGGCATCGTGCACAAAGCAAATATCGCTTTAATTATTATATAATTTTAACTCATTTTAAAATTCTCATAGTCTTATTATTGATTTTCTCAAAAACGTATTTAGAAAGGGATCATGCACGAGCTCAACTCTATCTTGAAATCTGACTGCATCTGATATTGCATCTACATCTGTAAGTTTATATGTATTTGTATCTATGTGGCCATGTAGTTCGAAATGTATTGTATGTATGTGTGTGGGCTGCCTGCATGTGGTGTGCATAATTTGAAAGCTTAGTTTTTGGGTCTTTTTGGTGTCGGCTTTGGTTCGGTCTTTGGGTTTGGGTTGCGTTCGGGGTTTGTTCTCTGGACGTTTTTCGTTTGTTTGCGTCCAGTTAGCGCATAAATTTCCATGACAATTGCCTGTTGTTCGACGTGCATTGTGAATGACATTGTTGCTGTTGTTGCTGTTGACATTTTGCCATTTTAATTAGGCAACATCCTGTCAGCTGCAGCTGTCCGTTTGTCAGCCATTTGCTTTGATTATGAGCATGCCAGCTCTGATTTAAGGTAGACGTGGTGCGCACTAACTAACCATGTTCAGCTATTATAGAGTCATTTTGTTTTCATTACAGTAATATTAAGCTGTATTAGCCGTATATTTCCCCTACTATTTTTGGAATATTTTAAAATTTTATTGAATAATGTAAAAAGCAGCTTTTTGGTTAAGCCCGCAGCTGCTGTCAATGCTACCAAATAAATTAAATATGCCACATACCACTAGAGTCCGTTTCCGTTAATGCTTCACACACACACACACACATATATATATATACCTGACATTTGTGTGCATATTTTACTTGCTAATTTCGAAAACCTTTTTATTTGCAACAACAAACTTCTGCATCCGCCAAAGCACACAAACACACACATATGAGCACACACACACAGGCTCACGTACACTCAAAATATTTGTCAAAGCCCGTGCAAACACTAATGCAAAGAGACCCACATACACACATACACACACTGAACAGACGACCACGCCATCGCTTCCGTTTCCGCCTTTTTTCAGTACACGTGCGTGTCTGCGGCTCCTGGCATGCGTGCATGTAGTATGGCTGTAGGTGTGTGCGTGAGGTCCGCCTGTTGACAATTTTGCGGTAAAATGCAGCCAGCTTCACGGCGAGCTTAATAAATTGCAACAACTTTGCAGTCGGACGCGAGCGTCTGCATAATACTCGTTCGCGGCCCAAAGTCAGTTAAACTCTTTGAAATATAAATAAAATTGAAACAATTGTGCAGAAGGTCAATAGTGATATAGATCAAAAATTGGGAGAGTTAGCAGAATTATAACAGGAAGATATGAGACTTCATTATGTCATGTCATATATTTTGTATATTCCAAACTTCAAGTTTCTGGCTTCACATGGACAGTCCGATAGACGAACATACAGACGGTCACTAAGTCGGACATAGTATCAAGCTCGCCTGCGCTTGAGCTTCTTCATACGAAACACAATCTGTCTTTTTGTCAATGTAGACTTCTGTCTATTTTAACAAAGGTATAAACTGATCATCGAACCTATGTGAAAATAGTTCTTATCTTGTTTTATATATTTTAAATAAACAAAACAAAACTTTCAAATAGAAAGTCCTAATCAAGTGTTTAAAAGTAGATAATTAACTCAAAGTTATCTTCAATAGATTATGAGTAATCAGTTCAATTGTTTTCTTAATCAACTTATCTTCTTCTCAGATTATAAAGATCAAGTATATTTATAAGATAAATTTAGCTTTGTGTTAATTAAATACAACATTCTAGTTGATATATGACTTGTCACTTCAAGGAATTATTATATAAAATTAAGCTTCTACATAAATATTCATTTTAAATGTTATTTATAGAACTATTTCCAACATTTCTTATTCAACACGCTTTATATTATATACACAGTACTTAATATTTCAAGCCCAGCATTGCGTACATGTCCGACAATATGGTCTGCTTTCTAAATACCTAATTAGTTCATGTAATTCAGTTTATTTCAGCTGCAACTTCGTGTGCGCACGTGCCACCTGCAACTAGACTTGGGTGGACCAAATGGACGGTGCTACGTGCGTTTAACCCTTTCATATGTTAATTCCATTTGTGAGGATAATTTCTTTAAATTGCTTGTCAAGTCGTTGAAAATGTTTGCTAGCTCTCCAATTATTTATTTAATTGATTTAAAATGTAAAAAAGAGTGACAATAAATTAAGAACATTATTCGCTTTTAATTATAAGTTCATAGTAAAAGATAGTTGGGAGCAGCTTAAAGCCACAAAAAAGCAGCATAAACTTGGAGCATTACTTCAATTTAAGCGTAGCAGGAACATAATTAAAAAGTGTTGCAGACAGCCAGCAGTGAAGGCGCATGTGGTACATACGCACAGCTAGATGCAGGTTGACACAGCCATATGCAACACTGGGGCAACAGAAGCGGCCCAAAGAAGCGGAAACTAAGTCAACAACTTTCCATTTTGTCAATGGCTGCTGCTGTGCTGCTTGGCTGAGTTGTTTGGCTTAGCTGGGCTCGTCCACTCCACCTCCTGCTCGTCTTCGTTCTGTAAATGACACACACTCTGCATATGAAACTAGAAATAATTTTTCAATTCACAAATGAAACTTTTCACACACACACACACACACACACACGTAGCTGCAGATCCGAGAGAAACTTTAAACTTTGCAAGCGCAGCTCCCCCAAAGGCCAGCGGCAAACCAGAAGGGGGTTGGGGAGCTGGTGGCTTTGTTGCTGCCCAGTTCAGTTGCAATCGTCATTTGCAATGTACTCTCTCCACTCTGCTGTGTATTTCTTGGTGTTTTTCAGCACTGCTGGGCTGCCTTTCCTTTTTGATGCCGCAAACTCCAGAAGGAAATTACAAACCGAAAGTAAACGCCAAGAGCGCAGACCCAGACCCAGACCCAGAGCCAGACCCAGGCCAAGAGCCGCCCCTACCAGACCAGTTTCCACTGGGTAGTTGTTGAGTGTCAGTATCATATCCTCTGCCAAAAGTGCAAACCAGCCCCCACTCCCCATACACAGCACCCTCCTGTGGCCCGACAACGAGTGCTGCTGCACATTACAAATGAATAATTTATGCGCGCGTTCAACTGCAGATGGATGGAGTTGAAGCAGCAACCAGCCACTCACAGGACAGGCGAGGAACGCGGCGAGGAATGCGAAACTGGAAGGGAGGGGTGGGGCAACTAACAACATAGTCCTGGTCAACGCCAAATGAGTTGTGGCAGCGTCTCGCTGGTGCCGTAAAAGCCAATGCCAGGCAGCCGGATAGCTGTTGCTTGGCATAAACTAAAATTTCAAGCCCCTCCCCTGCTATTCTGCTACGTGCTGCAGCTGAATGTGGCTCTGGAGGGGTGTGAAAATTATCTGCTTGCCACCAAAAAGTAGACGGAAGAAAGCATCAGCTCCAAAGTTATTAGAGCAAAATTTTTGCCTTTGCCTAAGTAATGGCCAAGTGCATATCTCTCAGCACATATTGAGTTATGACTTAATTGGATAAGAGCCAGCTATATATATATATATATATGGTATATATATATATATATATATATATATATGTATTACTCGTACCCAGTCAACCGCAAACTTTGGCTAAAAGTTTTGAAGACCTTCCTTTTTGGTAGTGGCCGCAAAATTTTGTTGTGGATTCCGTTCGGGCTTCGTCTGCCGTTGACTAAGTGAAGAAGTAGGCGACAGTTTTTGGTTAGTTGAAAGTCCTCGCGGCGAGTTTTAAGCTTTATTAATTGGACTATGACTTTAGCTCACTATTTGTTTTTTTTTTTTTTTTTGTTATACATATAAACTATGGATATATATTTACATATAGTATATATATATATACAATACATATATATATAAAATACTATATTTCAAAGAAAGTTTCTATTGTTAAAAAAAAAATTTAAATAACTTTTGCAATTAATTTATAATTGCTTATCACCATTAGGAAATTGAAAGAGATTGTGTTTTAATAATAATTTATTGTTTGTTTATCAATCTCTATTATTCTTTACTGAACCAATAGAATGCTCGATTGTTTCCAGGTCATTCGAAATTCCCGAAACAAGAATCCAGTTCATTTTTTCGCACTCAATCAATAGTTTCCCAAGCACAATTCTTATCTTATCTATAGAAACTTAAAAGTATTATAGCTCAAAAGTGATGCCACTAATGCAAATACCTCAGAGTCGTTTTGTTACAAAGTCTAATGCTGTTGACACAGTTGTGCTGGAAAAAACAACAACGACAACAGCAACAGCTACAGAAAATAAAAGAAATGGAAAAACGACAAACTGACAATACAATTTGTGCTCATTTCTCAGAGTGTACTATCTATGAGAGTGTCTGTCAGCTCTTGTCAATCTATATAACGTATACGCCCCTTTGGCGAAATGCCGCTTCTCGTTGTCGCTTGCCGTTCCGTGAATCACAGCAGCGCATATTGTTGTTGTCAATTTACAAACAATTCCATTGTCACTCTATGCACTCTATGTTGCCAGCACTGAACAGCTCCCCTCTAGACTCTATGTGCAGCAACATCAAACGTTGCCTTTGCTGGGCTGCAAACATTTTAATTTTTAATACAACACTCGCAACTCCCAACACCCAACTGGCAACTCTTGGCTCAATACACCTTTGAACAGCTTTAAATGGTTGCGCTCTCATTTTAATTCAATCTAACATATTTAAATTCTACAAAGACACAAAGCAGCTGCTTTGTGCAAGTGCAATTAGAGCTATGTAGTTCTCTTATTAGAATTCCAAATTGATAGAGGCATTAACATTGTATATTGATCTCAATTCAAGCCCGCAGCGAACTGCAGAGCCCAGCTGTAGTGCATTTGCATAAGAGCTCATGTCGTCATCTGTTTTATTTGCAAAACCATATATGTTGAATCAAACTTCTGACTCTATCAGAGGTGTCATTCTGGTATACAAAAATATTTTAAGTCAAATATACTAAATAAATGTTTTCTCATATGTACATATTGCTGATAAGAATGACAGAAAAAACTTTCCAACAGTAAGAATGCTCTAGTCGGAAGTACACAACGAGGAGATACCCTGAATATACGCTTCTTATATAGCATACACAGCAAACAACACCTACCGATACACATACACTGCGCACTTAATACAGTGACTGGGCTTTTCCACGGGAAAGAATTGATGTACTATCTCAATGAAAATTGTAGAGCGTAATAATAGCATCCAGATGTGTGTAACTTTTTTGAAAAAACACAAGTTTCTACTATATGGAATAGAATTTTGTTTTTTTTTTTTTTTGACTTAGGAGGAGGAAGGAATGGTATTCATAATCCTAAATATTTGTAATCTGTGTATTCACTGCTATGCTTCAAAATACAAATTACTTTATCGATTATTTTTGATAAGGAAATGGATTAACCTATCGAAAAAACAATGTGTTAGACTCTTAAACTCAAAGTCTCCAGTTTTGATGGCTTATGAGATAAAACTGAACTCACTAATAGACGACCGGACAGACATGATTAGATTGGCACAGGTCATCGTCCCATTAAAAATAAAAATACTTTATGGTGTCAGTCACTCCTCATTCTGTCTGTTACTGGCATTTTCAGAAAAACATTACTGAACTCCCATTCCCATGCATGATCAAATTTTCAGTAAAAGCAACTGGGCTCTCTGATGGAAACTTAACTCTCGACTAAAGTGTCATTGGCATCGGTACTCTGAAACCTGATCATATCGTTCTAAAAATTGGAACTGCGTTTTTCTCTATCTGTGAGGCTTTTTTTTATTATTATTCAGTCTTTCATTCAATTTAAAAGGGCTGCCTTTAATTTGAATTGAAATGGTAAAACCAGTTTTTTTAATCAATGGGTAGGCAACGAGTGTGCAATGAAACATTCAAGTGCGAAAAACTCGCTTTGAACAATTTTCTAACAAAGCTGGCAAAACGAAACAAACAAAAAAAAAGGGAACCGAAAAATAAAAAGCAAAGGAAAATTAAATTGAAAAACTATGAATTTAAATGGAAAGAGTGTCCAGTCCAGTGAGTGAATGTTTTGACGGCTTTGATCGACTCCGACTTTCAATTTGCAGACATAATATGAATGTGATAAAAATCTGAGAAGAATAGAAATATGCGAGCTCGAACTGACTCGACTATAAATTAGTGGAAAATACATACATTCCCCTAGTGTTTTCTATAATGAGTGGAACATAATTAAGTAAATGATTAATATATACAATATAATATTGAAATAACAATCACCTATTCATAAATTACTAATATTAAAAGTAATTATGCTTATTACTTATGATACCATCAACCACAACGAAGACACCAAAACACCCCTGCGAAACATATTTTATTGACTTTCAATTATATTATGTTTATTTATGTATTGTATGTATATTAATAAATATATTTATAATGCGTTTACGCCCCTATAATTGAATTATTATATATACATATATACAATAAAAAAATATCTGCAAAAAATATGCAAATAAATTGGAATATCGTGAGCAATGCAATCTTTGCGGTTCGATCGAAAGTATTTTCGGCATAATTTAGATTCAGTACGCAAACAGACTTTGATACGAACAGTCGACTAACAGTGCAACACAATAATATATCTTGTTCATCTCGACATCGAACCGAATTCCATGTTTCAAGTATTTCTAAGAGAGGTGTTTGGGATTTGCGTGGTACTACTCAGCCTGCAATATGGTAAGAAAAAACTCTTCATATTGACAAGTAAAATTTATCTACTCGGGAGTACCCGACTAGCAGATACTGTGAAACTAAATTTTCAAAGTGTATAAATAACATTCAGATATGCATATAGCAATGTGCGTAATCGTTTGAACCTACACAGGAAACTTGAAATCTCTTGCTTTTGTATTATTAAATATTTCCAGTCTCCAGCTTTTGTGGCTTACAAGATGGCTGAATTCCCATTTTCCATGGGTTCAGGATATGAAAACTATTGAATTCAATGTTTTTACAAATATTTACAGCATATGCCAAAGAAGTGGGGACGCCCAAGTGTGCCAAAAACAAATTCGAATGCAAGGATGGCGGGTGCATTGACAATTCCCTGATGTGCGATGGCTATACAAATTGTTTAGATGGCAGCGATGAGACATTTGAAGTATGCCACGATTTTAAGTGCGACCAATTTCGTTGCAGTTACGGCGGCTGCATAGATAATAGCAAGTTGTGTGATAATATAAATGATTGCTGGGATGGCACAGATGAGTACATTTTCGAATGTGGTAATGCAACAGATCTATACACTACTTTTATTCATGGTAAATGCATGTAAGTTTCCGAAAGAAAAAAATAAAAAATAATCAACTATGAGTACTCTAGTCGGGATGATACGACAAAGAGGTACCCGCAACCCCGCGCAGAGGTGCTATTCCTATTGAGTAAAGAGTGTGTGGGCATATGTTGTTTGCTATGTATGTATAAAAGAAGAGTAGAACGACTGAAATAGCTGATCTGTGCAGGGTTCACGGTATCTCCAATTCGGGCACCTTCGCCTAGAGCACTAATAATTCTAGCTTATTGATTTTTTACTTCTTTTTTTTTAGCGATGAGCCATACACCCAGTTTGAATGCAGAGAATCAAAAGAATGTGTGCCCTATGGCGAAGTGTGTGACGGCGTTGAGAACTGTCTCGATAGATCGGATGAAGCACTTGAGCTTTGTGTGGGCACCGTCTGTCTCGACGGCTCCTTCCGATGTTCATACGGCGCCTGCATTGCCAATACTGCGTCATGTAATCATTTAATCGATTGTCGCGATAGCTCCGATGAGATAGATTCCATATGCAGCAAAGGCTTTGGCGTACCGTGGTATATAGCTGTCTGGCAAAGACAGTCCACACCAAGACCAGCCACAACTACCACCACCACGAGCCGGACACCAAACACGGATGAGAAAAGCTGCAAGGTGTTCGGCTCTAACGTGCGTCTTAAAACTATGTATAATGGTCTACCGTATTTGGGCGATGGAACCGTGCCCCATCTGACGACTGTGAGACTCAGCTGCAGCCATAATTTTCTGCGCCTGGGCAGCGATGTGAACACATGCGACAACGGCGAATGGAAGGCACCTTGGGTTGAATGCATTAAAGGCTGTAAGAGTAGCACGATCACAAATGATCGCAGCATCGAAGCCGTGTGCACTTATGAGAATGAAATCGTCGACTGTTCTACATTGTTACACTTGCCCAAAACTATTGCCACCATAAAGTGTGCTCAGGGCTATAGGCCTAAAGAAGCCATTGCCCAAAGCGAAGTTGAGTGCAAAGTTGATGGCAATTGGCGTAGACGTAATGTAAAGTCGCCAAAACTAAAGTGCATACCGGACTGTGGCAGGACTTTTGATACGGTTAAGGGCTATCCGTGGATAGTCAGTATATTTAAGCGGATGGGACCTGATAGACATGTCTTTCAGTGCCTGGGCACAATTATAAATCCTTCCTATGTGCTAACTGTGATCAGTTGCTTTCAAGGCATGCGCAGCATAACCGAATATTCCATAATAATTGGCAATCATTCCACCAGCTTCAATCCAAACAGGGAGCACGGCTACGATGTGCGCTACATTAACACAATAAACACCAAATTGTGAGCAAAAAAGAAAAAAATACTTTCGTATACAGCGAGATGTAACTATTTTCTTTGTTTATTTCCAGCGAGCCTCTTGTGCTGGTTAAAATGGTAAATCCATTTGTACTCTCGGCGAAAGAACGACCCATTTGCCTAGAAAAAATTGAAAATGATTACAAAGGACCGACATTATTTCCTCTGGGAACGCCCTTATTCAAATCTGCAAATAATGACACTTTCTCTCTGACACATATCGGAAATGTCAATCACACTATCGACTTCAAGGATTATCGTGTTCGAATTAAAGATGAAATAGAACAAAAAATATAATTCAAATAATATATATACATTTATAAATTTATATATTACGTATACGTAATTATTTTGCTGTTCTATTTCAAACTTTGGAAATTGAACTTTAATAAATGTAAATGCTGAACAAATTAGTCTTTTGCATTTTATTTTTTATTTAAATTTGTAATTTAGTACTTTGGGTCATTTTTGGAGTAGCAAGCTTTACATTGCTGTCAAAATTTAGAGCCCCACGGCTATCGAGTTGTATTTGAGTTCAGTCATGAAAATTTTGATTTTAGCACACTAACAACACTTTATTTTATACATGTTGTTCTTTTATAATTAATTTTAATATTTTATTATTGGTATTTTATACTATTTTAAGCGATATTTTAACCACTTTTAACATACACACATACACACACATATTGCAAAAAAAAATGCTTAAGAGACTTTCGGTACCGGAGGCAGCCATCGCAAAGCATTTGGCGCCTTGGGAGAAAATCAAGTGGAAGGATGAGCAACTGCACTCCCTCTATTCTGACTGGGGCAATTACTTTGCCAGGAACGCGAGTCTGAACTTTGATACTCGATATTTTGATGCTGCGCTAAAACTGTACCCCGAAAACACCAAGTCCCTGCTCAGGAGGAGTCAGGTGAAGCGGGCCAAAGCGCAGCCAATGGAGGCGCTTGTTGACGCGATGAAATCAAAGAGTATAGAATCAAATATGCCATATAATCCATTATTTTTATATGCTTTTGCAATTCCAGGAATTTTTAGGAATAAGTATCCACACCACTCATGCCCCAAAATTGATTTAGAGATCAGAGATGGACTTCTCGAATCGAATCAGTTTGAGGAAGCAAAAAGATTTGCTTGCTCCAATCTGAAGAGACTTACCTATTCGCATGCATTATCTATGGAGAAGCGTATAATCGTGGTTAGTATGCCAGCATAGAGCGATAAGCGGTAATACTCCATTGCCTAACTGACTCATAGATTGATCGCATTGTCACTGACGTGCTATCGTATGAAACAGAATTCTCCGTGCATCGACTAATAAAGAATATGATGAAAGATATAGCCACGCAACCCAAAGACGTAAAGTCTGACTGTGATGTGCTCAGCATACAAGAAAAAATGGTAACAAAATTAAATGTGCTGAGCTCTATTTAAAGTATACAATTAAATATTTGCTTTGTATTCAGCCGAAGGTTTGCGCACCGTTGGAGATGAAGCGTCGTGAACGTCGGTTTAAGATATTTAATCAGTCGTATGTGAATAAAACTTGGATGGATGTTACATTTCTTAAGAGTCTACGCGACAATCCAAATCTTTTACTAAAGCAAAGTGTTCAGTCATCAGAATATTTACAAACTTTGGCCAATGAGCGGTACGACACAGTGCGAAACTTTACCGTAAGCTTTCATATAAAATATACCTGAAGCCACAGAGATTCTCATTCATTTGATCTTAGAAAATGATGCATGCCCGCCAGCCTATGTACAGCAGACAGTATCCAAGTAAGGAGCTCTATCGCAAGGAACATGAGGAGAAGTTCTTTCGCATACAGTTTCAAACGAGGCGCAATATGTTCAAGATACTGCAAAATATTCGAGCTTTGATCAGAAAAAATGACCTAGCTGTAAACTATTAATATCTATATATATATATATATATATATATATATATATATATATATATATATATATATATATATATAGATATATATATGAGTAATCCACATGTTATCCATTTTAGAAACTGACACGATTTGTGGGCGAGGTCATGGACTCCTATGTGGCAATCAAAACGCACCGAGTGATGCCTTGGAAATTTGAATTCATTAATGAGGTCTTCAACTACTTGGGTTTGGCCCGCATTAATGAATACAAAATTTCAAATATCATTAAAACGTTGGGGCGATCAAATCTGCTAGATCTACTGAAGATTCCACATGCAGTTTCCAACGTGTCCAGTGTAATAAATAGTGATTTAGGTCAGATCAGAAGAGAGAAGATCGACGATACGAAGGCGAAGCTCAAGTTAGATCTGATATACAATAGACAAATAATCAATTACAATAGTTATATTATGTTCACATTACAGACGTCGAATGGATCATTTCGAGAATCGCTTGCGATTCGCCAAGTATTCCATAGAGCGCTGTTATTTGTACCACGAAGCAGCACAAGCTAACCTCGATAATAATTCCTTTGATAAATGCTGCCAGCTGGCCCGTAAGTCAATGGATGGTATGTATGATCACTTATCATGTCGTCAAATTTCTTTGTCATACGAACTTCCAGAAGCCGAAAGGGGCCGTCACTATGTGTGGGGCGCTTTGAGCGCCCTCATCGCCTGCAAGGCGCACACAATATTAGGAAAAGTTGAAAAACAGAAGCAAATGCTGACTGAAGCATTTCAGTATGCCAAGTATTTGAAGAACATTGATCTCATTCTGTTTATTGACATTTGTCTCAGAGTCAATAACGAGGAAATTGAGTTGAAGAATACTCTTGCCACATCCGAGGGTCACGTTAGACGTCGACTGCGTCGCCTTATGACCAGCCTTGACCCCTCTTGTGAAAGCTCTCCCAATACAAATTCCAACTCAATTGCACCCGAAACGTCGACAGAGTATTTAAGTCAGTGAATTATGAATAATATTTATGTTTCTTATGTATATTGCTATACTATATATATATATATATATACATAGATATATATATATATATATATATATATATATATATATATATATATATATATATATATATATATATGTACAATATATATAATATTAAAATATATATAAATCTAATCAAATATCATTTGCTATCGCAGCTGCCATTTGAGTATGTCCAAAAGTTTCGACATTGCGGAAAAACTTAGTGAGGTTTTTCAATTTTTCAATTTTCCTTTCTCGATGTGCTGCTGAAGCAAAAGTTTAGTTAAAGCACAAATGCCGCAAAACACACGAAAGAGAAAACATTAACGCGTCTTGGACATTCAATCACTGCAAGTGCTGCAACAACATTAGCAACAACAACTTTTCTTACAACTTTCCACTCTCGTCTTATTTATAAACATTAAATATTTCTTCCAAAAGTCTGCAGCATTTTCTGAACTCTAGCTCAGGGTTTTATTATTTTCTTACCAATTACGTAAATTACTATTGCAGACATTTTCTAGGCCATATAGTTTAGAAGTTTATAGTTATCTAAGGCTCTCACCCACCTCGATGCATATGTGTTAAGTAAAGCTACTGTTATAAAAAAACTAAATATCGGACAGATAGAGGTATAAGACCTGATTATTTCGAATTACACATCCTATTTAAGTTCCGTTTTTAGATACTTTATTCACGTGTCTTCCAGGGTAATCAAACTTCGTCGATGCTTAAGTTCAACAGCTTGTAACTTGTTAAGGCAAACTTTTCGCACGCGGCATCTGCGCTGGGCAACGCATGGGCGGGGCTGAGGAGGCGTGGTGAACGTAAATCAGGATTTCTTCAGCTGTTCACGCCCACTGCGGGCGGAAGTACCGCTAACATTGCACAAAAGACGCAAATAAATGAAGCCATTTGTTGTGCTGTGCGCTGATTTTTGAAGTAAAGGCTGCCGCCTGAGTCGCAGCCAGTCGGAGCAGGTCGCAGTAAAGTTTCCTGCCACCTGCCATTGAAAATTGTTAACAATTTCCATTAGTTGCTTGTCATTTAAATTCCGCATGTATTTTTAAAATTCAGCACGCCAAGTCAGCCCGCCTCAAAGCCACCTCCTGCTGAAAGCGATCCCCATTCCTCTCACCCAGCCGTAGAGCCTGTGTGTTTCCAGCTAGTTTCTGCTGCAGGTGTTGTCCAACTTTGTTCGCCGTCGAGTCGAGAATTTCGTGGGGCATACAAATGATGTACATGCAACGGAAGTGGATAATTTAGCAGCGGAAATCATTTGTCGCCCCTTTTTGTCAGCCATAAGTCCAACATCATTTTTCGTCTCTTAATTTATGACTTGACCATAATTAATTGCATCATAGCTTAGAATTTCATAAGAACATGGGATGTTAGACAGTCGAATTAAAGAAAAACAGTTCCAACATTTCTAAGGAAAAGAATTACAAATTGTATATTAAGCTCAATAATTTTGATGGAAATGAATAAAATTATATATAGTGGTAAGATAGGAAAATAAAATCCAATTAAACAAACACAGTTTCGAGATGTAACGCGATGATATAGTCTTGTATTATTTGAAAGCTAACCATGCCATTATGTTGAAATAGCTTTAAGCATGTTATTTCCATTAACTTCAATGGAAATATGTGCGGTGTTATTCCGACAACAGCGTTTCTATTGTCTGCGCTGTGCTTAAGTCCACTTGACTGCTGACTTAATATTCCAAGCACTGTGCTCATGCAGAAAGCATTTAACTTTGCGATGAATTGTGACCTCACGCAATGTCAGTAAATGTTTTTTATTAATAGTCCCATGATATACAGCCAACTCTTATAGAATATTTCGACAGCTTTATATATAATTAATAATTAATTATAGATTTTCTCACGTTTGGTCATCTTATAGTAAAATCTGGGTAACATTTTTCACCTATTCCGCTTTCTCCAAACCTTTTTAAACGAAATGCAATACAATTTATTCTATTTGTGATTTTAGTTTGAGCTTTAAGACTTTTCTTTGGATTTAATGCTTACTAGGGGCCCTCTCTTTCCGAGAACATTTGCAGAAATAGGCTTTAAGCTGTTCCAAATTACCGCAAATTGCGCTCAATGGAGTTGCTGAAGCGGATTCAGAAATGTCTTCAAGCTGCTGCTTTGTGCTTTTCCCTGCAAAATTGCACAAAGCCCAATATGAACAAAAAGAATGCTCGTTAGGTGGATGTGGCTGTTGTGGGGGTGGGTTGGGGTTGTCAGGGCGAAACAAAGCCAATTGGCAGCAGGCAGCTAACAAACTGCAACTCAACTTTGTAGACAGACCGGAGGCATTTGCTGTTGCTGTTGTTATTGTTGTTGCTGTCGACGTCAACGCCGACGCATGCCATAAAAATGCAGCAGCAGAAAATTTGCTGCTTGCAAGCAATTAAAAGCGCAGCAAAGCAAATAAATGGCCACGCCCCTGATCTACCAACGCCCACAGCCATTGTGGACTTTAACTAAACGAATGTCGTTCCGCCCCTTCGCCCATTCGTCCTTCGTCCTTCGCCCAGTGCCCAGCGCTTAAGCTTTATGTAGTTAGCAAGTTGGCGTAGTAGCTGACTAATTAGTCATAAAATTACATGACGCAGGACGAGCAACAGCTCGACAACGATAACATGACAGAAAGAGAGAATCCGACAAAGGCCCAACAAACAGCAGTCGCAGCCGAGCAACCGAGCAGCCAAGTCAAAGTGCAAAGTGCCACCGGAAGCAGTTGGCGCTGGCGGAAATGCGTGCCTGTCCCAGCGATTGGGCTGGGCGATTGGGTGGGTAACCACCGGTGGTTGCCTGACCCGCTTAAAAGGTGGAAGGCCAGAGAGAGGGGGAAACTGAAACTGGTGTGTCACTAATTGCTGATTTCCCTCTGTTGGCAGCCTCAACTACCGCAGGAACTAGGTATGGACCTCATGCAGCACACATGCACTTTCAATATAAAAATAAAAGGCGAGGCATTAAAGCATATTAAATGTGTCTGAAATTCAAAGAAAAAAAACCAGTAAGTATTATGAAAATGTTTGCTGTTAGCCATTGAAGGAGTTTTCAATAGAAGTTTAAAGAGTAAATAACTAATAGTAAGGCAGGAATACCAGACTAGACTATGAAAGCAGAGTTATCTTTTGCTCAGTATTAGTTATAAAATAGCTAAAAAAGAAAAAGGAGTTGGATTAAGATATGTAGCTAAGCTTTCATTATAATTAATTATGAATTGCATTCAAGGCTCTTTTTTTATATTTAAAAAATGTTTATTCACAGCGCGTCATCAGAACTATATTCATGTTCTATGTAGATGTTGAATATTTTCTATATCATGCAATTTATAGTCATACAATTTTTATTTTTTAGTGTGTTCTGGGGTCTGTATCATTTCAGCAAATACGTTTATTTTTAATTTTTAAAAAAAGCTAACAAAAAACAAGTAAGAGTGCTCTAGTCGAGACTGCTCGACTAAGAGATACCCTGAACCCTGCGAAGATGCGATATTCAAATCATTTTACGCTTCTCTTATATATGTATACATATACACAAACAACACATACACACACACGCACATGCACACGCACGCACAAGCACTTTCTCTGCTACTGCGCAGTTTACGCAGCGACTGCGCGCGGGCAGCGCTTGGGCTGCAGTATGGGCTATATTTTGGAAACTTATTTGTTGAATAGGTTTGCTTCTAGATGGACTTTCGTAATCAAACTTTTACAGCGTAATAATGACATTTATATGTATGTATTTGCCAAAGCACAAGTCTCTAGTATTTGAAATACGTTTTTTTCAAATTTGGGGGGAAGGGGGCGTGGTATCCAAAATCCAAAAATTGCAAAATGTTTGTACCCATTACACGGATACACACAGTAAATCTGAAATCTATAGCTATAACGGTATTCAAAAACGAAGAAAAGTTATCGATTTTTATCGATAATAAGGAAATGGGATGAGTTATCGAAAAAAAAGTAAACTCGTACTGCGTAGGATTCACGAGTTACATTTCAAATTTCAGATCTCTAGCTTTTGTGGTTTGCGAGATCACTGCGTTCACACGGACGGACGGACGGACGGACGGACGGACGGACGGACGGACGGACAGACGGACATGGCTATATCAACTCAGTTTGTCGAGCTGATCAAGAATATATATACTTTATGGGGTCTGCCATGTCTCCTTCTGCCTGTTACATACATTTTCACAAAAACATTATACCCTGATTTCCCATTTTCAATGGGTTCAGGGTATAAAGATTGCTCAAAATTAGTCAACAGGATGGCGGACCCAAATTTAATTGTGAATATCGCTCAATTTGGCATCCATAGTTCACAAATTACCTGTGTATGCCCATCTTCTCAAAAAAATTAAAGTTGTACTATTAGAAGATATGAAGATTTATCTCACAAGAAAAAATCAAAGAATGATTCTTACTTTGATTGTCGACTATAAAAAAAACTACAGCGACTATCGTTGTTATAACAGAGAGATATTGGAGAAAAATCAAATCTTTTCTTGGAAATTACGAATTCAGCTAAAAAAGAAAATGAATTGGCAGTAATACGTAGGACAGATTGCAATCTACAGTGAAGCTCTCATTCATCAGTTACTCAGAAAAGAAATTGTTTAAAAATTTAACGATTTATTTGGACAATGCATGAAGAGCCCGTCAGCTGTAGTCTCTATAGTGTCTGTAGTTCCTTATATTAGAAAATATCAACAGATCAGCACTTTAACTGAATTCCATTGAGCATATAACACTTAGCTTATGCATATTACAATTTGATCAGCTCAAGCCATTAGCTCAACCGCTAATGAATGATCAAACATAATTGTATTATTTGTATGTTTTTGAATTGATAGCAATTTTGTTCTTTATTTAATTTTAAAAAAATAATAATAATTTAACTTTGAAGCCTAGAATATATTATATTCTGCAGCCTTAGATTATGCTCGTTATCAGGAAACACGATTCAACATTTTGCACGCGTCCATCTCGAACTGGTTTTATTTATTTTAAAAGTCGAACAGGAACTGCAATGGGCCGCAGAACAGAAAGAGATAAAGCCAGACAATGATAAGAAGAGGAGTTAGAGAGATAGGTGAAAAGGGAAAAGTTGGTGGTAAGGCCACACATTTGCCACATCACTTATTAGCTTTATTGCTTTTAACAATTTGAGCTTCCGCTGCTTGGCAGCGCCAACTAAAACGTGTGCTGATTAGTGGCAGGAATTGTAGCAGAAGCCGTGGAGCGGTTGCAATACTCGTTGTGTGGCAACGCCATAAATTTCAGTGATGCAGGCAGACTAGGGCGGAGTGCGGAGCAGCCCACGCAAAGAGCGGCGTATGCAACATTTAACATTGCAGACAATTTATAAGGACATTCATGGCACACGGCACAGACAGAGGCACAGGAAGAGACAGAGGCATTGGCGATGGCGATGGCGACGAATGCGCTGCATTGCGAGGCCAGGCACATGCTTGGCACTTGCCAACCCTTCCTCTTCCACACATCGCCTTCCCGCCCCCATATGCTTTTTTCTCGCATTGTGTTTGGAATTCAACATTTAAGCCACTTATGGCCAAGTTGAACTGGCATTTCAAAGGCTGCGACGGTAACGGCAACGGCCGCAGGACAATGCAGGTTAGCAAGATTTATGGCAGACATGGAGACAGTTGGAGAGCAAGAGAAAATGAGAGAGAGAGAGCGAGAGCGAGAGAGAGGGTGATAGTGGGAGAGCAACTAGAAAGAGTGACGCCTTGACGCGCTTTTATGTGCCGCTTCGGTTGCAGTGGCATGCACATTGTGGCCATGGTGTGACTAATCCTTTCGACTGCGAATGCCCGACAGCGTTTAAAATAAAGCAATAGCATGTGGCATGCAGCATGCTGCTGTGGCGTGTAATAAATGGTCATATGCCAACTGCTAACTGCAATTATCTGGGCATTAGACGAAGGTAACCATCCTCCACCGCTCCTTGCAGACTTCCAGCCAACCCGTTTCGATCAAAAAAACTTTTGTTCACAATCGTTCTCTCTGCCCTAATAGAAGAGGACTTCCTGCCTCGAAGACAAAGGACACAGACAGCAGAGCAGCAGCTAGAGCCACTCATTGGGGACAGCTGCAAATGCTGGCCAAAAAATGTTCATGCAAATAGCTAGAAGCTACTGCCTAGCCAATTGCGATAGAGGAAATCTGAAGCCAAAGCTAAGTCTGGCGAGGATTTGCCCGTAAAATGTGCGGAAAATTAGATTCAAAGTGGGCCAGGCACAAAGGGGGGCATATCTGTGCATGCCATTTAGATAAATTGTATTTATTTTGTCCGACAATTGCATTTTGGTCGGGGCGTTGCTCTACACACAAATGGTGTGTAGATGTGTCATATGCTCAGCAGCCCAACAAGTCCTTTTTTTTGTAAATAGAGTTTATTTCGTGTAGTGTTACATTCTATAGAACTTAAACAAGACCAACAAAAGCTTTCGTAATCAATCACTTCAATACATAAGACATGTAACAAAATATAATATTTTTATTCATATTTATATATTTTTTTAATGAATTTCTAGGACTTGTATAGTAGAAGAGCAAATACCATTTATACTTTAATTTAAACTGTCTCAAGATAAACAATTTTAAGTAAATCATAATAGACTTCCAAAACGTTCAACAGCCAACAGCCTAACATCAAATGTTATTATAGTACAAAGCGACTGGCACTACCCAAGTCTCCTCTGCATCATCTCGAAATTGTATTCAATGCAGCAGTAATAAACTAGGAAACCGCCTCCACAGCATTCATGTGGATTTCTTTCAGCACAAAAGTAAATCAAATGAGTGCACATGTCGCTGACAGACAACCGCTTCAGCGAAGAGTACAGGGTATGTTGGGGTGGGAAATTGGGTAGTTACAGTCGGAAATATATAGACAATGCTTATAAATAGCAAGAAGGCAATTCAGTGCGTGACTAGACTGAGCAACTGAAGCCAGTACTTGAGAGTAACTTCGACTTTTAATCAGAGACTGACAAAAAAACACCGAAGAGCGAAAAAACATAACTATTAAAAAGGAAACGTAATAGTGTCGCACACATAAAAATCGTTTGTCGACTACAGAAACAAAACCTAAAAAGGATGCCGATGAATTTGATAAGCCTTCTGATAAGCGCCAAACGGCAGACGCCGCGTCGCACGCTTCAGTTCAAAATGGCGTCAGAAAATACATTTTGAAACGAGCAGCGAAGACGTGAGTTGATTAGCAATGACGCAGCCAGTATCTCTGTTGGTGAGTGTGTGTGTGGGTGCGCGCCATTTTGTATCATAGACAACTTTAATGCGTGCTACCAAAAGATTTCAACAGCCAAAATGAGTTGCCACATTAGTGACTCAGATCCTGATGGCCAATAAAAAGGACGTACATTAAACGCGTAAGGTAAACACGTTCCTCTGGCATATGTCATAAACGAAACTTTTTACCTACAAACTTAAGTACGCATTTTACATTTTTTAATACAGAGCGAAAATGTGGGGGATACACAGAAAAGTTAAAGAGGTAGACTATAAGGTATAAATTATTATCAATATTTATTTGAAACAAAAGAAAAACTAATTATTCTACAGTAATGTCCAAAAAGCATAGCTTTTGACCAACATATTTGTCGCAAAACAAAGCTAGAATATTTTGAGCCAATTATTTTCATCATTCAAATAATATGAACCTCAATACCTTTAGCTGTAACAAAAGTATTATATTATTCTTCTTTTCCCCACAGCCGATTTCAGATTAGGTACAGAAAACATAAAGAGGGAAGCAAATGTCAGGAAATGAATTTAATTTGAATTGATCATTTTTCGTTTTGCTTGATTTCAAACACAAAACATACAATATATAAAATAGTTTTCATGCAACTTTAAAGGAATTTGTCAAGAATAAAAACCCAAACAAAAATTAAAAAACTTCTCTTCAAAGATTGAATGCAAATGTGTAATGGAATTTCAATAAAACTGCAGCTTACACTTTATTTTCCCAACGGCTGTGAGGAGCGAAACGAGGTCAAGCTGATTGGCAAAAAGGCTAAGGCCAGACAAAACTATATAAACCAATTTAATGATGTGATCTGGTTATAAAGCTATTTTTGTTTTAGCCCAAATAACAAATCCAGCTGACAAAATTCACTCAAAATGCCAACCGATAAACCGAAATGGCAAAACCCCAGATGCGGACATTGACAAAGCGCTCAAATATTGGCCCTGTCAACGGGCCAAAGACAACACAGACACACTCAGACAAAACAAGGGAAATTAAAAGCATAAATAAAAACGAGGCCAGTCCCAAAGGCAGACTGCGAACCCAGCCGAACTCATGCAGCCAAGTGAGGAATACCAAAAAAAAAAGAAAAACTTGTTAAAATTATGAGATTCAGAAATGGATATGTACCATAAGTATTGTAATTCATTTGCCAAGGCAACAACAATAAAACGTTGAAGAAGAAGTCTTGAGAAAAAGGAAAACCCAAAACGAGAATTAAATTCTGCCCAACGCAAAGATGACAACAATAAGAACAAGACACGACCCCAACAAAGTGCACTAAAAATTTAACACTTTTATGTTTGTCTAGGTTGGTGTTGAGAGCTATCTCGCTGGGCATGGAGGTTGCCTAGGGGTGGGAGGGTGTCTGTTCATTTTTTTGAATGTTTTTGGCCCACTCGGCTCTCGGCTAACGTAGATAAATTGCGTTAGAAAAAGAGTCGGCGTCCCGGGTCCATTCGTATAATTCACTTTTGTCAGACTCATAAAAATTGTTGAGTGACATTTGTTTGTGTTTCCCGTTTTGCCGGCTTTGCCTGCTGTTGTTATAGTTCTGATTCTGCTTCTTCTCGCACTGATTCCGTGTCCTTTCCACTACAACGCACAGATACACACACACACAGCAGCATTTCGTTTTGTTTTTGCCACTTTGCTTTTAGACTCTTGTGTTTTATTTTTTATTTTTGTCGAGCGCTTCGTGTCGCTGTCTGTTTTGTGCCCGCATAAAAGAAAATTAGTGAGTTGCCCCTCTTTACAAAAAAATGAAGGAAATTTACTATAAAACATTCGTCTCTTAAGGGCTTCTCTGCCGATGTTCTACTTGAAGGTACACCAACTGACAGAGGTTTCCGGTTGGCTACAAGATATGAAATACAAAAAAAATATAAATGAAAACATGTTAACAAAAAGCCAAACACAAATTGCTTCATATAAATAAAATTGTAAATATTTTTGTATTTTGCTAGCTTTGTGAATTGCATAATATTTCTGTGCAGTTTAGCATTTGCCGCATTTGGAATTGAATTGTTTTGGATGCTTGAGGTATTTCTTACAATACTGAAATAAAAATGTTAAGTATTTGCAAATGCTACGCAAAATATGAGAATGCGAAGGTCATAATTTATTGCATAAATGGAATAAAATTTCTAATTTATAGAATTGAAGAGGAGCTTTAGTTTAACTCTGTGGTGCTGCCATAGACAATCATAGATGTTATTTTGTATTTTCTCTGGACCGCCAAGCAATCAGATGATTCTACTATTGTAGAATAGAATGTCGACATGGTAAACAAATAAATCTAGATATAAGATATATATGCTGGCATACAGACTCACTCACTAGTTAAGACAATAAGCTGCAGTAAATTAAACTGAATAAATGCAAACAAATAGACTCTCACTCCGAATGAAGTCCCTAGTACCATTTCTTAAATATTTTAGAATTGTATTTACATATGATTTGAGCAACTGGAAATTTTGAGAAATATAATGAAAAGGTGGTTCTGACTTATACTACTTACACATACAAATACTTTTAAAAATGGACTTTTATTTCTACATCCATTTATCTCCCCATTGGCTCTTTCGTTTAACCACAATGTTTGTTAGATAAAATCGTTATACGTTATACACACATGCATGCAGTATGCAGCAATCAAAAGTAGCTAGTGAACCGCCCTTTACCCCTGCAAACCCTGCCATCGCACTCTTCACTTTTTCAACTACCCCGCGTACAATCAGTTCACGTGTTACTTGTATTTTTTTAAAGTCAACATTGAAAGTTGCTTTGGCATATTGAACTTTTAGCACCTGCCCAGCGCATTCCTCTAACGAACCACAAAAACGTGGCACCACCGAACCCCTCAGACCCCTGCTCAACTCTCTGTCCACCTCCCTTGGAAATCACAGCTTGTACGTGCAGAGTTTTAGAGTCGAGTCGATTCAGTTGAATTGTCCAAGCGGATGGTCGAGCAGCCAATGCAACTGCGCTTATTAACAATCCTCTGAGAGAGAATGACTTCATCCTCTGCACATTTCCTGACATTTTCCACATTAATGAAGTGCTGCTGTATCTAAGTGTGAGTGTGTGTATGGATGCTTGGGAGTGTGTGTGGCATCAAGTTGCTGGGAAGCGCTCCAGCGTTGATTACATGAGAAATTCATGCGCAAATTCAAATTTAAAATTAGGAAACAGCGAGGGAAATAGAAGTATCTGGGAAAAGCTGGTCACCTTCCAGCCGAGCTGATGATAGCTGAACTTGAGTGTTGTGTATCTTTAAGATGTTTTCGGGTCTGCTTTAATGGTGCAGGCGGTCCGGCCACGCCCACTTGTCTGTGTCGCTACTCACTGCAGTGGAAATGTTTCCAATGCGCTGCATTCAAATATTATCAATTTGGCAACTAACGATTCGGCCCCGACGCTAACTGATTGAATTGTTACAGCATTTTACGTGTGCCGCATGGCAAATGCGCTGCCTCCCCAACTATTTTTTTTTTATATCGATGCTCGTTTGCTCTGACGTCGGTTCAGCCAGATATCACACGATGATTGTGAGAGGGGGTGAAGGAAAAATCAATTTCACAAAAATAAATTGTTGAATTTCTGGTCTATATTGCAAGCGATTTACAGCACTTTCTCTCACACAGACACGCAGTGGCTGCACTTTGCTTGGGCCCCTCTGCCATTTGTGGTCAATCGGGCGATTATTAAAAATGTTTTTCATTAAAGAATTCCTAGTTGAATTATTTACATATTTCAGCAAACCATAAATACATATTAAATATCTCTCCATAAATTGTTGCTTGTAATAAATCACTCTGAACTGCATGTCATTGGAACATCTCATTAGGCCCCACCCACGCTAGGAGCAACGCGTTAATCTATTTAATTATTTAGTCAAAGGCTCGGGTTATATCGATTGCTTGTATCCCGCTTCCATACATACCATATAATCGCTTTCTTAATCCATCGTATAATTTATTAACGCAACATTTGGAGGGAGGTCAAACAAAAAATTAATGTGTAAGCCATCAGCAGCCGAACAGTGCTTGGGCGAGAACAAATAACATTTATTCAATAAATTTATCTGACCTATCACACTACTCTGAAGGCTTAATATGAGGGCAAGAAAGAAGAAGCAGATGGTTAATTAAACTTCGAAAACATCAAGTTCCGTGATTCTCTCTTTAATTCATGAGAATCACAAAGAATCGTCTCTTTTTCTAAATTTCAGTTTTCTTCAACTTTTATCTGCAGCTTTTACATTTATTAAAGGATGACCGAATTGTGAGGTCTTTGTTCAAATACCGAGCTTAATCAACTAATGAACACATAAGAGCTCTGAATATAGACAAGCCAAGCAAGTGGTTAAGCAGAAAACGAGCAGCTTCATTATATAACCCCCCACAATATACATACATAGCGAGACCACGTTGCTCATACGCCGTGTATGACGAGGCTATGACCACAATGCTGCTAATTGTTCCCGAATGACAACTCAAATTTTGGTATAAACTCTATTGGCACGTGGATGAAACAAAATGCGGCGCAAAATAGCCGAAAAATGTGTGTTAAATAAGCGCATAAAAGCAATGAAAGTTTTGCCACTTGCCCGCATCGAATGACAGCCTGGCCAGCAGCGCGGACGCCATTTCATGGTCGCCATTTTGCCAACTCATCATCAACTCAACGTTGAGCGGCGCACTTTAATTTAAAGCTTTGTTTTTTTTTTAGGGGTTCGGGCGCATCTCTTAAGTTTTGGCACGTTTTCCGTGTTTATTCCGGCATTCATTTTGGCAGTTCCTCGAATTGAACTGAACTTCATTAAAAGTGAGCTGCTTTTCGTTTTTATTCCCTGAACTCATTAAAAATGCTATTTCAGGGTATATTGGTTTTGTTACAATGTATATGGTATAAGAGGCAGAATGAGGCGTGGCAGAGCATATAGAGTAAACATATTCTTAATCAGGATCATCCTATTAACTGATCTAACTCAGTCCGACTGTCTGCTCTGTCCATAGCATGCGAAGATCCAGTTTGTTTTAGATAATCGATTTCAATTAAATTGATTAAAGATAGTCTGAAACATAAGTAAGTCTAAGTCTAGAGTAATCTAGAAATGAGTCTCTAGAGTCTTTAGAGCATTCCATGCATATTTTATATAATTCTGATTTTCTATGCTAATGTTGAATGCTTAAGTATTTACGTGTGCGTGTATATGTGAAACAGCGTGTGTTTTGTATATACTAAATGTATGCATAGATACAATCTATACAGAGTGTGGCTGGGGTTCAGGGTATCTGCTAGTCGGGCGGTTCCCACTAGATCACTCTTACTTGTTTCAATTTGAAATGTTTTAGCCGCAGGTTTGATTGAGCCACGCTTCACGTTCCACGCTTTGCATTAACATTTTTATTCAATTTGTGTATGACATTTGTTCAGCGTTTCCATTTCCATTTCCGATATGACACACAAGAGTCCATTATAGTCGACAGCATTACCAAAACAAATTTATACAAGGCAATGTCAACGCCGAAGAACTGTTTCTCTCTCTCGCTCACTCTCTCCGTTTCTCTCTTCCCTGCTCTGTCACGAAAAAGAAACAAATTTTTTGTTTAACAACCACTTATTTAGATTATATTTGCTGATTTCCACTTATATTCCACTTAATATGAGTCGCTGTCTTGTTCTTGTATCTTGTATCTGCGCAGTGTATCTAACGGCGTATCATTTCCCCGTTGTTTGCCCGAGCTGCCAGCACTCGAACATGATTGATAATTCAGATGATTCATGCGTGTAATTCAGCTCTGGGACTTGGTCCCTAGTCTCTGGTTTCTGGTCTCTGGTCTCTGGTCTTTGACGCACCTAGCTCATGACATTTATGATAAATTCATGCGTCAAGCTGTTTATTGTAAATCACAAGCTTGGACTTTGATTTCGGCTTAAGTTCGACGTACAACTAGCTGCATTGAGTGCTCAAGTCTTGTGAAACTAAAGTATAGTATAACAGTTTGGAGCTCAATTAAATTCACTAGCTCTGTGAAAGTGCGGTGGGAAGCAAGCTTTCTCAATGCTCGTCAACAAAGTAAACAACCGCAAACCCCATTAAATGGAAGCTAATTAAAATTCAGCACGTTTCTCTGTCACTCAGCCACCCACACTCTACTACTACTCTCACCCTTTCGGCCAGTCATAACTCCTGCCATAAAACAGTAAACAGCCAACAGTCGAGTGGATCATCAAAAATATTGCAACACATTTTCCCTATTAATTGTGAGAAGTTTTCAACATTTTGGTCCAGAGCATTGGCCATTGGGCGCAGAAACAGTTGCAGAACTCACAATTTGTTACCTTCTACTCAGCCAGTGCACAGCTGAATGCTTGAGGTCTCCATGAAGCATGTGTTATAATGAAATTTTGCAACATTTAAGCTTAGCTGAGCTGTCAATACAAGCCGACTCTCACACACCTGAAGTTGCCACATTTTGTTGCTTATGTATTCGGACTGGAACTGCAAGTGTCTACGTGATGTCCAATCCTATTGTTTTATACCCCGTAAATAAAATATGTGCGAAGATGGGTATAAGAGAAAGTGCATTTTACGTATACAATTCTACAGGTTAATTTTTAATTTATTTATCTTATTAAATTACTATTTTTTGTTATCAATGCCAAATCTATCAGCCTTGTGATTGTCTTTATCTTTGTTATAAGCTTCATCAGTATAATTATGATTATCATTTTCATTAGCATAGTTATCAACGTACATTAAGTACATGGCAATGCTACTTTATGTTGCCAGTAGAAATCCTTGTCCCAGGTAATTCGAGTTGACACACAGCCTCCACTGAATATCGATTGGATTCACCTCCTATGGTGAAACTAAAGTCTGCAGCTATCTTTCAGATAGAAAGATATCTTCAGGATATTACAAAAGAGCCTTGTACAGTGATATCTTCAGTCGACATATTTGCTTTTCAGTCCGGACTCTTGTTACATGGAACTTTTAAAAAGTGAAACCTCAAAAATGCGAGAAAAGAAATATGAAATTGCTGCGCAATTCCAGCAACATAACAAAAGTAAAAGAACTCTAGTCGGGGTGCTCGACTTAGCGAGCCCCGAATGATCTGCGTTTTTAAATAAACGCAGTTCAGACTTTATTGAAGCAGGAAAAAGTGTAAATTTATACAAATATTCGAGAAAAAAAACTTGTTTCCACGGTATTCAACCTCGCACCTTCCCAATCAAATAGCATATTTGTCAAAAAAAAAGAGGAAAAGCACTCAATCATAGCCGAGTTTCGAACCTTCAACTGTAAGTTGACGTGCATCACTTCTACCAATGCCGCCAGTTCACTGTCCTCGTACCATCTAGCATATCTATGCTAAAGTAGCAGCTGAAAATGGCCTTTGCCACACCTGTGTTACTTAATGGATTTTAATGAAATTTTTAACATATGATCTACAAGTATATTCTATTGAATATTTATCAATTTAGTAAAAATACGAACAGACGCATGGACGGATGGATAGACGGACAGACGGGCATGATTATGGCATTAAATATGGAGAAGCAGGTCACAAGATTAAAGCAAAATGCTTCATTTATACTAGTACAGGCGATCACATGCCGCGATCTTCGAAATACCCAACTACTTGTCAAACTCTCGCAAAATGATGAAGAAGGATCTTCATCCGGCTTATCTCCACCGTAGTAAAAGTAGACACAGATCGTAGTGGCTTACGCTATTTTACTGTTCATCAGTCAAGAAGCCAAGACTACGGCAATATAATACTACATAGGAAACTGTTACTTCTACGCACGTTTCAGCCACCTCGCAGTGGTCAGCTGAAGTAACAGCACATTATCACATTCACATTCATTATAATCATTATAATTATAATTATCATTAACATTATCATTATAATTATTGTTATGAATACCATTATTATTATTTTTATAAATAATTTAATTCTAATCATTTTGATTATCAGCATTACCCATATCGCAATCAAATACAGTGAAACATTAAAATCCTAGAAGTACAATATCAGTAATAAAGTAACTGAGAAACCTGAAACGCATTTTTTTTTTAATTTCAGCACTTTTTGCTGACATATGATTATCAAGAACATCAGCAGACAAAGGATACTCGAATCAGGCACCCACATGTTGCCATGGTTGGTGCAAATAAATGATGAGCTTTTGTGGCACAAACCGAAAATGTTGCACACAAAGTAAACAAAATCCACATGCCCACCGAGTTGTTGCGTTGAATGCGCTAACTTTGATCCGGATGCTGTATGGAAAGATACAAAACTTTTGCTCCCCACGGCGGCAGATTCGAGAGATCCAGGTCGAGGCAGTAAAATGACGAATGCGCGACCTCCATTTCAGCGTATGTTGACTGAGCAAGTGTCTGAGGCAGGTCCAAAGTTCAGCCATATTTATGGTAATTAAAATTGATTCGAAAAGTTTAGATTGTCTCTGCGGTTTGGCACCGGTGTACGAGCTACCAAAAATGTGCACTGCACAGATTTCATCATGTTGCCAGCGATGTTACCGACTGCTTTCACTACTCGAGTATCTCTTGCCCACTCCTTGGCCCCTATGTGAAGCTAAATTTTGGTAACATGATGGCATTGCCACCCAGCATGTGACAAAACTTTCTAATTAAAGTTTTTGTGCTGGCAATAACCCAAGCCCACTAACGCACTCGCCTCTCCCCTCTCAAACACAGATACCAATGCCCTGCCCCACGGTAAATGTCGTGCGCCAGCACCAAAAAGTTCTCAAGTTTCCACGTGTGTTTGTTTTTGTGTGCGGCAAAGTTTTCCGGTGTCGACTTTTAGGCGCAATGCGCAATGTTTTGCTCGTGATTCGAAATCATTTGCATTTGAAGTTGAGTTTTAATTAACCTACTCCTCCTCCTCCCCCTAGCCAATTAGCCAAGCAATATAGCCAATCAATACCTGACAAATGAACGTAATTTTAAATGGATTCATTCCCAATTTTTGTTTTGCTATTGACTATGACGGTCATAGTGTCTGTAAAAATTGTGTTTACATCATGTAAGCTTAATTCAATTTGTATTCTGGCAAAAGGCCTACGTGTCAAGGAAACTAGTTCGTCCTTAACAGGAGTAGCTGCTGGATTGCGATCATAAGAATAAATGAGGAAATCAAAGTCTGGATATTTATAAAGATGTATTTTAGAAAAATCCTTATGAAAGCTGGGACTAAATCAATTTGATCAAGCAGAAGCTATTTTGATATATATTATTTTGAGCTGTATTTAAGTTGTATTGATGCTTTAATTTATTGCTTTAAATGGTAACCTAACTAGGTCACATTTTTTTATATATCATCAAATTGACATAAACAATTTTTAAATCTTTACTAAAATTATATATATATTCACACCAACATATTTTTATACATACTAATAGATATAAATAGATTAATAAATAAATATAGAAAAAAATATATTTGAACTTTACCTTCCGAAAATACGTGGGGGAGATCAACAACTACAATTAAGAACAAGGCGAAAAATATTTTAAGTTACTCAAGCTCACCAATAAACTTTCAATTAAAAACAAAATACTTTTTTAAAAAGTATACAAGCATCAATTTGAAGAAAGGGAGTATAGAATCAACACACAGGCCGCCTTGCTCGGAAGTATCAACTGTGCTGAGTGATGTATCAGAAACTTAAAACTAGCAAAAAATTGCAACGCGCCCTTGGTCGGACAAACAATAAACAATCAAACAACAACATATCTATTTATATTTTAAGCTGTACTCCCACCCTAACATACTTGCCAGAAGACTCCGCCTCAAGTCAAGAGAATGTGCCCATCACACTTTCCGGATGGCTTCACCTAATTTTCATCTCAATATTGAAAAATCCCTCACCTCGGCTAAAAACCTCATCTACACTAACAAATAAATCTAGTTTTACATCTTATAGTCCAATACTCTAGAAAAAGTCTCTACATAGCAACAGCAAACTAGAAAGGCATTTATAAAGGCAAGTTATAAACAAAATTTAATCTTAAACCAAAAAAAACAATAAAAATTTACTCGATTGGCCAATATTTTATGATTTACTGCTTTGCCAGATTGCTTGCCATAAAGATTGCTTTGAAATGGTCTTGTTTTGACTTTCTGTGAGGTGTGCCTGGTGTAAATGAAATTTTAGCTAACTTTATTTATGTTTTGACAAAGTTGGAGCATTTAAAACTCTATTAAGCTAGTTTCATTAGGTCTGCAGTATTTTGTAGTCAAATTGAATTAAATTAAATGCACCCAAGTTGCAAACTGTAAAACTCTAAGAACCCAAAACTTTCGCTTTGCCGAGAGTGAAGCGAATAAAAAATATATTTAAACTAGAAGAAAAGATGTCTTATGCAGTTAGTGTTGGCCAGCTCCCCGCAATCCACAATCCGCAATCTCCGGCTCTTTTGTCGGGCGCATTGCTATATCTTTGTCTGGATGCGAATGCAACAAAAACTGCAAACAACTTTCATAATTCATTTCTGCCTGAGTGTAACAATTTTTGCACTTTATGACTTTCGAGTGCGCCCAGCGAGTGGCACGACTTGGGCCCGCAAATCATGCAACATTCTGAGTCGCAGTCAGAGTCGCTCAGCGGGCTGCCTTGCCCCAAAAAGCAAAAAGTAAAAAAAAAAAGAACTCTAAGTTGCCAACATTTGGGTTACGCTCTTTTTTGTGCTAATTACAAGGAAACTGGCAGCTAAGAGCTCCAGCTGGAGTTGGCCGCAGCTGATGGATGGGGCACTCGAGTTGGCAACAACCGAAAACGAAAACAAACTTGTGGCCCACAACAACAACAGCAACAGCAACAGCAAAAGCAAAAACAACACGAGCAGCAAGGGGCAAGCTGTAAACGGCCAAAAAGTCAACGACGAGCCGATGGCAGCCAAAAGCCCAGCGCAGTCAAGGCAAAGCAAGGCCAAAAGCGTGACCAGGAAGTTGTAAACGGCTCAGCCAAAACAAAAGCACCGACAACTGAACTTCCCTGCCATAACCCTATGCCCGCTCCCCATTTCTCTCCCTTTCAACAGCTGCGTCTTCAGCAACTCCTGCTCCTTTTCCGACTGCATCTCCGGCCAGTTCGTGAGCAAACAGATTGGCAGGCAAAACGACCTCGCCTACTCAAAATAAAAGGCAGTAGGAAGTGCTGCCTCGGCTTGTTTACCTGCCAACCACTAGCCCCAACAACAACAACAGCAACAACTAGCAGCTCCGGTTGCAAAGTAAAACATTCAACGTTGAACGTTGAACGTTGAACGTTGCACAATGCCAAAGACGTTGCCCCACACAGGCAGCGAGGCGTGCTCAGAGCGTGCTTTCAGCTGTTACCTTGAACCCCTGCCAAGCAGTGCCAAGCACTTAATCAGCTACATAGATACACAAAGTTAAGTGACAGAAATCGCTGAGAAATATATACATATATGAAAACATATTATGATTACTTGGACAAAGTTAGAAGATAGACAAATTTAAATAATTGATTGTATTGCATTTATGACTAAATTCTTGGAACTGTCTTTTGGAAATACATATATACCATATAATCATTAATAAATAAAAAATGTTTGCATTAAAGACTTTTCTCTTAATATGCCACATTTATGTAGCAGGCTTCAATTTCCATTGTGTATTCGGGGTATTCCCGTTTGGAGAGTTCCAGCTCTCGTTGGCGGCTTAAACATTATTTATGTCACTCGTTGAGCGCATCCTTTGCCACAGTTCCCCTTTCGATTGGTAGCAACAAGAATTTTTCGATTTATATGCCACCCCAAAGAATAACATCAATAAGTGCGGAAGACCACAGGCTGCTAACTAGTTCATACCCTGTGACAAATAAATAAACAAATTTAATATATAAAATATATAATACTAAGATACATACTTCAGGTAAAGTTTACTATCAGACAACGTTTAGTACTACAGTAGAAGTCTGTTTGGGAAAATGAATGAAAATACCACTTTACCAACATGATCATACCCATTGTTTAGGTTATAGGGTATAACAACTAAAGACAGACTAAAGAAGACGGTCTGACAGAACGCCGGGCAGCCATTCAGGTAATACAAGCTCTCATATGGCAGTCCTCCTGGTGTAACCATTCCAATAGTCCTCACTCAAATGGGCCCAGTTGTGAGCTGTCGTATCACACAGCCACACACATACACCTACACAAATATAAATAAATGTACAATATATAAATAAATATACAAATGGGAGTTGGAGTTGCGCATAATACACAATCGAATACAATAACAATGCCTGCAACCAAAATAAACAAACAAATGTTAATAAAAGCAACAAAAATTCGATTACTACCAATTGAAATACTTAAAGCAGCGCCAACACAAGCTTTGCCTGTACATTTCCAAATTTATAAAAATAAATAATTTGATAAACGTTTCTCTTTTTGCAAAATTTGTTAAACGAATATGTGTTGATGTAACTGAAAATATATAACCTGAAAAAATAAATAAAAAGGCATATGTGGAAAATAAAGACTAATTCTTTGTATTTTATTTATTTATGTATTTATAATTTATTACAAATTAAATTGAAATTTATTTAGTAAAGCTCTTGAGACATTGAATTAAGAAAAGAAATTGTTCTCTGTTAAAAAAAAGGTTTGTTTAGTGATTGAACTTTATCAAGCTCTATACAAATTGAAAGCAGTATAAATGGCATTTATTTATTACATTTATTTACCAATTTCACTTTGTGGTTTTTTCCTTAATTATAAATTTATTTCAATGGTAAAATCTTTATCAGCAACGTCAAATTGCTATTCGAAAATCATAGTTAGAATATTTTATAGCCGACAAAATGCTTAAACATTTAATTAGTCTCTTATCAACATAATGCCATTAGCTTGATCTTAACAATGTGTTGTCGAACAATCACTCTCACGGCTCAAATTCTTCAAAATCCGGTTCAGCATTGGCCAAAACACTCCGTTGAGTGCTGGGGAAATATGTATACGTCTATTTAATTTATGGACCTTCACGCAGAGAGTTGCGGTGTTAAAAATCAGCGCCAAATAATTTGCATAATTTGCAGATGTATCAGTGATGTATCAGCTGAGCTAGGCAAATGTGGACTGGGCCTGGGCTCAGCAAGTGCAAAAATAGATTGCAAATTGATGGAGATTCCCCTTAATAGAAAGCACTAAAGTACTAATTTACGGACACCCCAATTTATATGCAAATGGGGGCTAACGCCCCACTTTGCGTCAAAGAAGTGTATTGTTATGATCAAAGTACATATATATATACAGATATGTATTTATATATAGGTATATCTGCATATGTTTAAGGAAAAGAACCTGTTCGAACATCAATTAGTCCGTCCGTAAAATCTATCTTAAAATTTGCACCTTTCTGATAACAGGTAGCAAATAGGAAGTTGTCAGCTCTAATTTAAAACCAGATATACAGTGCGACAGTCTCCATTAATTTTAGGTCCATATACATATTTAAATCAGCAGCAAGTGCCTTAAATGTAGGTTCCCCAGCTGACGTATCACTGGAACCTGCTGTGGATATTGACACAGATTTGTATACGTTTTGATAAAGATCAAGATACAGATACATAAACAGATATATGTAGATATATACAAGTAGAAAGAGATATACACATACAGATGCCGATACAAATATACTTACAAATACAGATAGACAGAAAGTTAGAGATAAAAGTTTAGATACAGATACAAGCACACATAGAGAAACATATCGACATACTTGTGCATAACTTATACATATATAAATACAGACATAAATACAGATACGTCAATCAGATACAGTTATAAAAGCATAAAATCATATAGATCTATCACATATCAGCTGTGACCGTGAACCGACAGAGTTCAAATCCATCAGTGAAGATACATTCTGCAACTGCGACCCGTCACATACCTCAACAAAAACAAAAGTTGCCTCTGTCCCCTAATTGGTCAGCAACAACAACAATAACGCCAACAACAATCACAACAACTGCAAAACCCGTTACTAAACGTGGTCTAATCCGGTTATTAAACTTTACATTTGTCTGCTGCTGCTTGAAGTCGCGTCTGCTCTGCGTAAATTCTCGCTCTTTAAATGTGCTTCAATTCTTTTTTGAAAGAGATGACTTTTCAGCTTTTGTTTTTTTTTTAGTTTTTAGTTTTTTTTTATAAAAACGTGGCGCACGCGCAGCGCATCTTTTAGTCAACTTCAATTCTTCAAGCACGTCAGCTCAAAAATCGTTAACGAACTATGTCGCTTCGCATTGTGAGTGTTGAGCATGAGAATGCAATGTCGAGTTTGTGTAAAATTTAAACAAATAGAACTGCAACTGGAACTTGTTTAACTTTGTTCTCACGAAACTGACCGACATATCAAAGTGTTAGTTAGAAAGAATCCCTTTTCTTTTAGTGATTTATGTGAAAGGTTTAATATATTAAAGCAATTGCAAGCAGAATATTAATAATAATATAAGAGGAAATCGTAAAATAACTTGATTCTTGCAAATTATATCAATAAATTGTATTGTTTCATTGTTGTATTTACATTTTCCAATTCACTCAAGAATTCAAAACGAAAATAAATCTAATCTTTAACGAATTTAGAATTTATGCTTCCGTTACAAGTTTAAAAATCTTAATTTGCATAACAACAGACAAATTGACTGAAAAAGCAATCTAAAAGTGAGTTAGTTATTCCTCAACGAAATGCAGTATTCTGTTGTGACGTCACGAGCTACTCAAAGCGCACGATTCTCTCAAATTAAGCATAACAAGTTATTTAGCCAAGCATCTTGATAAGACTAACAATAGGGAAAAATTTCAAATAAATATCTGCACTACGAAATTTGCATAACATGCTGAAACAAATTATATAAATGCTTTAGGAATACGCTAAATGAATGGAAAAGCTACACGTGTATGCAGGAAACCAAAACGGGGCATTCAACTTGCAGGTTTCTGCTAAACTGGACATAGACAATTTGCATATATCAAATGTAATTTATTATTAACATCAATTAATTTGAAATATGACTTCAGTCTATAAATAATAATAATATTTTAGCCAATATTCTAAAACAGGCTTAAAGATGTGTTGCATAATAATGCAAAAACCCGTTGCCAAAGAGATATAAAAAAGCTAATTTGTGTTAATTTTTGGCTAATTTGCTAGGCAACGCCAAAAACTATTCGCCATGCAGTCCATTTCAGCTAACATTTCTTTTAAGTTATGGTCGCTTTGAGAGTCAGCATTCTTGCTGTGAGCTGAGACTTTGCTAAAATTTATGGAATTTACGTTCTTATTAAAGGGGCATGTGATACATACTATATTATCATACAATGCAAGGTTAGAGATTTGTCCCCTTCACAAGCCGATGGCATGGAGGTCAGCTGCCCACTCTTCGAGCTAAAATACAAATCTAGAGCATAACCAAATGAGTTGTGCCATAAAAAAGCAGACTGCATAATTTGTGCCCAAAAGCAAAGCTAATTATATTATGTAAACAAAAATAGGAAACAACAAAATCGAAGAGACGCTAAAAGCCATCGATCATTTCTATCGTATCGTTTGAGTTAAGAGCATTTCCCAACTATTTTACAGTTATTAATCGCAGCTGCCGCATTGATTTGCCACTGCGCCGCCGACGTGGCGCACATAAATCAAGCGGCGCCTAAGGACGTATTGGTGCCGTTCAATGATTTATTGCCGCCGCCGCTGGAGGAGTCCACCACGGAGGCAGCCACGCCAGCGGCAAAGCCAACCAAAAAGTCCTTCCATCAGCAGCAGCAGCAGCAGCAACAGCAGCAGGCCAGGAGCAAGGACTCGGATATCAGTGCAGAGAAGCCGCCGGTGCTGCAGCTGGCTGTGGACTTGTTGCCACCATTCGCTGAGGCTGACAGTAGCAGCAGCAGCACCACCACCACCACCACCACCACCACCACAAGAACGCCCACCACCAGCAGCACCACGCGACAACCACTTGTCAGCATTCAACCAGCTTCAACTGTCGTGCCACGTGTTGAACAGTCGCTGCAACTACACGCACGCGTGGTCACCCACACCAACAGCCTGGCCAGCGAAACTTCCGCCTCGTCTCGCTTCTCGCCAGAGCTGATCCGTCAGTATGCCACATACTTTCAGTCCACGACGCCGCACCCGCCCCGTGGACCGCTGCCAACGCTGACGCCTTTTCCGCGTCACATTAAAAACTAGCAAATTAATTAAATTAGTTAAGCGCACAGCAACAACAACAACAACAATAAAATTAAATTAAAACAGCACAAAGAAAAGAAAAATGAATAGAATTTTTTCTCTTTTATTTTTTTGTACGTTAACCAACAATTTAATTTATTTTTTGAGCAAAAGCCAAGAGTTAAGCAAGTGAAATTTGTAAACGGCAAAAGAACTGGGGTAAATCATAATTTATGCTGCCTTCAAAAAGTGCTGCATTTGGGCAATGTTTCCAGCATATGAAAAGTCAAGTGAATTTGTTGAAACATAAATGATAGAGGGTCAAGATGGGGATTATACATCAAAGTAAGAACAATCAGTTTTCAGATCAAAGCACTACTGGATTATTAATAATATTGAAAAGAATTGAAAGACAATTATATAGAGCATTGATGAGATTAAACAGAGAGATAGATTAATTTATAAATAGATAGTTGTATATTAGAATGCTTATCTGTATTTTTCATGCAACTAGTTGCATTTCTCATCCCAGATTAGTTCAAAGTCGTCTTTCTGAAACAAGTAGATTATCCAGTTGGCATCTAAAAATAGATACTAGAACAGCTATAATGAAGCAATTTATTATCAAATACATTTTAATAGACATTATTTATACACTATCTTTAATAATATATAACATTTTTAGTACTCAAAGAAAGAATATCATTAGAATATTTTTTACATACGCATAAATATCTAAATATATGTAGTTAGATTGTATATTTCTAAATATATTTTTATATATTAATACTTAATATTAAAACATTATATTTTAGCCATAATATTGCATTACTCATCAGCTTGAATTGTGTGGAGAAACTGAACTGAAACTACTATTTAACGTAGCAAATCGACCCGCTTGGCGGCATTCAAAATTTATTTTGGCACTACGTTTAATTAATTGCTCGCGGCAAATAACTTGGCGCCGCTGTTCGACACTGAAAACCTTTTTGGCGACTGGCTAAACTATACACAAACAGATGCAGATACAGATACAAATACAGATACAAAATTCTTGCAGCTGCACAGTGCTCGACAAGCTGTCAAGTGCTAATTATTGCCCGCGCCCTGACGTGTTTAATGTTGTTGTTGTTATTGTTGTTGCTGATGATGTTGCTGACATTCGAGCTACCGCAAATATGTCGCATTTGCATCGTTTTGCATGCGCTAGAGCTGACTGGCAAATGCTTGCGCTCTAATCAAATCATTGCCAGACAGATTAGCCATATTTATGGCCAACGGTTGTCAGCCGGACTCCTTGTTGTTGTTGTTGCTGTTGTTGCTGCTGCTGTTGTTATTGCTCAGTTAACCACGTTAATTACACAGATGATTGACATTAATGCGTTACTGCAGTCAATTTAACAGCTGATTTAAAATCACTTCTCGCTCTGACCTCTGGCAAATGCTGCTCTGCAATTGCTAGCAAAAAGTTTTTCGTTGATTGATGACATTAACACAAATTTAAGCTGCCTTAATATGCATTTCATTAATATTGAAAACATATTTATTTTAATACGAGTAGCATTGCATCACACGTACTTGAATATAGATTTGTTTTCCTTTTAAATTTAGTTTTTGATTGTGGAATTGTTAGGTCAAGTGTTAAGTGAGTTTCATTTGCTTTAAACTCTTTAAGTGAAAGTTCAACTAAACAGCAGGATTGCATTTCATACATGAATTGTGCTGCTTGGGCTTTTGTCTGAGAGATCTGGCAATTAAACTAAACTGCAGATACTTTAATTCCTCTAATCCCATTGCCTTCAGCTCGATTGCTAATCAACGATTTTCACTTGACATTCCTTTCAGAATTCTGCACAAATATGACAAATTCATTTGGTTGTCCGAACTATTTCGAATTTCAATTGTTGTAAATTATTTATTTCATTTAGATGCAAAATATCATAAAATTGCAATTTTATTTATTTATGTTAAAATGTTGCAGCAAGCAGTACGCAAAAGCCGACAAGTTTTTAAATGCTTTTGTCGTTTGTTTGTTATTTATCATTTACGATTTCTATTTTGTATAGAACAAACTAGCATGAAATTGAAATATTTATATATTTACTGGGGCAAAAAATCATTTACAAGGTGGCAGGCATCGAGCATTTGATTCAATTTCAGATATGCCCAGGCTGTTCATGATATTTAATTTTTTTGAAATTAAAATGTCAGAGAGCGAAATGAATACGCAGCAGTTGAAAATGTTTTATTGATTCAGCGCCAGCAATTGTCCATGGAAGCTCTTTAATCCGTTCTCCATTTCAACTAGAATCCCCCGCCAATGTTAAGCTAAAACAAAAATGATTTAATTCTGTTCAAGTGGGCTTCAGCTAATTATGGGAGCAGTTCCCGCTCTAACAACCTCTCCCGGATTAAGCTGAATATCAGATTAAACATGCTAAACATCGCCAAAAGCGAAAACACATACAACAATTGTCTACTCGAGCTAATAGCGAATGTGAGATACTCTTAAATCTGATTCTAAATATATTTTATATGTGAATTTCATATTCATATTAGATATATTTCTGATTATTTAATAAATAGAAATATGTGATAAATAAATAAAAGCCTTATATTTATATTGATTTAATTGCAGTACATCTAAAACAAATTCCTTTACTTCCATCGACCTTTCTCGGTTAGCCTGCTCCAGAGTATTCCAAATAATGTGTGCTCATTATAAAAAAACAACTTTTACTTCTAATGCGTGCAAAGGCATTAGATGTGTCAGCGTTAGCATTGGGGTGCCAAAATCCCCAATTTTGTGTGTGTGTGCCAGTGCTTGGCTGTGTGAGGGTTGAGTTTTTGAAGCTGCATTAAAAATCGCTTTTAACAAATGGTGCCATAAGCTCTTAGGCAAACTTTTAATGTGCACGCACACGTACATAGTTGGCCTCTTCATGTCTGTGTGTGTGTGTGTGTGTTTGTAAGCAAGATTTATGTGGGCAATGCGGCGAATGCGTGTTTTCAACTATAACACGCAGTCTGTAGGGGCCAACAAGAAGAGTAATTCACATGTGCCCAAGGCCAAAGTATTTATAAGTGCATATTAAAAGTGTCTAGACATGTTCACATTATAACAAACAACTGAAGCATTTAATTATTTTATTTAAAATGCAAACAAATATGGGACCCTTACAATATGGCAAAGGTAATGAAAACAATAAAAATAACTAGAATAGCCCATTTAATGAGAACATAATATTAAAGGAGTCAAATACGAATAATTTAAAGGGATATATATTTTAAAAGTGGAGGGAATGAATTCTTAACTGATTTATTATATTTTTATTTTTTACTTGCCGCTGGGACTCTAAAGTGCATTTAGCTCAATACCTTTATTAGTTAGTTCATAGCCAACTAGCTGCACGAATGTCAACAACTTAAAACCATAAATTTAATGTCAGTCCACAAAAGTAGCTAATGAAAATTATTAACTTGAAATGTTTTGCTGCGGCGCATAAAAGTATGCAATACTTTTTGATATACCTTTTACAATATGAAGAATAGCAGTGCAAGTTTTACGCGGCTCCACCCTCCA